>JASEVX010000007.1:2732960-2735767 GCA_031761405.1 Serripes groenlandicus | reverse complement strand
AAGAAGTATTTCAAAATTATGATCGTTTAGAGTTCAAGAGAGATTAGGAATAATAAATGCAGGTCTTGAGTTTGAGCGCACCTCAACAGCATATAAAATTCTCCTTGTGTCGAAGTATCCGCCGTTGTAAATCTAATCTCATAGATGTTAGAAAACCCGTCTTTGTTCACATAATCTCATAGACGTTAGTATAGCCGCTTTTCCTCCCACATAATCACCGATACGTTAGCATATCAGCCTTCGGTAACCTCATCCCAGAGACGTAAGAATACCCGCCTATGTTTATCTTATCCCAGACGTTAGAATACCCACCTCTGTTAATCTTATATCAGAGACATAAGAATACCCGCCTTTGTTCATATAATCTCAGAGGCGTTAGAATACCCGCCTTTGTTAATCTTATATCAGAGACGTAAGAAAAACCCGCCTTTGTTAATTTAATCTCAGAGTCGTTAGAATATCCGCTTTTGTTAAAACCATAGACGTTAGAATACCTGCTTTTGTTAATTTAATACCATAGACGTTAGAATACCCGCATTTGTCCATCTAATCTCATAGACGTTAGAATACCCACCTTTGTTAATTTAATACCATAGACGTTAGAATACCTGCTTTTGTTAACCTCATCCCAAAGACGTGTGAATACCCCCCTATGTCCATTTAATCTCAGACGTTAGAATACCCGCCTTTGTTTATCTAATTTCAGAGACGTTAGAATATCCGCCTTTGTTAATCTAATACCATAGATGTTAGAAAACCTGCTTTTGTTAACCTCATCCCAAAGACGTTTGAATACACGCCTATGTTCATTTAATCTCAGATGTTAGAATACCCGCCTTTGTTCGTCTAATTTCAAAGACGTTAGAATATCCACCCTTGTTTATCTAATCTCAAAAACGTTAGAAAATCCGCCTTTGTCCATCTAATCTCATAGACGTTAGAATATCCGCCTTTGTTAATCTAATACCATATACGTTAGAATACCTGCTTTTGTTAACCTCACCCGAAAGACGTTTGAATACCCGCCTATGTTCATTTAATCTCAGACGTTAGAATATCCGCCTTTGTTTATCTAATTTCAGAGACGTTAGAATATCCGCCTTTGTTTATCTTATCTCAGAGACGTTAGAATATCCGCCTTTGTCCATCTAATCTCATAGACGTTAGAATACCAACCTTTGTTAATCTAATATAATATACGTTAGAATACCTGCTTGTGTTAACCTCATCCCAAAGACGTTTGAATACCCACCTATGTTCATTTAATCTCAGACGTAAGAATACCCGCCTTTGTTTATCTAATTTCAGAGACGTTAGAATATCCAGCTTTGTTTATCTAATCTCAGGGACGTTAGAATATCCGCCTTTGTTAATATTTTTTTAGATACGTTATAATACCACGTTTTGTTGATATAATATTACAGTCGTTTAAATACCCGCCTTTGTTTATCTAATCTCAAAGACGTTAGAATACTCGCCTTTGTTAAACTTATTTCAGAGACGTTAAAAAACCCGCCATTGTTAATATTATTTCAGAGACGTTTGTATACTCGCCTTTGTAAACTTAATATCATAAGTGTTAGAATACCCGCCTTTGTCAATTTTATTTCAGAGACGTTAGAATACCCGCCTCAGTTAATCTAATTTCAAAGACGTTAGAATACCCACCTCAGTTAATTTAATTTCAAAGACGTTAGAATACCCACCTCAGTTAATTTAATTTCAAAGACGTTAGAATACCCGCCTCAGTTAATCTAATCTCAAAGATGTTAAAAACCCACTTGTGTTAATCTTATTTCAGAGACGTTATAATATCCGCATTTGTTCATCTAATTTCAGAGACTTTATTATATATATTGCGTTCACATAATTTCAGAGACGTTTAACATCACGATTAGAATCCCCGAGACCCCCGTGCCAGCCGTAGAGACGACCTACATGTGCAAGTATTTCGAACTCCCCACCGACCAGGAGTACCACCTGGTGGCAGATACGCCCTATATTGATAACGTTGCTGTCGTGCACCATATGGCTGTGTTTGGATGCGATGGTAAGTTTATTTAAATTCAATTTATAAATTCTATAATCAAATAATAAGTGCATATTAAATGATAAATGATAATTTAAACAAGAAAAATCTTTAAAAAAGATGAACTGCGATAAATATGAGAAAACCCTAAGAAAGTGTTTGTTAATAATCAAAACAATCAGTAATTTTCCATGAATTATAAAATTCGCGCAATAATGTTGTATATCTAAGAATTCGACAGCTCCTTGAATTGGTAATGCATTATAGTCGTGAACCAGTTGGAACATTGTTCGATTAGAACATTGTTCTTTAAAAGATATAGAATCGGTTCATAGCAATCATTTGAGATATTGGATATTAATGGTTTACTTAAAGAAATATATTACTGCTGAAATGATGGCCTGCTTATCTGTGTGTGTGTCTGTCGTCCTTGGTTTGGCCAACCTCGGACATTTATGCTTTTGTATGAACATTTGATTAGGCCAACATGTCAGTATGTTGTATATTTCTGTTTCCAATTCCAACTGGTTACCATTCAAGGAGACATCTTTTGTCAATTTGGGTACAAATTGCTGCTTGAATTGGTAATGCATTATAATCGTAAACCAGTTGGAACATTGTTCGATTAGAACATTGTTTTTTAAAATATATAGAATCGGTAATCAAGTGTAGCTTGCGCGTTTTTTGTTTATCTTTTTTTCTTTTTAGAACCACGTGTCAGCCACAATTATATAGAACTCTCAGAAAGTATTAAATAGTAAATGGAAACGATGGAATC
>JASEVX010000007.1:2590460-2727960 GCA_031761405.1 Serripes groenlandicus | reverse complement strand
CCTGCGTAAGTAACCAGTCATATTGTTCCATTTATCCTGGGTAAGTAACCAGTAATACTGGTCCATTTATCCTGGGTAAGTAACCAGTAATACTGGTCAATTTATCCTGCGTAAGTAACCAGTAATATTGTTCCATTTATCCTGCGTAAGTAACCAGTAGTACTGGTACATTTATCCTGCGTAAGTAACCAGTAATACTGGACCATTTATCCTGCGTAAGTAACCAGTAATACTGGACCATTTATCCTGCGTAAGTAACCAGTAATACTGGACCATTTATCCTGGGTAAGTAACCAGTAATACTGGTCCATTTATCCTGCGTAAGTAACCAGTAATACTGGACCATTTATCCTGGGTAAGTAACCAGTAATACTGGTCCATTTATCCTGCGTAAGTAACCAGTCATATTGTTCCATTTATCCTGGGTAAGTAACCAGTAATACTGGTCCATGTATCCTGGGTAAGTAACCAGTAATACTGGTCCATTTATCCTGCGTAAGTAACCAGTAATACTGGTCCATTTATCCTGGGAAAGTAACCAGTAATACTGGTCCATTTATCCTGGGTAAGTAACCAGTAATACTGGTCCATTTATCCTGCGTAAGTAACCAGTAGTACTGGTCCATTTATCATGGGTAAGTTACCAGTAATACTGGTCCATTTATCCTGGGTAAGTTACCAGTAATACTGGTCCATTTATCCTGCGTAAGTAACCAGTAATACTGGTCCATTTATCCTGGGTAAGTTACCAGTACTACTGGTCCATTTATCCTGGGTAAGTAACCAGTAATACTGGTCCATTTATCCTGGGTAAGTAACCAGTAATACTGGTCCATTTATCCTGGGTAAGAAACCAGTAATACTGGTCCATTTATCCTGCGTAAGTAACCAGTAGTACTGGTCCATTTATCCTGGGTAAGTTACCAGTAATACTGGTCCATTTATCCTGGGTAAGCTACCAGTAATACTGGTCCATTTATCCTGCGTAAGTAACCAGTAATACTGGTCCATTTATTCTGGGTAAGTTACCAGTACTACTGGTCCATTTATCCTGGGTAAGTAACCAGTAATACTGGTCCATTTATCCTGGGTAAGTAACCAGTAATACTGGTCCATTTATCCTGGGTAAGTAACCAGTAATACTGGTCCATTTATCCTGGGTAAGTTACCAGTACTACTGGTCCATTTATCCTGGGTAAGTAACCAGTAATACTGGTCCATTTATCCTGGGTAAGTAACCAGTAATACTGGTCCATCTATCCTGGGTAAGTAACCAGTAATACTCGTCCATTTATCCTGACAATAGATAGTCAGTCGATATGCTAAGCCCAAAAACTGTACACGCGGGAATCCATTATAACCATTTTTAAAGTATTTGGTATGACCTTTCCGGGGATCGAACCTGCGACCTCCCACACCCGTCGGGACGCCTCAGCTCTGCTCAACCGAGACGGTCTTCTGCCGAGGTTCAAATGTTTCTTAAAGGTTGTGACAAAAAGCAAATTGTGTCTTTTGTTTGTATGGTGCTTAACGTCGTGTTCATTTTTATTTTATTGATATTACAACATTTCTTTGGTATGTTATCAGTACTACTAGTGTCCATTCATCCTGACACCAGCCAGTTTGTTGTAGTTATATCCAAACACTCCTGATAATCAAAGAGGGAAAGCCATTTATACCACTTTAAAAGTATTGGGACTGACCCAACAACAAACAGAATACACATAAAAAGAGAAAAACTCGACTTAGTATCATTTTATGTTTTATATATCAAGGAAGCTTTTTCAATAAGCAAAACATACCCTATGTATTTGTATGTATTTGTATGTATTTGTATGTATTTGTATTTATTAGTTTGTATGTGTATGTATTCGTATGTATTTGTTTGTATGTGATGAATTTGTATGTATTTGTATGTATTGGTATGTATTTGTATGTATTTGTATGTATTTGTATGTATTAGGTATGTATTAGGTATGTATTTGTATGTATTTGTATGTATGTGTATGTGTTCGTATGTATTTGCATGTATTTGTATGTATTCGTATGTATTTGTATGTATTAGGTATGTATTATGTATGTATTTGTATGTATTTGTATGTATGTATTTGTATGTATGTATTCGTATGCATTTGTATGTATTAGATATGTATTATGTATGTATTTGTATGTCAACGGTTACCGATATTAATCACCAGAATCATAAATGCTTTGAATATATGACATTTTTAATTTATAGTGAATATTTATTGGATGCAATTGCAATATTTGCAATATTTGATTTGGTCCTTTTTAGTATGTTGACATTGTTTGAAAGTGAAAATAGAGCATGTGAAAAACCAGTGTCGTCCCAGCGCGTTTTCGTTCAAATCGACGGTAACCATCTTCGCGGGCTGAATTCTTTCTTGCACTATACATGACCTTCCATTTTCTTGTGAATTATTTAAAAGCTTAGCGTTAGCTCTTTTCAATGATATAGGGTGTTCTACTTGAAACCCGCTTACACGTGTGGCATTTGAGAGTTGAAATTTGTTGATATACAATGAAATAAAGATAGAATTTAGTTGGTGTATTGTGACCTATAGGTTGGGAATGATTCATTAACAGACTCATTTCAAAGGAAGGTATATTACTCTCAGGATAAAGTTATAGTTTTTTTGACGGCTTCCCCAAGTGCATCATTGTGATCTTTTTTCTGTTGGCTGTCCGTTATGCTTTCACGTAAGGATATATTGACAGACTTCATTAGGGTTGTGTCGAAAACTCATGAGATTATATAAATCAATTCGCAGGTAGAGCCATGGTCACTAAATTGAAAAGGTACGACGAAGAAAAGGTAGAGACCCTTGCCGAGGACAAACTATTTCATAATTCACTATTTCATCAGTAAGTACATGTATCTGCTTGTTTAAATCTAAAATAGGCGAAATGTCTTTATTTTGTATAACACGCAGCAAGATGAGTTAATGATGACATTGGTAAGAAGTTCGAACTGAAAATAAACCAGTTTTCTCAGAATTTTGAACATCGACCGCGACCTCTTCGTTTCAAAGTTGCTTGACTACGGGCGGACAACTGTCATAGTGGAACAGCGAAATAGGCACAACTACCAGGACATATACACTATACCGACATTAAGGAAATAACAGTACATGGCACGGTGGTTTAGTGGTTAAGACGCTGGACTGTCTATCCAGAGGTCTGGGGTTCAAAATCCTGGACCGGGTTCTTGATTTTTCTGAGGTGCTTTAAGTGTCTCCCACTCAACTAAAGGTCAAGCGCTGGTCCTTTCCAGGAATAAGTGCATCGCGTGTATTGGTGATATACACGGAGCATGTTAAAGAACCAAAGAGATAGGTTATCACAACCGGACTCCCTTGTATCTAAGTATGTCTCTTAAACTTATCTGTACCTGTCAGATGAGATGTAAATAAGGATTAAAACTAAGTACCCATCTGTTTTCAATAATAGTTTGATTATGATAATGTTCACATAATCGAATTCAAGTTATTCAAATGATATTTATTTCGTCTCCCACCAAATTCTAGCAATTTCATTGGTTAAAGCGTGTCACGTGCTCACCCCCTATATTTCTATAGGGGGTGAGTAAATTCCATAAGGGGTGAGTAAAGTAAAAAAGTCAGTTCAAAGGTTGGTTTTCGTAAAGTGGCTCTCGAAATGAATTGAAAAAAAATGTGTTCATGTTGAACCGATGTATTTTTTTAAATAATATATCTATTCCAATTCTTTAATCAATATTGATAGATCTTTTACTCATGACGTCATATTATGCTACCAACAAATATCAACAAGTTACAGTATAGTTCAGTTTAAAGTGGTCGACGAAATAAATACAGTATTGGGTTTGTTACTGACCCAATAATTTATAATGTTTAATGCTAAAGATAATGCTTTCGAGTATGGAACTATTTCTGAATTTTGTTTATATGATAATTGTTTTTATTATATAACCTATAAATAGACGCCTTTTCATTGGCTAAAAAGTAATTTTTTAGAAAAAATATCTAGCGATATTGACCGTTTTTTTCTGATATTGACCAGTTTTATAAATAGTAACAGGGGAAGACCGGGGAATCCCACGAGCCGCCTATTAATATCCTTCGCCTTTATCCGTACGCTACGGAATTTTCCGAGGCGCGTTCCGAATGACCACGGAAACTTCCGAGTGGTCATTTCGGTGACGTAATTTTTTTTAAATGACGTCATGCACGTGCATTACCAACATTTTAGACTGATATCATGTCAAAAACGTTTTGTTATCATAAGACAAAAATACAACATACAACAGAAATGTTCCTTGAGTGGTCCTCTGTTTTCTTTTAAGTTGATCAATATTAAAACGATATGATAAATTGAGGGTTATACAGGACCACTCAAGGAACATTTCTGTTATATGTTGTATAAATTTCTGTCTCATGATAACAGTACGTTTTTGACATGATAACAGTCTAAAACGCGCGTCTAAAATGTTGGTAATGCACGTGCATGACGTCATTTAAAAAAAAATACGTCACCGGAATGACCACTCGGAAGTTTCCGTGGTCATTCGGAACGCACCTCGGAAAATTCCGTAGCGTACGGATAAAGGCGAAGGATATTAATAGGCGGCTCGTGGGATTCCCCGGTCTTCCCCTGTTACTATTTATAAAACGGGTCAATATCAGAAAAAAACGGTCAATATCGCTAGATATTTTTTCTAAAAAAATACTTTTTAGCCAATGAAAAGGCGTCTATTTATAGGTTATATAATAAATCTCTTTATAGAGCGCAAATGGTAATATTGAGGTTTTTTGAGAACAAAACAGATTCAAGTGAGTCAGCTCGTAACGAGCTGTCCTGCCTGAAATCAGCAATGTTCGCCTTTTAGAAATCGAAATCTTCCTAAACTCTTATTACATGAGAAATGGAGACGCCCGCTTATGTACATTTAAGAGTCTACTTTAAACAAACACAAATTTGCACTGAAAGAGTTTTTCTGCACTATAATATACTATTTTTGAATTTTATTTAAACGATAATTTCTTGAATACGAGCTGTTCCACTAGAAAACCAACATTATGGACTCTGCGTAATATATCAAAAATAGATCAGCCTGCGCCCTCCGCACAGGCTAATCCGGGCAGACACATTCCGTCTCAGGGGTATAGAGGTATAGAGTAATGACTCCTGAAACAGAAAATCCACAGGAGACGAAAAGTGTCTGCCCGGGTTAGCCTGTGTGGCATATCTTATTCTGATCCGGGCCGATGCTTTACGCAGAGTTCACAATGTTGGTTTTCTCGCGGGACGGCTCATATATTTTGATCTTTTTTCACAGCCTTGCAAACCCGGTGGTTGTAAGACCAGGTGACGAAGTATTTACCACGTGTGATTACCAATCCACAACTAAAACAACGACCACTTATTTCGGGAAATCAACTACGGATGAAATGTGTTTTTCTTACCTGATTTACTACCCCAAAGAAAATATCGAAATCACTAGCATATTCTGTAAGTTCCTATTCAAAATAGTTCGATTTGAGACGATTGTCCGCCTCGGGTGTAATTCCAAATACTTTAACCCTTTCCCTCATATAGACGCTTTCTGACGCCTATGCAGCAGACGGCTTTTTGAAAACATAGTGAAAAAAGAAGAAATTGCACAAAACGTGCAATTTCTCCTTTTGTCACAATGTTTTCCACTTTTAGTCATAGGTTATCCATTCAATTAAAGAGATTTTCTATTTTTTGACAAAATATGTTCAAAGTCGTCTGCTGCAGAATTGTCGTATGAGGGAAAGGGTTAAACATCGTAGTTATGGCCGACCTCCTTGACGCTCAGCACTGCAGGGTTGTCATAACGACTGAATGGCTGATGTCAACATAACTGGATCAGAAGTGTTGGGAACCGACCAAGGAAACGCCGTGATATAACTGATTCTGTTTTCATTGAAAGTGGCGTAAAACACCAAACAATGAATCATTTTGATACGATGATGTAGGATGTTCGACATGTTCTAAGGCCAAGGTCACATTTCAAGGTCACATTTCAAGGTCACTGTTGATTGAGTTATTCTTGGATTGACTTAAAAATGCATTAAGTCTATCAGCGTTGAAATGGTTTTTAGTAAACGATTGGATGTTTTATAGGGCGGCGTGTCCATTTCTCAAGTAACAAGAGTTTGGGAATATTTTGATAACTTAAAGGCGAAAACAGTGCTTATTTCAGTTGAGACAGCTCCCTACGAGCTGATTAACCCGAATCTGTATTGTTTGCAAAAACCTCAATATTGCCATTGGTGCTGACAAAGTAGATGAGTACCTACCCACGTGTCTTCTGGTTTTCTCACATCAATACTACACACAATGGCATTTCCAAGCAAATGGTCGCTCTTTTCAATTAGACTGTTAGCCCATTGGTGGAAGACGAAGGACGCCTGTCGCATTGACGTTTGTCAAACGTCGGAAAGAACGTTGGCCGAGCAGGGTGATTCCGTATCAGATAATAATTGGGCTGTCCCGCGAGAAAACCAACATTATGGCCTCTGCGTTATGTATTGATCCAGATCAGCCTGCGCAGTCCGCTCAGAATGATCCGGGCCGACACATTCCGTCACATGGGGATAGAGGGTATATAATAATGATTCCTGAAACAGAAAATCCACAGGAGGCGAAAAGTTTCTATACGGGTAAGCCTGCGCGGCATGCTTATGCTGATCAGGGTCGATAATTTACGCAGAGTCCCCAATGTTGGTTTTCTAAAGAGACGGCTCATCCGACAATTGGTCGCCGAGTTAATCTGTGTCATTCAAAAGTAAATGAATCAGTGATACCACTCACATTTGAATAATTAATTCGAATATTCAATTCTCATTGGAAATAAACATAGGTAGAGCATACATATACTTCTTTGAAGTATTACTCTGTCAAAAGCTCATGTTGTGAAACTAAAGACAATGCTAACTGCGAGACGAAACAACATGGGGTTTTGGATACACAATAACAATTATTACATTATTCTTTCTGACTCCTCGGGTTCGGATACACAATAACAATTATCACATTATTCTTTCTGACTCCTCGGTTTTGGATACACACTAACAATTATCACATTATTCATTTCAACGTTATTTAATTATTGGATTTCAATTTATAGAGAGTAAATCAGTGATCGAGATAAGCGACTGTCAGGAGCGTAGCTTGGCAATAATCAATGTGCAGGCCGTCTCGTGAGAAAATCAACATTGTGGACTCTGCATAAAGTATCGACCCGGATCAGCCTAAGCATGACACACAGGCGTACCTGGATATACACGTTTAGCCTCCTGTGGATTTTCTGTTTCAGGAATCAGTACTCTATCTATCCCCCCTTAGACGGAATGTGTCGGCCGGATCAGTCTGCGCGGACAGCGCAGGCTGATCTGATCGATAAATTACGCAGATGTATATCGACGCAGCTGCATTTTAGGACATTTTTAGAAAAAAAGTGTTGGCACGTGCCTACAGTGCCTAAAGGGAGGTACGCCCCTGACTGTAAACTAGTCTTTACACTCTATTCTCTCTCTTATTTCCCACTCAAAGTCTATGATGTGGGATCTCGAAAGAATTATCTCATTGAGACGATTCTTTTGAGTACCATAAATATAAGGTTTATGAGTCAAAAAAGGAATTTTTAGCATATTTTAAAATATGCACCTTATCTGGAGCTCTGGAGATTCCATAATTGTGCGTAAAGTTTTTCAAAGTTGTCCGCTGCAGTTCCTGAAAATTGCCTCTTATTCACATCTCTACATGGGTGTGGCTTGACAGTAAAAGCGCTCCTCGAACCGTGTGTACAATCTCTCGTGAATCGTGAGTTCGGATTTGCAAAAAGACGACGTTGGTCTCTACTAGCCTTCCACGTACTTTTATTCTATCCGGATATCGATTTATTTACGATTTGTTTCGTTCATCTTTTTCAGCATGTTCGACATGGGGAAGTCTTGAATTGTGTGACTTCGTGACAGGAGTTATGCAGGGCTGTAATATAGCAACAATCATGTTCATGGATCCACGGTAAAGTCTTCTTCCAGAATGTTTCACGCAAAACTAAATTATTTATATACTGTAAGCGAAGTGTGGTAGAAAAATATAATTACATACTGAAAGTAACTGTGGTAGAAAAATATAATTACATACTGTGGTAGAAAAACAATATAATTACATACTGTGGTAGAAAAATATAATTACATACTGAAAGTAACTGTGGTAGAAAAATATAATTACATACTGTGGTAGAAAAACAATATAATTACATACTGTGGTAGAAAAATATAATTACATACTGTGGTAGAAAAACAATATAATTACATACTGTGGTAGAAAAATATAATTACATACTGTGGTAGAAAAATATAATTACATACTGTGGTAGAAAAACAATATAATTACATACTGTGGTAGAAAAACAATATAATTACATACTGTGGTAGAAAAACAATATAATTACATACTGTGGTAGAAAAACAATATAATTATATACTGTGGTAGAAAAATATAATTACATACTGTGGCAGAAAAATATAATTACATACTGTGGTAGAAAATATAATTACATACTGTGGTAGAAAAATATAATTACATACTGTGGTAGAAAAACAATATAATTACATACTGTGGTAGAAAAACAATATAATAAATACTGTGGTAGAAAAATATAATTACATACTGTGGTAGAAAAACAATATAATTACATACTGTGGTAGAAAAATGTAATAACATACTGTGGTAGAAAAATATAATTACATACTGTGGTAGAAAAATATAATAACATACTGTCGTAGAAAAACAATATAATTACATACTGTGGTAACACAGACAAATACATAGTGCGACCTACTCTAGTGGCACAGCTAACTAGAAAGTGTTTCCTACTGTGGTAACACAGCTAAATACATGTGATACCAAATCTAGTAACACTACACACTTCGATTGACCAATATGGACCACTGAAGTGTGGTAAAGGAGGAGTGTCTATTCTTTTTAAGAAGTGTCTCAGCCAGAATATAAGTAAAGTAGACTGCTTTTAAAACGAACGTATACTGGCCATCAAAAATTATAGAAAATTGTGTACACCCATCTATATATTAGGCGTATACATGCCAGCAGATAGTTGCATTGATAAATATGCAGAAACGCGTACGTTGTATTGTCTGAGTCCAACGTTATCCTTTTAGGAGACTTTAATGCAAAATTATTGTCATATGTACAAACTAAGAATAACGGGCACCAATCGGATAAGGGTGGGTTATTCAGTGACTTGCTGTCCGATTCAGGATTAGTATCCCTTTGTAATACCCCATTGTTTCCAAACATTGAATATACATATATAAAAACCCGGGCAATTATCGATCATATACTTGTCGAAACGTCGTTCATTAAGAAATACATGGACATTGTAACGATATCCGAAAAAGAAGTAATTACTTCTGACAAGCCCAACAATACCAACACAGCAAAAGAGTCGAATGGAATAAATGTACAGATGATATCATAGAAGAATATCACAAAAAAAATGGAGGATAGCCTCATGACCGATATTATACATAGCTATACTACTCCAAACCAATTATCGGATTACATCGTAGCAGCAATTAACTATGCATCACTCGAAATCCTTCCTAAACGCAAATTTAATAGACACGCGAAACCATATTGGACTGCCGAAGTAAAGGCGGCTCACACTTACTCGCGAGACAAACGCAAAATATAGTTAATTGAAGGGAGACCACGTGGTATGTATTATCCCTCATATTTTAAGTATAAGGCGGCCAAACGAGAATTCAGAAAAACCCAACGTATAGCATCGAACAATTACATTAACAATATTTTCCGAGAACTCGAACGAATCTCGTCTATTTTGGAATTTAATGAAACGTCATAAGAAAACACTCCGGCAGCACACATCAGAAATAATACATAAAGATATCAACTCTTTCAGCGCCAAAGGCAAAATTGAGGTTTTTGCAAACAATACTGATTCAGGCGAGTCAGCCTTATACGTGGGAAAAGTCCATCTCATGACAACATCACTAATGAGCATATCATATATGGTAAAATACCAATAGTGCATGCCTTGGTAGAGCTCTTTAACTCTATTCTACGCGTTGAAAGTACACCCGACTCCTGGCGTAATAGTTACATAGTACCGATCTACAAAGGCTCCGGAAAGCCAAACAACTACCCTACCAGTTATGGGCCAATTTCACTGATACCGTCATTCTGCAAAATCTTTGAGAAGATATTGGTAGATAGAACGATATATTCTTTATTATTATGTAATACAACCATATTTCCACCTCCACAGCAACAAGGGTTTCAACAAGGGCTAAGTTGTATTACAGCCGCGTTTAGTCTACAGGAAACTATAAACGAACTCGCGGATCTACATAGTAAAGCCTTCGTGGCACAATGCGCTATTTTATAAACTCCATACTCTAGGAATAGTTGGAAAAGTATGGAGGATAATAAGGGATTCCTATAAAAACTTGAATTGCTTTGTCATGGCAAATGGCAATAAATCACTCCCAGTCCCGATAAAACGCGGCGTACGTCAGAGAGGGGTCGCCTTCACATTTTATTATCTAATCTTTATAAATGACTTACTTAAAGAACTTGAAAATTCAGAGTATAGTATAGCAAAGAGAGCTAATCTCAAGGCTCAAGATGTTGTGCAGGAATATTAACGTCTTTTTGACAATCAATGATGTGATTCGCTTAATTCCAAGCATTGATTCGCACATATCAGACCTTGTTTGTTGCGGCATAATCCAGTGTAGAAAAGGATTTATGACTATTACTTATATTAGTATTGTTATTATTAAAATTATCTAGTTATCATTATAAACATTGTAGGAATGAAATCGCGAAGAACATAAAAGAGAAGTGCGGCATAACCCACTGTAGAAAGGAATGCAAGGAGTACATCAAGGTGCTGAAATCAACCGACCCTTGTTTCCAAGGCGACGTCTATAAATCGCGGAAAACAAACGCATTCAAGCCCCCGATGGGAGTCGAAAAGGATTTGACGCTGGAAGACTTTCAGTTCTACAGCCGAATTGATTCTTGTGACAAGGAAATAGCACTCGAAAACATGATGAAGACTATGGGCGAAGAAACAGGCGAAGAAACAGGCGGAGAAACAGGCGGGGCCAGTGAGGTCATGGCCTCCTTGCTCGCTTGTTTTATGGGGCTGCTTTTGAATCGTGTTCTGTAAAGCTAGTTAAGATAAATTCGAACACATGTGTGTAATTGAATTTAACAACGGTTATCACATAGACTTACCCTGTAACGTTTTTATTTAGTTAGAAGGCGTCATGAATCCTTTGAATCTGTATTAAACTCCGTGAATGATAAGTACATGAAACGTGTAGAAAACAAACACTTAAGGTCCTCAATTGATGGACTATTTAATTTTGATTTAAATGAAATGTTTAATCTTTTGAAAATTAAGAACATCGCATCTAATTTATATTCAGCATCACTTGAACTTTTAGCGCTATTTATTTGTATTACAGCGGTCTCTTTCTCTTACACTTGATATTAAATGAGCCGTCCCGCGAGAAAACCAACATTGTGGACTCTGCGTAAAGTATCGATCCGGATCAGCCTAAGCATGCCGCGCAGGCTAACCCTGACAGATACTTTTCGCCTCATGTGGATTTTCTGTTTCAGGAATCATTACTCCTGAGACGGAATGTGTCGGTCCGGATCTGTCTGCGCGGACTTCGCAGGTTGATCTGGGTTGATACATTACGCAGAGGCCATAACGGTGGTTTTCTCGCGGGGCGGCTCAAATGTTGTTTAAGTGGTTTACACATTCATAAACTAAATGAAGCAGCGTTTCTTCGCTTGTATTACAAAATGAGCATATGTTACTTGGCTTAAGATTCATTATATGTAGGAGAGAATTAGTGGTGGAAAATCTATGAATAGTTTCGTTTGCATCCATTGAATATACGAATCTTTAGTACATTTAACGTTTTCCAATATATCTCTTTCCAATTAAAGTGTATATCAAACAAAGAAGCACTTGAAACACTCGATACCTTGGAGTATCAGGGACATGGACAAATAACCAAACTGTATGCAAAACAGCATTCGTCCCAATATATATATACATTGTAGCAAGTAACACTCAATATATGTTACTATTGAAGATATGACAATAACGAAGATATTATTGACTTTCTGGATAAATGTATTAATAAAATTAAGTGTTTAACTGACTTTCTTCCCTTTGGAAGACATAATATACAAAGAATTTCCTGAAAGATTCAACATTTTATTATTGCAATAAATAGAAAGATTTTAGTGATAAATATCAGCCTTTCTGATTATCTTTGATCCATTTGAATAATGTCAGTCTATCATTTTTTTAGACAATATTGTTCAAACTCCAAAATCAGAATACCTGGATGTTTAAACTATCCCTTATTAAAACAATATAGACATTATATTTATTTCGAGTTATCTGCGGCTTTAGTTGACATCGTAAGCTGACAGAATAGGTTTATGTTGTGCATGTGCCATATATGACTTCAAAGTGTTATTTGCTACAAAACATGGATTGTTGAACTATTTCGTTTCTGCGCGTAATATTTTAACCAGATAACCAAGTGAGAGAATTGTAACGAATGCCTTTATGGCAATACAACGAACAAGCCACTAGTGATGTTTACAGATCGGACCTTTTACCTTTCCCACAAACAGATGCTTTCTTGCGCCTCTGCTGCAGACGACCTTTTTAAACTTGATGCGCGATTTCTACATTTGCAACAATGTTTTCAACTCGATTCGATAATTTTACTTGGATTTATAATATAGTTTTTATATTTTGGCTTATACATTTTTAAAGTCGTTGATGACCGTTGATGTCGATTTAAATCGAGTTGATATCTCTTCTTTACACATTTATTAGCCCATTAGCTACTGATTCTACCAGTTCTTTGATTCCCGCGTCGTCCGTCGTGCGGCGTCCGTCAACATCTTCTCCTCCGTAACAAGAAGGTCAATTGGGATAAAACTTCACAGAAAGCATCTCTTCAATGTTCTTATAAAAATCCCTTCAACTGTTTACTTTATCCATGCAGAATTCTGGTTTCCATGGTAACCAAATATATATATTTTTTCCTCTATCAGATTCCTTCAAGCCATGTTCATTGATCAAAAGACATGACCGCATAGGGGCGGGATGTTTTGCCTTATATAGCTAAAGTGAAACTTTTAAAAAAATTCTTCTCCAAAAGTATCTATCAGATTTCCAAATAATTTTGTAGAAATTTTCCTTTGGTGACCCTCTATCAAATGCCTTCAAGCCATATTGATTGGTCGAAAAACATGGCCGCCAGAGGGCAGGATGGTTGCGTTATATAGCTATAGTGAAAACTTTAAATATCTTCTTCTCCAAAAGTATATGGCCAATTTTAAAATAATGTTGTAGAAATGTTGTTTCTTTGGTGACACCCTATCAGACTCCTTCAAGCCATGTTGATTGGTTGTAAAACATGGGCACCAAAAGTATCTGGCCAATTTACAAATTATTTTGAAGAAATGTTCCATGGGTGACCCTCTATCAGATTCCTTCAAGCCATGTAAAAAAAACATGGCCTCTAGAGGGCCTGATGTTTGCGTTATATAGCTATAGTGAACACTTTAAATATCTTCTTCTCCAAAAGTATCTGACCAATTTCCAAATAATGTTGTAGAATTGTTGTTTCTTGGGTGACCTTCTATGAGACTCCTTCAAGCCACGTTGATTGGTTGTAAAACATGGGCACCAAAAGTGTCTGGCCAATTTACAAATTATTTTAAAGAAATATTCCATGGGTGACCCTCTAACAGAGGCCTTCAAGCCATGTAAGAAAAACATGGCCACTAGAGGGCGTAGTTTTTTGTTTTATATTGTTATATTGAAATCTTCTCTGAAAGGAATTGGCCAATTTCCGAATTATTTTGAAGGAATGTTCCTTGGATGATTCTTTATAAGATTACTTCAAGGCTCGTTGGTTGGTAAAAACTTGTAATAGGCATAATTCTGTTGAGCGATCGAGGGCCATGATGGCCCTCTTGTTTGACTTGTGAAGAAAAATATCTTAATATAGAACTAAACGCTCACATATCACTGATGGTGGTCATCCAATATGTTCAGTTTATGATTGATTTATTGGGGTTTAATGCCGTTTTCAATAATTTATCAGTCATATCACGTCGGCCAGCTCACATTCTCATGGTTTTCCTAGCTTTACATTCATGTACACCAGTAATCCACACAACATACTTTTCAAGCAACTGGCTGCTTTTCCGCATGGACTATAAACCAAGTGGATGAAGACGAATGATGCTTGTCACATTGACTTTGTCAAACATCAGAAAGAATGTTTGCCGAGCTGGGATTCGAACTCACAACCCCTGAATTGACAGCCCGCGTCGCTACCGACTGTGCTTCCGATGCTCGGCTCATTTTATGAGCTGACACCCGTCATGATTTAGACGATTGAAATTTTAACATAGAGTGCAAATGAGCGTATCTTTACCGTTAATGATATTTATACACAGAGCAACGACATTTTCTGTCTCTTATGTCGAATAGTTCATTCACTGTCCAAAAGACAATAGCCAAACACAGTCATACAAATAACGCATATTGAACAGTTCAACATAGTTCGGCAATATATACAGATGAGTGCACATACATACTACAGGATAGCTAAAACTGAAAGCAGAACCCCCCAAAAAATATCCCTCTCTGACTTCTCATCTTAATAAAACACTCAACGAGGTGTGCTACTTCAAAAATGAGCCGTCCCGCGAGAAAACCGACATTGTGGATTCTGCGTAAAGTATCGACCCAGATCAGCCTAAGCATGCCGCGCGCAGGCATTTCCTGTGAGACACTTTTCGCCTCCTTTGGATGTTCTGTTTCAGGAATCCTTACTCTATACCTCTATCCCCCTGAGACGGAATGTGTCGGCCCGGATCAGTCTGCGCGGAATGCGCAGGCTGATCTGGGTCGATTTATTACGCAGAGGCCATAATGTTGGTTTTCTCGCAAGACGGCTCAAATTATAAATGGACTACGATCCGGAAGAAATTCCGTTGTGGAGTTAAACCTGATGTGCGTTCATTCGGATGCGTTTTGTGGAGTTTTACAATATCTTACGATCACTGTATATCAACAACCACCGGATATTGCGAGCTCTTAAGCGAAGCAAACTCATATACCATTCTCAACAAGGTGAATTTGTTCTTCTTGCTTTTGTTTCCGGGAAGAATATATCCATATTAGGAAAGTGTGATTACATATACGGTATGCGTTTGTTTGGATCTGTCCAACATCGGCGTTTTGAATTCACAACTAAAGACTGTTCCTTGGATCTGTCCAACATCACTGTATTGAATCTACAACTGCAATTGGTTGCTCTGCCCAACATCACTGTTTTGAATTTACAAGAGAAGACGGTTGTTTAGATCAGTCTAAGATGACTGTATTTGGTTCACACAGGTGGACGGTTGCTTTAGATCTGTCCAACATCACTGTATTGAATCTACAACTGCAGACGGTTGCTTTGGATCTGTCCAACAACACTGTTTTCAATCTACAACTGCAGACGGTTGCTTTTGATCTGTTCAACATCACTGTTTTCAATCTACAACTGCAGACGGTTAGTTTAAACATATTTAATTCTCATATATTTTTACATAGTAGGTTACATCAAGAAATATACAATGGAGAAATGGATTGGACTGAAAGCTCATAGCTTATTGAAGGTCCTCTCCAATAAAGATTAATTTACAGGAAGCACGGTGAATATTTAACATGTGCAGAAAATATCAGCTTACTTAAGCTTTGTAATTTATAATACAAGAAACAGATACATAAAAGAGAGTGGAGAGAGAGAGCAAGGAAGGAGAAAGAGGAAGAAAGAGATAGATGTAAAGAGAGCAGAAATAGACAAAGGAGGGTGGTGCGCGAATGGGAGGCTAGTTAATGTATATATGTCGATTATCCATACCAAATAAAATATAACATAAAAAGATACTTAAAAAGTTGCAAGTTAACAAAAAAGCAATTAAGAAAAAAGGGTGAATTATCGTGAGCTAAACCTTTTGGTTTCCGATTATAAATTGTTGGACTGATTCAAAAATAGCATTATTTTCTTCGATTGATGAGTTTGGATTTCCGTATAACAACGTATCAAGCCTAATGTTTTGAGGAAGTTCTCTTAGCATGCCATGTCTCCTATCGTTATAGCGGGAACATTCAAGTAGGTAATGTAATGTATTTTCAATTTGTCCACATGCACAAAGGGGAGAATCAACAATATTCCTGAGAAAAAGATGATGGTTGAGTCCACTACATTGTGTTCTCAATCGGGTATGTAATACCTGAGAATACCTATCCCCAAGGTAATAATATAGAGGTGGTTTTCTATTTTCTTTATTTAATAATAGTTTAAAAGATCTTACTGATTCGGCATTTTGTATTTCGGGAGACAATGTATTCCATTCTCTTATTGATGATGAAAGAAACGAATTATAGTATAGTGTTGTTCTAGAGTGGATTGTTTGTAAGTCATCAGAGTTTCTTAAGGAATATTGAGACTTTTGACCTACCATAGTTGGGACTTTATTAGATAAATATGCTGGAGTTAGATTGTTTTTCATTTTATACAACATGATCAACTTGTGTTTAGTTCTTCTATTTTCTAAAGATTCCCACCTCACTTCATTGTAAAGATCACAAATTGAAATAAGTATAGTAGCTCCGGAAACAATTCTCGCTCCTTCATGTTGTATCTTTTCTAATCTATCCTTATCGTTTTGATTACAGTTATCCCAAACAACATCTGCATATTCCAAAATAGGTCTTATGAAAGAAAAGTAAATAATTTCAAGGGAGTTTCTATCCAAAACAAATTTCAATTTTCTCATTATGTTGATTCTTTTCCAAGCTTTAGCCGCTACATAATCAATATGTTCGTGCCACGTGCAATCAGAAGCAAAATTAAGACCTAGATGTTTATATATATTAACCTCTTTTATCGGCTGGGTACGCATATATAAGGGATCGTGTGCATTTCTGTTAAGTTTGCGCGAGAAGAGAAGAGTTTCAGATTTGGAGGGATTAAAATTAACTAGCCATGTATCAGCCCAATCGGATATTTTAACTATATCAGCCAATAGATTGGAAGTTGCTACTTGCGGATTTTGTACTATAACATACAGACTAGTATCATCAGCAAAAAGACGGATACTGCTGTTTATTTCCGATGTAATATCATTTATAAAGATTAAAAACAGAAGAGGACCAAGTATCGAACCTTGGGGTACCCCAGAATCAATAGCTGCCCAGTCCGATTCGACTCCAGGAAGTACAACACGTTGCCTACGGTTAGATAAATAACTTTCGAACCAAGAGTAGAGTGATTCTGTAATACCAGCGCTTTTAAGCTTATGGAGAAGTCCCTTATGCCACACCTTATCAAACGCTTTACTTATATCGAAAAATACAGTTCGGACCTCCAAACCATCGTCCAGAGTTTTACAAAAGGTATCATACAAGAAGGCCAGTTGGTTTACTGTGGAATCACCTGGAACAAAACCTAACTGTGCGCTATTGAGAAAGTGTATATCTTGGAGATGGTTAAAAACATGTTTAAAGATTAGGCGTTCAAACACCTTTTCAATGGTATTGAGAAGTGAGATAGGTCTATAATTGTTAGGTTTAGTATTATCACCACTTTTAAAAACAGCGGTTACGTGCGCCTCCTTCCAACAGTCTGGCACAATTTTACAAGATAGAGACTTATTGAAAAGTGTACATAATGGCCCAGAAAGTTCGATAGAAGCCTCACGCAACATTGTATTACTTATACCATCAGGACCAGATGCTTTCCCAATTGGCACATTTTTGAGAATATCAACTACTTCTGGGGTTGTTAAAACTATAGAGTCGATTAATTTGTCAGGGATAAGAAGTTCTGGCACATTCTTGCCGAGATCATTTAAACAGTTTTGTGATCTAAAATAATCATTTAATACATTAGCCTTTTCCATATCATTATTTGATAATCTATTTAATTCCTCATTATAAAGTGGTGGAATGTTTTGTTTATTGGTTTTTGATATAAACGTTTTCAGTGTTTTCCACCAATCATTTTGACTAAGGTTATTTTGCTTATCTTTTTATTTTCTTGCAAGGTTATTAAAATAATTTGCTTTAGCTTCACGTAGGTCAGAGACTACATCATTTCTTAATTGTTTGAAAGAATACCAATTATGATCATACTTAGTTATCTTTGCTTTTTTGTATGCGCGTTTTCTTTGTTTGATTTTATGTTTAATACTACTATGTATCCAAGGGATGTCGTCAAGGTTTATAACTACAACTTTGTTTGGAATGTTTCGATTTGCTATCTCGAACAAGCTATTTGAAAATTTAGATGCATGATCATGAATTTTATTCGTTTCAAGTTCTTCCCAGTTAAAATTTCTAATATCAGCGCGAAAACTTCCGAAATTAGCTTGGTCATATTTCCACACCCTACGTTTAAATGATTTCCGCTTATACGAATGGTGTTTAAAGACTACATAAACCGGGCAGTGAAATCGTTGCTGCTGATTAAGAAAGGGCTCACTAACACCTGATGTAAGGATATCATTGGAGGAGGACATAAGGATCAGATCTATAATCGAAGAACTATTTTCTGTAAAACGTGTTGGCTCTTGAATCATTTGTGTCAAGGCAAATTGTTGACATATCGATTCAATTTTACGAGCAGACATAGGGTTTAGTAAATTGTAATTAAAATCTCCAGTAATAATAATGTTTTTAAAATTAGTATCTCGAGCGAGCGATATAGAATCTTGTATAAAACTGTATGTAGTGGAATCTGAATTCGGTGGTCTATAAAAACTGCAGACGGTTGCTTATGATCTGTCCAACATCACTGTTTTCAATCCACAGGAGTAGACGGTTGTTTTGGTGTTCATACACTACTGTATTTAGTACACACCGGAAGTCGGTTGTTTGATATGTCAAACATTTCAACTTGTTACTTTTATTTTCCGATCCGCATTAGCTCAGCCGAAAGTGACGCTGGTTTCTAACCCATGGGTTGTGCGTTTGACGTCCTGCTGCTCGTCCATCATTCTTTCCTATGTTTGAACAATTCAATTTGACAGGCGTCGTCTTGCGCCCATTAATGGGCTATTGCGTATGTGGAAAAGCAGCCAGCTGGTTGGAAACAATGATGAATTGAGTACTGGTGTCAGAAAGCCAGGATGCACATGGGTATGTGAATTTGTCGCTGTGACAAGACAGGACAATTTTAAAACATGGCAATCAAATCATAATCAGTCAATTTGTTGAAAAAACTGCTGGATATAAATTTCAGCATTCTTCTTCTTCAAACGTTGCCATATAATATGTAGCCAACATGTTTGGACATTGTGTGTGTAACGATTTGGATACTTAATACCTGATTGTAACTATAGTAATGCATCTTTCATTTACATGGCATAGCAATGGACGAAACGTCTAACGTTGTGGGTTCAATGCAGTGTTTAAAAAATATTCAATACTTGTCCTTAGTGTTACACACAATGGTTCCAACAATTAATAATGCGGCTTATTAGTGTTGAAATATAAAAATATCATTACCTGCTATCGGTTTAAGTCTTGTCCCAATGTAAGAAGTTCATAGGGGCTTGAAGCTAACAATATTACTTTTAATTATTATTATTATTATTATTATTATACCACATTTATATAGCACTTTTATCATAAAATACATACGTTCAAAAGTGGTTAACAAACAACTACATGCATACATACAAACAATCTATAAAAAACATCAGTAGGTATTAAAATATTACAAATAATAAAAAGGTACACTAAAGCTGTACGGACGGTGGTATATCTATAGAATGTTTAAACTTTTATAAACAAAACCCGTACGAAACTGAAAAATTAAGGCTTGAGTTTATAAATACATTTAGTTCCCATTTATCTTAAAAAGTGTGTCTTCTGGGCTCTTTTAAAAGAAACAAACGTGTCACAGTCCCTTATTCCTGCCGGAAGAGAATTCCATAGCTTTGGGGCAACAGTCACATAACCTCTGTCACCATACATTCTAGTACGACATCTTGGTACTACTAGTGTCGTAGCATTATGTTTTGATCTAAGGTCTCGTTGGGGTGTATACACATTTAACACGTTTTTGTATGTAAGAGTTAGTGTTTTGTACTTTACTCTGTACTGCACATGTAGCCAATGAAGTTCTTTGAGCAAGGGAGTGATGTGGCTGTAACGGGAAGTCCTGGTAATACTACGGGCGGCTGTGTTCTGAACATCTTGCATTTTGTTCATGACGGTATTAGGCATGCCATTCAGCAGCACGTTACAGTAGTCCAGTCTTGATGTTAATCGAACAACGCAACAATAAAAGATATACGATTCAACTGCAGTTTAAACAACAAAAGAGCCATGACGTGTAGGGTATACTTATTTACTACAGTACTCTGGGTACCAGAATGCAATGCAAGTGGCCACTGTTTGTCCGTACCCGACAAACTAATTACTTCAGTATGTTGGGTACCAGAACGCAATGCAAGTCGCCATTATTTGATCATGTCGGACGCTTAAATTCAATAAAGTACGCCGCGTACCAGAATGAAATGCAAGTTCAAGCCGGTCGTATTTATTTAATATAGAACGCTGGGTACCAGACTATGTTAATATTCGCAACACTCCATCTATATATACGCCTGACGTGGGTCGAAAAATAGGACGTCGTCTCATAAAATAGGACGTCATTTTATAAAATAGGACGTCGTGTTATAAAATAGGACACTGCTTAAACGTGCAACTCATAGATAAAACGTCTATGTTATAATTTTAAACTTTTCGCTGTCAACCCGACCTTCTCCTTTAAACACTGTCGCATATATATAGAAACATGATTAATTGTAAACATGGTAAATACGAAAAACCTATTAAAATGTGATGACCAAACAGAGTTGAAAATACTTTGACAAAAGGAGAAAGTTCTCCATTTATCTTTTTCCAATTAAAACAAATGTGTGTCCTGCTGTAGAGGCGTCAGAAAGGGAAAACCCGAACAATTTTGATAACGTAGTTGAAAAAAGAGTATTTTTTCCAAAGTGAGCAATTCGTTTTTTTCCACTAGAAATATTTACACGCTGTTTTCAAACATACTTCCAATTTATGAAGATCTCATACGAGTCATTATCAACTGCTACTGTGCTGTTTTCTTGATATGATCACATGCTTCCTTTTCATAGTAAATAAGTAATTTAATGTAGATACCTTGTTAAACTTTAAGACAGAATTTAGAATGATGTGAGAACACTATAATTCAGTGTCGTCATATATCCATACTAAATAAATATGAGTAACAAATAAACCAAAAGAACCAGAGAGAGAGAGACACACACACAAAGAGAGAGATTCCATTTAACAAACACATTACTTAAAACAAGCAGAAATTCATTTTAATGGATTTGAGGAAACACATGTTCACAGACACACACACACGTATATGTATGTACATACATACCAAATATATATGTATATATATATATGTGTGTGTGTGTTTTCTTCTCTTGCAGACCTATGTTTGATTATATTTTAACAATAACTGATAGATGTAAGTACTTAATAGTTTTAGAGAGATATACAAAAGAGAGAGAGAGAGAGAGAGAGAGAGAGAGAGAGAGAGAGAGAGAGAGAGAGAGAGAGAGAGAGAGAGAGAGAGAGAGAGAGAGAGAGAGAGAGAGAGAGAGAGAGAGAGAGAGAGAGAGAGAGAGAGAGAGAGAGAGAGAGAGAGAGAGAGAGAGAGAGAGAGATATCGTAAATCAAATCTGAAAGAAAAAATAAATAAACGAAAGAATGGATATATTTTGGGAAAAGTATATATCTTTAATAATGTCCGTTTAAATTCAAATGTTATATGATGAATTTACAATGATCGTGGATATAATATATAATGAAAAAAAAAAGTTTATGAAGGAAAGCCTCGAGATAACGCTGATAAAGGGAACGACCTACCCTTCTTCATATATTTCGCAACAGGCAGAAAACTACTTTAAAGTACATCTTGACAAAACTGTGTAAACAAAACTATATATATATAAGTATATTTATTCGATAGAGTTAAACTTACTGTGTGGCAAAAGTTGAAACTGCTTTTTTCTTTTGTCTCAATGTTCTAACAAGTCGTTTACATGCGTTAACATGCCTCTGTATTTGGGAAAGGTTTAAGTAAACAAGATATTTTAAATCTTGTTTAAACTTACTCATGGTGTTAACCTTTTTCTACAAGCAGACGCATCTGCAGCAGACGACAAAAGAACAAGTGTGACAAAGGGAAAAATTGCAGAAAACTAGAATTTGTTTTCCTTTTTGCCACGCTGTTTTCATCTCTGTCAAGAATATACTTTCATTCATACAGATTTTTCAAGTCTTTTTGATAAGATTTGTTATATGCGGGAAAGGGTTAGATACATATATCAACGTGCAATCAGGTTTCTGCAAACGAACCTCGGTGTTTAAACCGGTGTGGACTGGCCCTGTATATACATATATATAATACTACCGTATAGTTATATAACATTGTCATAAAGAGGTTTACTCGGCACATTCAGTAATATTAGGCTGACATTAAATATGGCTAGTTATTTAGTTTGGACAATGAGGTTTTCTCCAAGTTCGCCTTTTATTCCGGGGCGGTGCTGTTAAAAACAGTGGCTATGAGTTTGTGGACGGCCCGACACAGAATTCCAAAGAATGTAAGTACATGTTTTAATTATAATGTCATTTAGTTTTCTGTTTGTATGCTTTTTACGCCGCTTTCAAAACAATGTTCAGTTTAGTCACGGCGTTTCCCGGTTAAGTTACAAGAGTTTCTGGTCAAATTATACTGACAAAAGCGAGTCTGTCGTAATGCTCAACCCACAAATACCTAGCGTCAAGGACGCAAAGCCATTAAATACTACCGTTTCTTTGAATGTATGCGCTTGATAAATGTATGTCATCACACATGACAGTATTGTATCGAACGTTTGTGACGTGGGGGTTGGTTGGAGTTATAGGATTAACCTGTTGTTGGTTTATTGATATTCCTCTATATAATATGTTGTATTAGCATTGGTATTGTATATAACAATGATTCTTCACATTTTTCCCACATTTTAATACTCTACAATAGACGACTTTGACAAGTTGACAAACAATGTGTCAAAATGAGAAATCGTTCATTATGAGGAATTTCTGCTTTAGTCACATTGTTTTCAAAAGTCATCTGCTGCAGAGAGAGAGAGAGAGAGAGAGAGAGAGAGAGAGAGAGAGAGAGAGAGAGAGAGAAGAGAGAGAGAGAGAGAGAGAGAGGAGAGAGAAGGAGAGAGAGAGAGAGAGAGAGAGAGAGAGAGAGAGAGAGAGAGAGAGAGAGAGAGAGAGAGAGAGAGAGAGAGAGAGAGAGAGAGAGAGAGAGATTTAAGCCAGAGTATATCCCGGACCGATAAAAGCGCTACCAGATCAAACACGTTATAACCAGGGGCGTAGCTCCCTTAAGGCACTGTAGGCACGTGCCTACACATTTTTTCTAAAACGTGCCCCAAAATGCAGCTGCGGCGATACACATCTGCGTAATGTATCGACCAGATCAGCCTGCGCTGTCCGCGCAGACTGATCCGGCCGACACATTCCGTCTAAAGGGGGATAGATAGAGTAGTGATTTCTGAAACAGAAAATCCAACAGGAGGCGAAAAGTGTATATCCGGGTACGCCTGTGTGGCATGCTTAGGCTGATCCAGGTCGATACTTTACGCAGAGTCCACAATGTTGATTTTCTCACGAGACGGCCCTACATATTGATTATTGCTAAGCTACGCCCCTGATAACTATACTATGTGCTCAGAATGTGTTGTAAAAAACAAATTCTTTCTTGAAATTGACCAATCGGAAGTATTTATTTGGAGCATGGCGGTTTTTACGGAGCACAGAAAACGTTTTCAGTAATATCAGCCGGTCCACGTGAAGACTAACATTGTGGACCCCTGCGTACAATATCGACAAGGATCAGCCTAAGCATGCCGCGAAGGCAAACCTGGACAGACACTTTTCACGCAGGCTGATACATTACGCAGAGTCCATAATGTTGGTTTTCTCGTGCTCATATGGCTTCGGGGTATATCTCGGCAGTCTGTCCACAGGGACTTGCTCCTCTAAAAATAGATATGACCTGCTCTATGCACAGGGACTTGCTCCTCTAAAAATAGATATGACCTGCTCTATGCACAGGGACTTGCTCCTCTATAAATAGATATGACTGATCTATGCATAGGCTAAGTTCTTGACGAACTCAAGGAGGGTAGGGTCAGGGGCACGTGTATCGATGGCGCATGCCCAGACACTTGGTTCTCGCACATCTCTACTCTGGAGTCAAAATTCAAAATGGAAGCCTCCGTGTCGTATCCACTTATTTCATTTTCGACACCAGAAAGCTCGTTTTCTTGTTGTCTAAATTACGGATCGCAATTATTTACAAGGCCCAATTAAACAAATCCTGATTTATCTGCCTTACAAATAAAAAACATCACTGATTACTGAACTCAGAGATTCGTATTTTAGGATTATTTACACACCAGTATAAATAATTGCAACCCTCCGCCATTTTTGAACTCTTCTAACTCTTGCTCGAAGCAGGGTTGCAAATAGTCGGCGTCAGAAGTTCATATGACGTCACTAGGATAAAAACTTGCCGTTCATGACGAACCCGGGTATCTCTAGTCGGAACTCGGGTTCGAGGTGAACTTAACCATAGATATCTATGCATAGAGTAGGTCATATCTATTTTTAGAGGAGCAAGTCCCTGTGGTCTGTCCTTGAGCAGACAACATATCCTAGCCTGGTACTGGTTTACCCAACGAGGGGTCATATATAACATATCCTTATGTGATTGTATTGATAATGCTGTTGAGAAAGCAGGGTTGAAACCCAATAGATAATATTTCGAAATATCTTATCGGAACACCTGAGATCAATGTGGGTCGAACTTTTCAAGTTGTGACACAAACGGGTGTTAATCGTTTCCTACAAACAGACGCATTTCGACGCATCTGCAACATGCTTATTAAGAAAACATAAAAGCAAACGTAGAAAGTGTTCATATTGTTTTTACACAAATGGAGATTTCAACAGTTAGTTTTACTTAGATGTTTTCAAAGTCGTCTTCTTCAGATTTTTAAAAAAGTAGGAAAAGATTAGCCCTTTCTCACAAATAGACGCGTTTCGCTGCATCTCATCAGACGGCTACTTTTGAAAACAATGTGGCAAAAGGAAGAATTGCTCATTATGAGCAATTCCTCCCTTTGTCACAATGTTTTGTAGAGATATGGTGTTATCAGTACCCCGATGTTCAATGTATGTGCACCTCTTTGTGACAGGTATTCATCTCACCCGAGGACTATAAGACGAGTGGAAAACCTCCCGCAGTGACCTTAGATCCTACTATAGAGCGAATTAGGAGGTAAGAATAGGCTATCTACCGGGAGTGTAGAGCGCCCGCATCGGATGGCGGGTTGATTGTCGGGTGTTTAACGGCGCTTTCAACATTTTGTCAGTTATATCACGGCGTTTCCTGGGTCTTTTTTTCCTTACACCGGCCAGTCAGTTCTCTAGTCCCCGCCACTTTGAGCGCCAAGGAGGACAGCCATTACTACCATTTGTTAAAGTCTTTGGGATGACCCGGTCGGGGATCGAAACCCGCGACCTCCCGGATCCAAGTAGGACGATCTACCACTACACTACCGAGTCGGATGCGGGAAGTCGTGGGTTCGATCCCTGTTTGTGTCATACAAAATACTTAAGAAATGGTAGTAATGGCTTTCACTCCTTGGCGTTCAGGGTTATGTGTTAACATTACGACTGACTCGCTTGTGTCGGAGATACATGTTACCAGTAGTACTAGTAACTTACACAGGACTTGACGTGATATAACTGAAAGTCGGCTATAAAAAAATACAAACAAACGAGATCCATCAAATGTTTGACGATACATACAATGGAGTCCGCGTAAGCTCGCACATGCGCAAACTCGAAAAAAAAAATCGTGACACTTAGTGTCGCCTTTCATGCCCATTGTTGTGCTACTGCATAGCTAAAACCATTTCCGTGAACGGATCTGTCTTAAGACAGTTCTGAATGATCAAACGAGCAATCAGACCTGCTACTGTTGGTTTGTTCTAATTTGGATTGCATCACTGGTTGTATTTTTTATAATAAACACGTACGTACGGAGGCCCGCTGTCAAATCCTCAACAACGGCAGAGTTCCAAAACTCTGTTCATTTAATAAATGTATTGCAGAGAAAGTGTTCTTCAAATACTAAGTAGGTTCTTTTAATTCTGTTTATCCTCGTTATTTTTTTCTTTGTATCTTTAATCAATTTCTGAATTTGTTTCTCAATTTGTGATTTATCAATTAACAATTTCCACCATACAGCACATTTGCAGCAAGCGACTTTGAAAACGTCCGTTTTTTTACAAAATCTCTAGAATGAAATATGTTTTGATCAAACGAGTAGGAAACATTGTGGGCAAAGAGGAAATTGCTCATATGTTCCCACTTTTCTTTAAATGTTTTTCAAAAATCGTCAAAACCAAACATAACAGTTTATATTTTCAGATGTCACCAGAATGACCTTGAGAATGTACTGCCATTCGTGTTGATCGGCTTTCTATACGTACTAACAAACCCATCGCTAGCTACAGCCACGCTTGTATTCCGATTGTTCGCTGGTTCCCGATTTATGCATACTATTGTGTATTTGAACGTGGTACCACAACCCTCCAGAGCCATTGCGTTTTTCCTCGGTATCGGAATCAACATTTACATGGCCGTGTCTGTCCTCCGATCAGCTTCTTACTAGATGGACTATGACAGTGTTCGATCTTTACTTATTATTCACATATTAGTTCACTCTACCTATTAGATCGTCTGCTTTTCGAAGTAAAAAAGTCACAAAGTATTGTGATACACTTGACGTCATAGTCGTCTGCATCGTCTGCGTCGTCTGCATTGTCATAACACTGAAACATCACGTCACATCTCAACAACCGTTCAGCATGTTCACATGAAACTTGGTACATATGTTTCTAGGATCAATTTGTATGTACATACTAAGTCACATAACTCTGGCTGTATTATTAGTTCAGAAATGCCCCTTTTTACGATTTTAAACAACACGCATACGAACGTTGGCGTTCGCTTGTGGCGTTCGCTTATAGCGTTCGCTTAAAGCGTTCGCTTATAGCGTTCGCTTATAGCGTTCCCTTATAGCGTTCGCTTGTGGTGTTCGCTTCTGGGGCGTTTGCTTGTGGCGTTCGCTTGTGGCGCTCTTATTTTATATCACTGTTGACCATCAGCCACATACACACGCTTTCTGACGTCTCAGTCGCAGACAACTTTTGAACAAAAAATGTGACAAAATGAGATATTGGTCAAGATGAGTAATCTCTGTTTGCCGCAATGTTTGTATCTCTATTCAATAGTTACAGTTTCATTTAAATGGCTATTTATACATTTGTTCAAAGATGAATTATTGTTTATCCATATTTAAATCAATTGGTATTGGTAAAGAATTTACTCACCATCGCATATAACGTATGTGTGCATGTTTTGCGAAATAGTGAGAATGTATTACTACTTTATTTGGTTTTATTCTTATTTCTATAATTTGGAATAGGTAAATACGTTACTATTCATTCCATTTCACGCCATGTGTACAGTACGTGCACATTTTCTGCAATATGTTGAATTTGTTAAATGCATTGAAATAAATTATAAGAAATGACAGACGTTGGCAGTTCATCATGTTTTACTATGTGCCTCAACATTGTATTAAGTATAGCAGGCCAGTACGAGAAATTATAGCCAAACCGTGATAGGTCAATCCGTAACGTCGTGGGCCGTTAACCCTTGCCCTCATACAGACGCTTGTAGACGGCTATTTAAAACATTATGACAAAAAGAGAAATGTCTCGAATCGTGAAATTTTTACCTTTCGCCATAATGTTTGCAACTTTATGAGTTATTTTAGCTTCAATTATAAAGATTTTCCATAATTTACCTAAATGTTTTCAAATTTCTTTGCTGCATACTTGTGGGAAAGGGTTAATTCACGGTTTCGAGTCCCGCTTCGACCATTGATTATTTTTGAGGAAATGCAGCAGAAACCGTCTTTTGTCTGTCACAAATGGGGTAACAGACTGTGTAGGAATTACGAACATTTTGTATGGAGAACTGGTGCTAGAAATCCACGACACGAATGGTAATGTCGTTATTTAACTGAAAGGAATGAACTGTTTAAATAGCGTTAATTTCAAATCAATCAATTCAAAGCAAATTCGTGCTGTAACTTGTTATTGCAGCCAAGATATATGTATAAGGGGACACTTATACTGCGTTGCTATAGAGCTAGCTTTTATAGCGACGTGGTAGAGCGATTGACTCCGGTTTAAAAAGGTCTGAGGTTGGAGCCCCGGTCAGGTCAAATATTTAAGGACTGTTACAATGGCGCCAATAAGGGATTACATGGGAAAAGCCTCGAAAACGTTTCGCGACATTCTCAGTCTCCCGACATTCGAGGACGAATTTCATTTAAGGAGGGTGATATGTAGCCAATGTATATGTATAAGTGTCCCCTGATACATATACCTGGGATACATATCACTGGTGATAATCATTCATGCATTTTCGGTATTCACTCAAACTGCACGCATTATAAGTTCCAGTGCTTTCATTAAGCGGACGTGGACGTAATATACGTCCAAAATGCTAAAAAAAACGTCCAAAAATTGAGCACTGGACGTTTATTATACGTCCCGAAATTCCCCAAAATGTCCGTAAATTTACACATGGACGTTTTCAGAACCCTAAATAAAGTATAAAGGGTGAAAGTGCAGAGGTGAACGTGTACAAAATCGATAATTGTCACGCATACACGATTACACGCTTAATTTATACGATCAAAGCCGAATGTCTAATCAAACGGCCGCCTATGAGGTGTAGTGGTAGGGCGTCCGCCTCGGTGCCGGAGGTCGCAGGTTCAATCCGCGGTCGGGTCATACCAAAGTCGTTAAAAATGGTAGAAATGGTTTTCCTCCTTGACGCTCAGGGTTGCGGAGTTATCATTACGATTGACTGGTTGGTGTCAGGGTAAAAATACCAGTAGTACTGGTAATTTGCTCAGGAGACACCGTGATATAACTAAAACAAAAATTGAAAGCGGCGTAAAACACCAAACAATCAATCTAGTCAAACACCTTTTCACAGACGTGTCAAAAACTAGTATTTTACGTCGCATAAAACAGTATTTCTATCATATCAAACACCTGTATTATCCTATAACTTTATGAAGCATTTCACGAACGTGCCAAAAACAAGGACACAACTCTACCAACTTGCTTTTGTTTTGCATATTATTTTACGTCGCATTCAACAGTATATTAATCATATCAAACACCTGTATTATCCTATAACTGTATGAAGCTTTTCACGAACTTGTCAACAACTAGGACACAACTTACGAGAAATCCTACCCAAACCGTGATTGTTCAATCCGTAACATCGAGGGCCTTTAAACCCCTGCCCTCATGCAGACGCTTGTACCTGTATTATCCTATAACTGTATGAAGCTTTTCACGAACGTGTCAAAAACTAGGACACATCACGTACGAATCTGCTTTGGTTTTGCATGGTGTTTTACGTCGCATTCAACAGAATAACAATCATATCACGGCATTTACTTGCTAATTATCCACTACTGCTAGTTAGCTTAGCCCCGAAAGCCAGAGTGGACGAGTGTCCGCCTTTGGTTTGATCCCCACAGCTTCGATCCCCGGTCAGGTCAAACCAAAGACTTTAAACATTTAATTAAGTAATAATGACTAGGATTCGCCATTTCTTAAAATAGACGGATATGACGAAATGGATTCCAGACCTTCTTAACATAGACGGGTTTCAACGGATATGACGTGTTGGGTCTCCTTCTTAAAATAGACAAGGGATTCCCCATGTCTAAACATAGTCATCCCTCATCCCTCATGGCGCAGAACACTCATTTCCTATTCATCACTGCCCTCCTTGGCGCTCAGGGTTGCGAAGTAAGCATTACGTCTGGCTAGCTGTGGTCGGTATAAATGAACCAGTTGTACTGGTAACTTACCCAGGAAACGCCGTGATATGTCTGGAAAAAAAAGCGGCGTAAAACACCAGAACAATAAACAAAGATTTGTAAAGTATTTGGTATGACACGTACGAATATGTAGAGTCAGTGTTATAAATCAGGACACGAACCATGGGGTTGTAAAGTAGATCGGTTGTGCGATAGATACCACGTCTACACTATGGACCGACAGTAAATATTATTAACCCTTTCATAGCGGTTATTCCTAAGAGTCGACTATTCGATGTTGAAAAGTGGACCTCTCCATTTTTCGTCCAACAGGAAATTTGGTAATATTTAAAGCCGAAGTGGTAAACAATGCAGCATTTAGGAGAAACATCTCGTTACGAATTGTCTCACTTGCATCTGCATTGTTTGCAAAAGCCTTTAAATGCCTTTGGCAGTGTAAGGGTTAACCTGTACCCCGACATACAACAACAAATCGACTGCAGACAACACATTGAAAACATACAGGTAAATATATTGAGATTTAAGTTTAATTATTGAACAGAGTCGTAAATTGTGTAAAAAAGAGACACTGCTCATTATGAGATATTTCTCTTTTTGCCTGAATGTTATCAAAAGTTGTCTGCTATAGATGCGCCAAAATTCGCCTTCGTGCAGGAAAGGGGGTGAGGGTTAAGTCACAGTTCACGACAATCGACCTTTAAAGGTTTCTGGAGATAGTAGCGGTATGCAAACGACGCAGATTCAGGTGACACAGCTCGTATCAGCTCAAATATGTGTGGTTCACCACTTAGACATTAAATGTTACCAAATGTGCTGTTGGTCGAAAAATGGAGTGGTCCACGGAAGAGTCGACTTTGTGAAATTCGGCAGTGAAAGAGTTAATAGTCTACGTCTATAGCCATTTTAGGGTCATAAACATGTTGTGTGGAGTACAAAATAGCTCCGTAGAAAGAAAGATAACTCATTAATATATAAATTAAACGTTATTGTATTTGTAATGCCCCCTTGTCTGGTGCATTATTATGTTCCTATCCCAAGCCATTTAATGTCCCCTTGTCTAGTGCATTTTTATGTTCCCATCCCAGGCCATGTAATGTCCCTATGTCTAGTACATTATTATGTTCCTATCCCAAGCCATTTAATGTCCCCTTGTCTGGTGCATTATTATGTTCCCATCCCAAGCCATTTAATGCCGCTTTAGCTGGTGCATTATTATGTTCCCATCCCAAGCCATTTAATGCCCCCTTGTCTAGTACATTATTAGGTTCCCATCCAAGTCATAACTTGTCCCCTTGTCTGGTGCATTATTATAATCCCATCCCAAGTCATAACATGTCCCCTTGTCTGGTGCAGTTTTATATTCCCATCCCAAGCCATTTAATGCTGCTTTGCCTGGTGCATTATTATGTTCCCATCCAAAGCCATTTAATGCCCCCTTGTCTAGTACATTTTTATGTTCCCATCCCAAGTCATAACATGTCCTCTTGTCTGGTGCATTATTATGTTCCCATCCCAAGTCATTTAATGTCCCTTTGTCTGGTGCATTATTGTGATCCTATCCCAAGCCATTTAATGTCGCTTTGCCTGGTGCATTATTATGTTCCCATCCAAAGCCATTTAATGCCCCCTTGTCTAGTACATTATTAGGTTCCCATCCCAAGCCATTTAATGTCCACTTGTGTAGTGCATTATTATGTTCCCATCCCAAGCCATTTGATGTCCACTTGTCTAGTGCATTATTATGTTCCCATCCCAAGCCATTTAATGTCCCCTTGTCTGGTGCATTATTATGTTCCCATCCCAAGCCATTTAATGCCCCGTTGTCTAGTACATTATTATGTTCCCATCCCAAGCCATTTAAGGCCCCTTGTCTGGTGCATTTTTTTATGTTCCCATCCCAAGCCATTTAATGTCCCTTTGTCTGGTACATTATTATGTTCCTATCCCTAGCCATTCAATTTCCCCTTGTCTGGTGCATTATTATGTCCCCATTCCAAGTCATAACATGTCCCCCTGTCTGATGCATTATTATGTTCCTTTCCCAAGCCATTTAATGTCCCCTTGTCTGGTGCATTATTATGTTCCCATCCCAAGTCATTTAATGTCCTTTTGTCTGGTGCATTATTATGATCCTATCCCAAGCCATTTAATGTCCCCTTGTGTACAAATCAACACATCTGATCGTTGCCATCATTACAAACACTATAAATCTCTGCTAAATACTGAAAGATATCTGTTGATTGACATCCCATTCAAATATAGAATAGCTCTTGCTAAATTCCGTTGCTCGAACCACAAATTTGGCATCGAAACTGGTCGTCACAATAATATTGATCGTGAACTAAGGATATGCATTTAATGTTTTCAAAAGTTAAAGAAAAACATTATTGAATTTGAATTTCATGTGTTATTTCATTGCCAAAAGTTTGATCAATTAAGAACTGTATTTTTATTTGATTGGTATGTAGGTGACACCAACATTGATGATTTTTATACATTGCTTCAAAAAGACAATCCTGATATCATAAAAAAAACCTTTCATATTTCATATATATGTTAATGAAAACATGATAAGGACATAATTCTCAGCTATATACTATTTGTTAAATGTAATGCTTCGTACTTTGGGCCGGTGGCCTAATTACTTTCAATAAAATATTTGTCATTGTCATTGTCATTGTTATTGTCATTGTCATTGTCATTGTATTGTATATAAGTATAACATACATTGTATTGTATTGTATATGAGTATAAAATATGTTGTATTGTATTGTATATAAGTATAACATATATTGTTTTGTACATAAGATTAAAACATATTGTTTTGTATATAAGTACAGAATATATTATATTGTATTGCATGTAAGTATAACATATATTGTATTATATTGTATATACATATATAATAAATTGTATTGTTTTTTATATAAGTATAAACTATATTGTTTTTTTTATATGAGTATAAACTAAATTGGATTGTAAGTAAGTATAACATATATTGTATTGTATATCAGTATAAAATATATTGTATTGTATTGTAAACAAGTTAATATGCTTGTCGATTCAGGTGGACTCACAGCTGTAATATGGACCGACTTCGTACAAACGATCATTATGATGGTGGGGCGATTGTCTTAATGGTGCTAGGTAGGTTTAAACATGCGGTGGATTCGCGATAACTAGATGTTGATTTTGAGTGTTTTAACATGTTCGAGTTTTCAAGGAGTTAAGGCTTATTTCAGTTATATATTGTCTATCGGTTTCATCATTCGTACATTTTATACTTCAATGTGTTTATTATGAATAGCCAGGCAGTGGGAAAATAATATCAAGCTTAAAAGCACAGCATCAGTTGTGGTTGCTCGTATGACCTATCCCTGCAACGCTGTTTAACTATACATTCGAATGTTAAAATGTTCCAGTTATCGCCAGTTTGCTGTATTTCATAAAGGGTCGCTGTGGTACTCGACCGCATTGGTGGTATTGTGTTATAGATTCCGCTTTGGTTTGGGAGGTCGCGGATTCGATCCCCGGCCGGTCATACCCCCATTATTTTAAAAATGGTAGTAATGGTTGCCCACCTTTGCGCTCAGGGTTTCGGTGTTAGGACTACGACTGACTGTCTGGTGTCAAGATAACAGTATCAGAAGTACTGGTAACTTACCCTAGTAACGCCTTGATATAACTGAACGAGAGCGCCGCGGAGCGAATGACACCGCTCGTCTATTCTTTTCCGAGTCGGAAAAAGGAACAATACTGAATAATTACTAAAGCCAGAGTTATGTTTCTTACTGAACAATTCCAGTTACATGTGTACCGAGTTCATTTGGAAATGTTGAACGGTTTTTGAGTTATGAGGTTAGGCTAGAGTTGTGTGACGACAAAGACTACGCAGAAGACGCAGACGACGCAGACGACACAGACGCTGACGTCGACGACGCCAATAGTAAAACAGACGCGCTAAAAATTGTTGAAAGCGGCGTTAAACACCAAACAATCAATCGTTATTTGTGGTACTCAAAAGAATCGTCTCAATGCGACAATGACTTTACAAATTATTTTCAAGTCATATGTTATTTGTTCAAAGATAGCGTTACATTGGAATAAAACATGATTAATATACGCAGATGATGGGCATGGCATTACGACTGATGCCGAGTAAGCTTATAAGCAGTACTAGTCCTTACCGAGGATATCGCGTGAAAGGACTGAAATTATGTTGAAGGCGGCTATAAAAACATCATATGAGAAGTTCCACAGGAAAACCAACATTGTGGACTCTGCGTAAAGTATCGACCCGGATCAGCCTATGCATGCCGCGCAGGATGACCCGGACAGACTCTTTTCGCCTTCTGTGGATTTTCTGTTTCGGGAATTATTACTATATACCTCTATCTCCATGATACGAAATGTGTCGGCTCGGATTAGCATGCGCAGGCTGGTCTGTTTCGATACATTACGCAGAGTCCAGAATGTTGATTTTCTCGTGAACGGCTCATATAAACAAATCAGCGGCTTTACAGTTGTCCACCATTTGACAATAATATCGACCCCTTTAGTTTGAAGATCTAATTGTATCATTTGTAACCTCATATGTGTAACCTTATATTTGTAACCTTATATTTGTAACCTTATGGTAGAGAAATATCCAAAAGCTATCTCAAACTTTTCACTGCATAGTAACACATCCTGTGGCAAGCCGAGGGAGGATTACATGAACTTGTTCCGAGACCCGGTGACTGCCGATATTCCTTGGCCTGGACTTATTGGTATTACCATCAACTCTATATGGTACTGGTGTTCAGATCAAGTAAGTTTATATCATTATTTTACATAATATGAGCCGTACCGCGAGAAAACAACCATTATGGCATCTGCGTAATGTATCGACCCAGATCAGCCTGCTCAGTCCGCGCAGACTGATCCGGGCCTACGCATTCCGTCTCTGGGAGATAGAGGTACAGAGAAATGATTCTTGAAACAGGAAATACACAGGAGGAGAAAAGTGTCCGACCTGGTTAGCCTGCGCGGCATGCTTAGGCTGATTCCGTTCGATACTTTACGCAGAGTCCACAATGTTGGTTTTCTCGCGGGACAGCTCATTAACTGCGAAATAAGATTCATAGCAATATAGGGGGATGATGGTTTTTTATTATTTCGTATTGATAAACTCTATATGGAACTGATGTTCCACTCAATTAAGTTAATCACACTTTCCCACATAAATAAAATGCAACAGACAACTTGAAAAACGTACGGAAAACATATGGACTTTATGAACATGTTCAGGGACCCTGTATCGGTCGAAATTCCATGGCTAGGACTGATTGGTATTAGCGTTCCCCTCAAGATAGTTAATCACTCTTTCCCACATATAACACATATGTATCAGGTTACTATGCACACTGTGAAAAATCTCTTTAAATGGATATAAATGTGTTGAATGAAGTACGAACAATTGCACAAGAGTTCAAATTGCTCAGCGTATTCATGATGAGAAATATATCTCTTCTTCAATCATAGTTTCGTAAAATCATCTGCTGTAGATGAATTAAATTGCATCATCATGTGCATATTGGAAAATGTTAATATATATTCTACAAGAGAAAGTTGATGCAACGCGTCAATGTCGCCGGAAATCCATACTGCAGTTATGCATAACACTAACATTATAGTAGTTGAATAAACAGTTATCAACTGATGGGCATATTAGAACATCAGGGGTGGGGTCAAGTGAAAATGTATCAAACTTGCATTGTTTTATCAACGAAGTGAATGATAATTGAAGCCTTTCACTGTTTATGATCAATCTCCATTCCAAAGAAGGTTTGACCATACACACAACCACATACACTTTTCAAGATGATTGTCAGAATATTTGATTTTTTTTATCTTTCAATAAAACCACAAAACAGACAATTTAGGATTTGCATGTAATAGCACGTCATTTTACTTTTCCCCTATTAAAGTCAACAGTTGACACCTTTGCAGCAATCTACGTTTAAAACAATGAGATAAGGGTTAAATCGCTGAAGACATGAATTTTCTCTTTTTCTCAAAATGATATTAGCTTGGCATCCTAATTATATCATACTTTAACAAATGTTGAAATGTAGTCCAATATTTATAAATTAGACCACCTTCGAAATATAATATCAACTAAACAGTTAAATGTCATTGAAAATGTTGTATAATTTAAACTTAATTTCGAACATAAACTGAGCCCTACAACATGTTAATTCATTGTAATTCTTTCCTTCCTTTTTAGCTCGACTTTTGAAAAAACGAGAGCTATTGTCATGACCCTGGCGTCGTCGTCGGCGGCGGCGGCGGCGTCTGCGGCGGCGTGGTCGTCCGGTTAAGGTTTTTTGTTTAGTTCATTTCTTTTCTTCTGTTTTCTCCCTATCAGTCGAGCGTCTGCGCCGTACGCGGTGCTCTTGTTTATAATGAACATAACAAATTACTCACATTTAAAATTGTCAAGGACGAAATAATTTTGTACGAAAGATCCGATTCTTTCTTATTCGAAGACGTGTCGTTCTTGAAACTCTCTTTTTAGGCAGAGAGTGTTCGTTCAAAGTAATATTTCTATTAAAACCAGTTTTTATCTCGGTTTGTTCCTCTCTTCATTTGTTTCGAACCAAATAAACATTTTAAATCACCTATGATTTACTATTTGTAAGTGAGTGTAAAGAGCGGCTCTCTGCAAAGGAGATTGATCTACGCAGTTGGTATTCGCGAGTCACGCGATCAACAGTTTTAGCTTAGAAACAGTTCATACTTTAGATATACATGGATAAACATTACAAAATGCCTTCTTCACAAATCAAAACATCTCTTTGAACATGAAAATAACATTCAGTAATTTAAAATAGCCATTAAAAGGAGAATATGCGACGTCATGTTCATCTCGATATTTACACATTACAGTCTGCTGCAAGCAGGTGCACGTATGTAAACAAATTAGACCGTGCGACGTAAAGGTTTGTAGTTATCGCATTTTGATTACATGTAGTATATAGTGTAAAATAAAGTATATCAGTCTAGCTAATAGGGACTGTTTTGTCTTCGTAAACGAAACAAAAAAACATAAATGAGAGTCAAAATGAAGAAACTGCAAATACCTAAAACATCGGAATATTTATTTCATTTTATATGTGTCATTACTTAGTGTTTTTAAACAAACGCAATTGTAATATGTTCAAGACATGGGATTATTATTAGAAAGAAACACATTTAGATGTCTTGAACATATTACAATTGCGTTTGTTTAAAAACACTAGTAATGACACATATAACATGAAATAAATATTCCGATGTTTTGTATCGTTCTTGTGATAACAGTATACAAATGTTGTTCTCAATATGCAATTTTGAGAATTCCGAAGTCTATACCTGTCATGCAAAGCTTTCTTGGAATTTTATCTGTGATAATGTTGTTGTCGTTTGCGGCAAGTCTTCGATTAAATTGCAATTTGTGTTTACACAGCTACGCAGTTATGTGTGATTAAAGGAATGACCATTATTATCTCATTTTATATTAACATCGATTTGAAGCGAATAATATAAACTCCGTCATGATATATAGTTCACAATTTTTCCTTAAATAGTTTTAAAGTAAAACTTGGTTTATTTAACGAACTCGCTGACTAATAATACAGTTATTACCTTACGTCTAATTTACTAACAAAACAATGCCCTAGCTATTTCTTTTAAAAAAAATCAATATAATTCAGAAAACCATTATTTCTCCAATTTACCCAAATTTGTTGGAAATATATCGGGACGACTTTTAGTAAAACGCTATACCGTAATACTGCTGACGTGCGCCGGTACGCACATTGTGGAACTGAAAATGAAACCCAGCCAACCACCCCTTCTTCCATCTTTCTTTTTTTACTCCATATGTCCCCGTTATTTTAAAACTACCGGTACTTCGTTTTGTATTGAGAATTGTTTTTTACCCTTAACCCAAATTTCAAGACAAACTATCGGGTTAATTTTAAGTAAATCACAATGCCATAACACCGTAGAAGATCACACTTTTGGTCACATGTTCGTACCTAATTACTTGTGTTGTCGACACACTTCCAATAATAAAACAAAATGTATCATTACCCGACTATAACCTGTCTACAATTTCTAGACACCCGTGCAATGACACATTGATAGCACTCCATTGGATATGTCTGTAGACAATAATAGTGGGTGTTTTTCCCAAACTATACAGGAAAATATTGTCAATAAACACCTGTTTTCAAACAGCTCTAGGTTGAATTGAACTGTGGAGCTGTGTGAATACAATCAAGTCAAAACTTTCATAACATCTTGTACATAAGGTTTTCCAAGGGGAAGAAAGTCAGATAGTTATTCTCGATGATTTATCATATTAAGTGTTTCCTTAAATACCAAAAGCATGATCACGGATAGAATAGATAGAAAGCTTTGCATGACAGTTATAATCTTTGAAGTTCTGAAACTTGCTTTTTGCCTGATTAAGGGAAACGCATTTTGCATTTACTGTTATCTGAGGACAAAATACCTAGAGTGACAAATATGAAAGTAATAATAAAACATATTAACAATTTCTTCCATGATAATTCTGACGATGCTCTTGTTTGAAGAATTTCGTATCGGAAATGTTGGGTTATGTAAAATCATGAAACTTCATATTATATCGAATTACTATTTGATGTTAGCGTATCAATTTGTTTGTAAATGTATGTATGTAAATGACGAATTACATGTATTCGAATAAGTGAAATAAAATATATCTATAAGAACTGCAAGCGACGGTTTGAGACTAATACTAATACTAGTACATTGAATGTGAAAAAATGATTTAACAGATAAACAGCGAAGTAGACAGGTCAATTTATATAAAACATATTTAATATTTAAAGGAGTATAATAGATACAATTTACCACTTTCGTAAAAGAATAAAATTGATTATTTTTATGAAAAATCGGGAGTTCATTTTAATAACCCTGGGTACGTTTCAATTTAAATTCCGCAGTGTACGGTTTGTCGCGTGACAGAGCTTTAACGTCATTGCAATTTACTAAATATCTGCACGATAGATTTTCTTGAAACTTTGGTAAATGGCAGACAAAAAGTTGTTCTAAATCATATAAGTTTTTAAAAAAAATCTCTCGGGCGAATTTTTAATAAATTTGAAATAACCGAATTACTGTTGAAATATTTTAGCGAAAGTTTCATTTTTACTCCCCTTATGTTACGTTAATTGTCTTGGCAGTTGTTTGGAAATTACATCACTACGTAGGTATTTTTTTTTCTTCGGTCTGGTGTTAACTCTTTCAAAATACCACTTCAAACGAGAAAGCCATCGTGATTTCTTTAACAACACTGTCATTGTCGAAAAAAACGTACGTTTTGACGTTATTTCAAAGGTATGATTCCACCTTAATGGCTATTTTAAATTACTGAATGTTATTTTCATGTTCAAAGAGATGTTTTGATTTGTGAAGAAGGCATTTTGTAATGTTTATCCATGTATATCTAAAGTATGAACTGTTTCTAAGCTAAAACTGTTGATCGCGTGACTCGCGAATACCAACTGCGTAGATCAATCTCCTTTGCAGAGAGCCGCTCTTTACACTCACTTACAAATAGTAAATCATAGGTGATTTAAAATGTTTATTTGGTTCGAAACAAATGAAGAAAAGAACAAACCGAGATAAAACTGGTTTTAATAGAAATATTACTTTGAACGAACACTCTCTGCCTAAAAAGAGAGTTTCAAGAACGACACGTCTTCGAATAAGAAAGAATCGGATCTTTCGTACAAAATGTGAGTAATTTGTTATGTTCATTATAAACAAGAGCACCGCGTACGGCGCAGACGCTCGACTGATAGGGAGAAAACAGAAGAAAAAAAATGAACTAAACAAAAAACCTTAACCGGACGACCACGCCGCCGCAGACGCCGCCGCCGCCGCCGACGACGACGCCAGGGTCATGACAATAGCTCTCGTTTTTTCAAAAGTCGAGCTAAAAAGGAAGGAAAGAATTACAATGAATTAACATGTTGTAGGGCTCAGTTTATGTTCGAAATTAAGTTTAAATTATACAACATTTTCAATGACATTTAACTGTTTAGTTGATATTATATTTCGAAGGTGGTCTAATTTATAAATATTGGACTACATTTCAACATTTGTTAAAGTATGATATAATTAGGATGCCAAGCTAATATCATTTTGAGAAAAAGAGAAAATTCATGTCTTCAGCGATTTAACCCTTATCTCATTGTTTTAAACGTAGATTGCTGCAAAGGTGTCAACTGTTGACTTTAATAGGGGAAAAATAAAATGACGTGCTATTGCATGCAAATCCTAAATTGTCTGTTTTGTGGTTTTATTGAAAGATAAAAAAATTCAAATATTCTGACAATCATCTTGAAAAGTGTATGTGGTTGTGTGTATGGTCAAACCTTCTTTGGAATGGAGATTGATCATAAACGGTGAAAGGCTTCAATTATCATTCACTTCGTTGATAAAACAATGCAAGTTATGATACATTTTCACTTGACCCCACCCCTGATGTTCTAATATGCCCATCAGTTGATAACTGTTTATTCAACTACTATAATGTTAGTGTTATGAATAACTGCAGTATGGATTTCCGGCGACATTGACGCGTTGCATCAACTTTCTCTTGTAGAATATATATTAACATTTTCCAATATGCACATGATGATGCAATTTAATTCATCTACAGCAGATGATTTTACGAAACTATGATTGAAGAAGAGATATATTTCTCATCATGAATACGCTGAGCAATTTGAACTCTTGTGCAATTGTTCGTACTTCATCCAACACATTTATATCCATTCAAAGAGATTTTTCACAGTGTGCATAGTAACCTGATACATATGTGTTATATGTGGGAAAGAGTGATAAACTATCTTGAGGGGAACGCTAATACCAATCAGTCCTAGCCATGGAATTTCGACCGATACAGGGTCCCTGAACATGTTCATATAGTCCATATGTTTTCCGTACGTTTTTCAAGTTGTCTGTTGCATTTTATTTATGTGGGAAAGTGTGATTAACTTAATTGAGTGGAACATCAGTTCCATATAGAGTTTCTCACTACGAAATAATAAAAAACCATCCTCCCCCTATATTGCTATGAATCTTATTTCGCAGTTAATGAGCTGTCCCGCGAGAAAACCAACATTGTGGACTCTGCGTAAAGTATCGAACGGAATCAGCCTAAGCATGCCGCGCAGGCTAACCAGGTCGGACACTTTTCTCCTCCTGTGTATTTCCTGTTTCAAGAATCATTTCTCTGTACCTCTATCTCCCATAGACGGAATGCGTAGGCCCGGATCAGTCTGCGCGGACTGAGCAGGCTGATCTGGGTCGATACATTACGCAGATGCCATAATGGTTGTTTTCTCGCGGGACGGCTCATATTATGTAAAATAATGATATAAACTTACTTGATCTGAACACCAGTACCATATAGAGTTGATGGTAATACCAATAAGTCCAGGCCATATTATGTAAAATAATGATATAAACTTACTTGATCGGAACACCAGTACCATATAGAGTTGATGGTAATACCAATAAGTCCAGGCCAAGGAATATCGGCAGTCACCGGATCTCGGAACAAGTTCATGTAATCCTCCCTCGGCTTGCCACAGGATGTGTTACTATGCAGTGAAAAGTTTGAGATAGCTTTTGGATATTTCTCTACCATAGCTTGAAACCCACCAACTCGAATGAAGGCTGAAGTATAAGGTTACAAATATAAGGTTACAAATATAAGGTTACAAATATAAGGTTACAAATATAAGGTTACACATATGAGGTTACAAATGATACAATTAGATCTTCGAACTAACGGGGTCGATATTATTGTCAAATGGTGGACAACTGTAAAGCCGCTGATTTGTTTATATGAGCCGTTCACGAGAAAATCAACATTCTGGACTCTGCGTAATGTATCGACACAGACCAGCCTGCGCATGCTAATCCGAGCCGACACATTCCGTATCATGGAGATAGAAGGTATATAGTAATAATTCCCGAAACAGAAAATCCACAGAAGGCGAAAATAGTCTGTCCGGGTCATCCTGCGCGGCATGCATAGGCTGATCCGGGTCGATACTTTACGCAGAGTCCACAATGTTGGTTTTCCTGTGGAACTTCTCATATGATGTTTTTATAGCCGCCTTCAACATAATTTCAGTCCTTTCACGCGAAATCCTCGGTAAGGACTAGTACTGCTTATAAGCTTACTCGGCATCAGTCGTAATGCCATGCCCATCATCTGCGTATATTAATCATGTTTTATTCCAATGTAACGCTATCTTTGAACAAATAACATTTTGTAAAGTCATTGTCGCATTGAGACGATTCTTTTGAGTACCACAAATAACGATTGATTGTTTGGTGTTTAACGCCGCTTTCAACAATTTTTAGCGCGTCTGTTTTACTATTGGCGTCGTCGACGTCAGCGTCTGTGTCGTCTGCGTCTTCTGCGTAGTCTTTGTCGTCACACAACTCTAGCCTAACCTCATAACTCAAAAACCGTTCAACATTTCCAAATGAACTCGGTACACATGTAACTGGAATTGTTCAGTAAGAAACATAACTCTGGCTTTAGTAATTATTCAGTATTGTTCCTTTTTCCGACTCGGAAAAGAATAGACGAGCGGTGTCATTCGCTCCGCGGCGCTCTCGTTCAGTTATATCAAGGCGTTACTAGGGTAAGTTACCAGTACTTCTGATACTTTTATCTTGACACCAGACAGTCAGTCGTAGTCCTAACACCGAAACCCTGAGCGCAAAGGTGGGCAACCATTACTACCATTTTTAAAATAATGGGGGTATGACCGGCCGGGGATCGAATCCGCGACCTCCCAAACCAAAGCGGAATCTATAACACAATACCACCAATGCGGTCGAGTACCACAGCGACCCTTTATGAAATACAGCAAACTGGCGATAACTGGAACATTTTAACATTCGAATGTATAGTTTAACTCGAACAATTTTCTAAAATGATCTGTCTTTTTAAAACAGCGTTGCAGGGATAGGTCATACGAGCAACCACAACTGATGCTGTGCTTTTAAGCTTGATATTATTTTCCCACTGCCTGGCTATTCATAATAAACACATTGAAGTATAAAATGTACGAATGATGAAACCGATAGACAATATATAACTGAAATAAGCCTTAACTCCTTGAAAACTCGAACATGTTAAAACACTCGAAATCAACATCGAGTTATCGCGAATCCACCGCATGTTTAAACCTACCTAGCACCATTAAGACAATCGCCCCACCATCATAATGATCGTTTGTACGAAGTCGGTCCATATTACAGCTGTGAGTCCACCTGAATCGACAAGCATATTTACTTGTTTACAATACAATACAATATATTTTATACTGATATACAATACAATATATGTTATACTTACTTACAATCCAATTTAGTTTATACTCATATAAAAAAACCAATATAGTTTATACTTATATAAAAAACAATAAAATTTATTCTATATGTATATACAATATAATACAATATATGGTATACTTACATGCAATACAATATAATATATTCTGTACTTATATACAAAACAATATGTTTTAATCTTATGTACAAAACAATATATGTTATACTTATATACAATACAATACAACATATTTTATACTCATATACAATACAATACAATGTATGTTATACTTATATACAATACAATGACAATGACAATAACAATGACAATGACAATGACAAATATTTTATTGAAAGTAATTAGGCCACCGGCCCAAAGTACGAAGTATTACATTTAACAAATAGTATATAGCTGAGAATGATGTCCTTATCATGTTTTCATTAACATATATATGAAATATGAAAGTTTTTTTTATGATATCAGGATTGTCTTTTTGAAGCAATGTATAAAAATCATCAATGTTGGTGTCACCTACATACCAATCAAATAAAAATACAGTTCTTAATTGATCAAACTTTTGGCAATGAAATAACACATGAAATTCAAATTCAATAATGTTTTTCTTTAACTTTTGAAAACATTAAATGAATATCCTTAGTTCACGATCAATATTATTGTGACGACCAGTTTCGATGCCAAATTTGTGGTTCGAGCAACGGAATTTAGCAAGAGCTATTCTATATTTGAATGGGATGTCAATCAACAGATATATTTCAGTATTTAGCAGAGATTTATAGTGTTTGTAATGATGGCAACGATCAGATGTGTTGATTTGTACATGCCAGTTTTGTTTGAAACAGTCTATCAAGCGCTGTTTAAAACATTTGACAAAATGGTTGGCGTTTCCAACGTCCTGTGCAATCCAAACATAGCCAAAACCATAGAGAAAAAGTAAATTTTGACGTAAGTACTCCAGGTTCTTCTTCCAACATCATCCAAGGATTTTTGCATTAAATAACAATTTCGAGGATATCTGTTATTTGGCATTACTAACAAACGACACCAATATTTGATACAGTAAGAATAATAATCAATATAAATAGGATATCTACCACATTCTCCCAATGCTACCATGTTATTTGTTTTACTATTTAGTTTTAGATATCTTTTACAAATTCAAAGTGGACAGATTCTACGACTTCTGAATATGTATGGCCCCATACTTGCGCTCCGTAGCACAATATTGGTTTTATCATCGAGTCAAACAACTTAAAAATATCTTTACAAGGAAAATAACCGAATGCTCTCTGATATTTATAAATAGAAAAAGTAGCTTTCCTGGCTTGAGCTGCGAGCTTTTGTTGAGCTGAAAACCATGACAGCATAGGGGTGAAGATCAAACCCAAATATTTGTAATGTGATGATAGTCTGATTTGTTCTTCACCCAAAAACCATTTTTCATTATTTCATAGTTCTCAATTTCCATACCTGTGTCAATGCAGAATTGGTTTATAACATTAAGTTGTTTCTGTAAATTAACGACAGTATCTGAGCAGTTGGCAATATCATCTGCAAACATTAAACAGATGATATCGGGAATATTTTCTGTAACAAATATACCGTTGATATTACCCTCTCTTAACCTTGTACAGAGTTGGTTGATAAAGAGTGAGACAATTGTTGTGCTACTTGTGTCTCCTTGTCTAGTCCCTATATTACATTTGAAAAACTCGGTTATACCGGCGTTAGTTTTGACACAGGAAGTGATATTTGAATACATTGCTAATAACACATTAAAAAAGTGTCCGTGTATACCTATATTTCTAAGACATTCAAACAACTTGTAATGGTTTATTTTATCGAATGCTTTGCGAAAATCAACGTAAAGACAATAAAATCGGCCTCCTTTTTTTGATAAGTATTTTTGTATAACTGCCTGTAATGAATAAATGTTATCAGCTGTTGAATAATTTCTTCTAAACCCAGATTGAGCTTCGTCAATATTATGATATAATCTATTGTTAATGATGCTTGAAAATATTTTATACATTGTTGTAGTAATCGATATGCCTCGATAATTACTTGGGTTATTCTTACTTCCCGATTTGAAGATTGGGCATATAATTGATTGTGTCCATGATTTAGGGAATACACCCGTTATAAGTATATTATTTGATAGTTTATGAAAAATTGGTAGAATGTCGGTAATAGTATGTCTATACAATTCTACACCAATGCCATCAATTCCAGCTGATTTTCATTTGACAAGTTATTTATAACGTTTTCAATTTCTAAAATACTTATTTCTTTATTTAAATCATTGCAATCTTGATTTGCTTCATGTCTGTTGTTTTCAGATTGAAGTGGTTGTGCACTACTATCATACAGGAGCGTACTAAAGTGGTTGTTTAGAGATCAACTGGCATTATTGCATAAGGTTTTAATATCATTGAATGATTACACTTAACAAGATTCCAAAATTTCTTTGGATTTGTCCTACTTTGAATTAATTTAAGTCTTTGTTGCTTTTCATAGTTTAATTGTTTCTTGCATAAGGCTTTAAACTTATTTCTAGATATTATGTATGTTTTATAGTCATTATCAACATTAGATTTTCGAAACTCTTGTAGAAACTTGTATTTGGCATATTTAAGCTCAGCACATTGATTATCCCACCAAAGTGGTTGATTGTTTACTTTGCTAGTAACAACTTGCATGTATTTAGCTGATCTACTATAAAGGGAGATAATACAATTTACCGCTTCATCAATGTTACTATTCATTAGATCAATAATACAGTTTTCGTTACTTATTAGCTCCATTAAAAACGAATCACAGAAATGGTCTGAGCAGTTCTCACGCCAATGTAGCTTTCTAAAGTTTGAAGTTGTATGACATATACTGGAATCAGATTGCAATGCAAAATTCTATGGTTTCTTGTAGCTTGGTTCATTAAGAGAAGGCGACCAAAGTAAATGCCCGGACCAGACTGCAAGACAGTTTGGATTCCAATGGCTTGGATTATTCAGTAAAGGTGAGTTTGTTACAAAGAGAACTGCTCATAACAAATTTCCGAGAAAGTTTCGAATGCTTGTTGGTTAGCTTATTTAATAAAAGTGACTTGGTAAAGAACATAATCGGGCCAGACTCCACAAAGGTCGGTATTTTGGTATTGCTGAGACAAAGAATGTGACCTGGAACCAAAGAAAAGGATCGGACTAGAATCCATGACTGTCTGGAGTCCTTTGGATCGGCTTATTAAGAGAAGGATATTCGGTGACCAAAGGAAAGACATGCTTTGGCGTTGCTGATTCAGGGAAGGTGACTTGGTGACCGACGGAAATTCCCGGACCAGACACAATGATGGTCTTTGCTGAATTTATTTATTTGTTGCTTATTGAGAGAATCTGACTTGGAGTATTTTGGCTTTGCTGATTCAGGAGAAATGAAGCCTTTGATCATCGGAAGACTTCATATGTATTGTTTCGAGAAACAAAGCCAGAATTGCTGACAGATCAATAATTGTGCTTAGGCCAACATTGTGGAATACTCTTACGAGAGACCGAAACTATGTCAAAAATGAAAACCTTTTCAGAAAGGAACTGAAAACGTATTTCTTTAGAATGTTCTACAATTGAACAGATATATAACTTTGTAAATAGCACATAAAGGGCAACATACTATTGTATAATACTATTTGCGCTAGGAAGTGATTCGGTGACCAAAGGAAAGACATGCTTTGATCAGACTCCTTTGACGGTCGGGAGCACTTTGGCGTTGTTGATTCAGGGAAGGCGACTTGGTGACCGAAGGAAATTCCCGTACCAGACATAATGATGGTCGGGAGTCCTTTGGCTTTGTTTATTTAATTTATTTGTTGCTTATTGACAGGGGCGTAGCTTGGCAATAATCAATGTGTAGGCCGTCTCGTGTAGGCCAACATTGTGGAAAACTCTTCGCGTTTGACATACATTCAGTTTTCATGGAAAAAACACTAAGCCATGTTTGAATTACACTACACATGTTTTTTTTAATGGACGCGGAGCTGGTTACTCAACCAGAGCGCAAGTCGACTGTTGTAGGTACACTTCAGAGTTTGACAAAACTGTTACTGAATTCGAAACCGGTGGTTTTGTTCAATCGTTTACTTTGATGTATTATATTCAAACATTATTTCAGCATTCAGCATTGTTTGCAATTTAGTTATCAAGATATTCCAAAACTCTTATAACATAAGAAATGGAGTCGCCCGAGTTTGAAAGTGGAAGAGTCTACTTTAAACAATTTGGAGCTGAAATAGTTAAATATAGAGATCTAACCAGGTACAAAGAAAACCAAAAGACTTTATAAAGAGAAAGATTCTTCTCATTACATAAACGACTGCATGATGATTAATGAGACTTATTTGTATTTGTCCAGGTATACACAATGCCTGAATATGAAAAACTCAGATTTGGTGGGAAAAGAATACAGATCTACTTGGCACTATTGACGTATTACTTGTATACATCTTCACAAAGATTTCGGTAAGACTCCTTAACCCATTTCTAACGTGCAGAGGTTTTTTTCTTGCATTTATAGCAGACGACTTTTGAAAGGATTGTTTCAAATGGTGAAATTGTTTGTGATGGGCAATTTCTCATTTTGATACAATGATTTCACCTCCTTTCAATAAATATACTTTAGCTGATTAATATTTTCATAATTTTAAGTCGTCTGCTACAGAGTTTTTGTCATGGGAAATGGTTAAATGTCCCTAACCTATGTCAGCACAAAGTGAGCTTTTATGATGACCATGTGTCTGCAGACAGTCGTGTGATACGTATAATGCATTAACATTTTTCATATAACATCATCTAGCTCCCCGTAAAGTACTTGTCCAATATTATTATATTTTCCTTGTGTGACTTTCTTTTAGCATTTGCATAACAATTTCAGATAGTGCAAACTTGAACAATATTTTCCTCTTGAACAACTTTACGTGTAAAGCTTTAAACTAGCTTACTGTCTCGTATCCCCTAGGCGTTTATAATGTAACGGTTCCCTTCACAGCGTGATCAAAAACGCATGCTCACAATGGTTTTGATCAATCTACGTTTAATATCATGGGGCTGAGATCCAGTAGCTTATTCGGTAGGAACGCGGGCTGTCAATCCAGGGTTTTTTAGTTAGAATCCGAGCTCGGCCAACATTCTTTCCAACGTTTGACAAAAATTCACTGTGAAATGCGTCATTCGTCTTTCACCAATGTGCTCACAGTCTATGTGGGAAAGCAGACATTGGTTGAAGGTATGTTGTTTTGAGTACTGTTATGAGAAAGCCAGGAAACGCACGAGAAGGTGAACTGGCCGCCGTGATATGACTGACAAATTGTTGAAAACGGCGTTTAACCCCAACCAATCAAATCAGCGGGATCAATAATTGGAAAACCACGCATCTTTACGGAGATTAACGAATATATTTCTTCCGAACGCAGATAGGATTATCGATATTTGATACTTTGACAGATGATCGAAATTATTGGTTGCGGCTACTTTCAATATAATTTTACAGGAATATTCCTTGGCTGACTGTGTAGAAATTTTCACTCCATGTTATCTGTTAACCCTCTCCCACATACATATACCAGGACAAATGTTTACCTTACGGGATGAATATATCGAGAGCGAATCATATGAGCTAATCATTTGTTTCCCGATCGATGTTAAATGAATAAGTAAAAACAATTTTCCCTTCTTCTCCAACCTTCCTGCAGCCCCCAGGAAATCAGCACTTTCAAAACCCAATTGATTATATGTGAAAAAGGGTAAGAACAGGTTGACTACATCGAGAGTGAATCATATAAGCTGACAATTTGTTTCCTAATCGATGTTAACCCTTTCCTAGCAGACGACTTTTGAAAACATTGTGGCCAAAGCTGGAATTGCTCATGATGAGCAATTGTTCCTTTAGCCATAATGTATTGGAAAAACCTGTAAAATCTCCATAAAAGAAACCTTAATTGTTAAATAAATTTGGAAACATTGTGGCCAAAGGAGAATTTGCTCATCATGAGCAGTTTCGCCTTTGGCCACAATGTTTTTTAAAAGTCGTTTGGTGCTATTGCGTCAAAATGCGTCTGTAGGTGGGAAAGGGTTAACCTTAACCCAAATATAGCAAAACTTCTTTGAAAAGATGTTGTCAAAATAACGGAAATTCTCTTTAGATGAAAGATCGAAAATTGAATACAATTGAAAGCATTGTGGCCAACGGGGGGAAATTGAACTTGTTTAAAGCAAATTCCCCTTTCCCACAATTTGTCCATATACATATTTATTACATGCCTGTACATTTTCAGGTGTATTTTGTGTCAAAACCAGAGAAAATGGTGCATCTCCAGTATAGGGAAGGGGTATTCCTGCATTTACAGTATAGGTCACTACCATTAATGATAGCATAAAGGAATCGTGTTGCATCTCTATTGTGCCGCTCTAGGTTAAGGAGCTGGTCTGATTGTCTTATTTGATTTTTCACAAGTGGCCAGCAGTTTATAATGTACTGAACCATGACTTGGTTAGAGGCACAGGAAAAGTTGAAGTTGACTGTCGAGTGGAGCTCAGTAATAATATCAGTCATAATAAGGTCTCGAACACTGCCCAGGGATGGGCACCGCAGCACAAAATGTTCTACAGATTCCTCCATAGTGTTGCAGAGAAGACAGGTACCACCGACTTGATGTTGGTTGAAGTTTTTTCTGGTTGTTTGTAAAATATAAGTCCCAGTAGCCAGGCGGAGCTTAGTGACTAGTTTAGCAGCTTCCCGCGATGTGTATTTGAGACTAAACAGGGGGTGCACTCTACCCGGGATATACTCATCTTTATGCAGATACTTCAGAGATGTATATAATTTTAACATGAGGTTGATTTTTTTTGCCCAATAGCCATTAACAGCTTTATGTATAGTTTTCTTCCACACTGATTTAGTGGGCGAGGACTCAAGAATGACCTCTAGTGATGGTAATTCGTATTTCCATAGAACCTTCTGTGCTACCACGGCCCAGCTCAGGCTATCCACTGATTTCATATGATACTGCCTTTCAAGGATCTGCCTTTCAATGCTCCCTTCTCCCTGGTTAACAATATTGTGCAGGAAACGTAATGTTTTTTATGAAGTTGAGCCTCAATGGGTAGTATCCCTGTTATTAAGTAGACTGCTGCGTTTGCTGTTGTATTTGGCAGGAGTAGAAGTTGTTTCAAGAACTTCTTTTGAAATGTTTCTAACTTAGTAATGTTAGTGTTGGAGGGTTGCACCAATTCCAACCCGTACATGAGGACTGGAATAACATAGATTCTGTATAGATGAACTAGAGTGGAGACGTCCAGGCCCTCATGTCCTCGGAGACCACCACCGAAGAGACTATAGGCTGACCGTCGCGCTTTCTTCAAATTTTCATCCACGTTCGCGGTCTGGTTATTGTTAATGCTTTTAGTTCTAATGATTCCTAGGTGCGTAGATTGCGCAACGGAGGGAATTTCTCGACCATTGATATAATATGAGTGAGACTCTGTAGGCTTGCGGTCGTTAACAGCAATATGGACACTTTTTACTGGTTGTAAAACGTATCTTTCCATGTTGGCGAAATCCGTGGCAATGTCTATCAATGTTTGGGTTTCATTACTATTTTTGGCAGCTAAACAAATGTCATCAGCACAAGCACTTGCAGCGCAAACGATGTCACCAATGGATTGACCAACACTGGCAGACTGTAATCTGTCCAAAAGTGGATTCACGTATACTTTATAAAGGTCGGTACTTAAGATTCCTCCCTGTCGCACTCCCTAGTGGATACTGAATAATTCTGAGGTTTGATTTTTCCATTTCACAGCTGACAGGCAGCCTCTATGAAAGCTTTCGATTAGAGACCAGAGCTTATCTTGAATGCCAATATGATAGAGTCTTCTCAAAAGGTGATTATGATCGACTACGTCGAATGCGGATTTAGCATCGAGCAGTACAAGGTTCATTGCTACTTTGTTGTCTTTGCTTTCTCTGTATAGTTCTTCTATGAGAAACGCTGAATTCAAGGGAGAAGTGCTTTTAGTGAAACCTCTCTGGACGTTGTTCTGTCGGGACTCAACCAGGGGCGAGATACGGCGACGCAGAATAGCCTCGACGATCTTTCCGACGACCGGAAGCACGGTAATACCCCGATAGTTAGTAGCCATGTTGGGATGGCCTTTATTCTTAAATATTGGTGAAACGATGCCGACTTTAAGAGTCTCTGGGAACTTCCCATCTTCAAATATGGAGTTTACAATATGCAAGAGAATTCCGTTTGTATTTGACATCATGTTGTCATCACAGGAGTACTTAATATGTTCAATTGTAATATTATAATAGTCGGGTGACTTTCCCGTGTTTATACTATTCATAGCGGTTTGTAGCTCGACCGGTGTAACCAGCTCAATGTGTTTTCCACTGACCAACTGAGTAATGTGTTCAATTTCAGATATAACCTGTTTATGATACTGTTCGTCAAAAAGTTCGTTGACACTCTCCTTTGCCAGTGTTTCAAAATGTTCCTTAAAACCGTCCAATATATCCTCCCCAGTGAATTGTTTTTCCCCGACGTGCAGATCAGTAATATACGAGTTGCCCTTCTTCCTCTGGGCATTTACCAGTTTATGGAATGTCTTAGAGTCCACTTTCTTTGTCTCCAGTATTTTTTGCTTGATCTCAGAATCTTTATGGGCAAGTGTTTGCCGGCAAATTTGTCTAAATTGTTTTTTGCTTTCATTTCTCTTTACAAGTAGCTCGTTTCCCTCCTGCATTGGCTTCCCAGAGTGTTTCCACATGACATAATCATTTTTCATTACTTTCAGACATTGTCTAATTTCTGGCGTCCATACACGTAGTTTTGGCTTAGAGATGAATTTTCTGCGGGACCCACTGGACTTCTGGGCTGCATCTTCCATCGTATGACACAAACTACCCAGAATATCATTAATATTATTGTTGTCGATTTTAATAGTTTTTAAGTTTTCAAGGCCACTATTCACCAGTGCAGAATATAGATCAGTATCAACGTGTTTCCAACTGATTCTATGCGGTAAACTATCAATGCTACGAGTTACAGGCAGCTCTTTATTCCAGGTTAATTCAATTCTAATTGGATGATGGTCCGAGACATTATGATACAGGTCATCTAACACTACTTTCTCCCTCTTAACAGTGGCTGCGCAAATGTTGTGTAGAAAATAATCAATTTCTGTACAGTCACTGCCAGATGGGGAAACAAATGTTTTACCAGCAGAGGTATATCTGAGTTCAAATTCATCAGTGAAGTCGCGTAAGAATTTCTGTCTCCTACTATTGCAGCCTGGGTTAAGTGTCTCATTCAAGTCGCCTCCTATCAGTATATAGTTATTACTAGAGAATTTCAAGCATATTTCTCTTAGTTGATCAGTGACATCGCAGAATTCGTCCGCGTTGCCGTGCAAACCCTTCGTTGGTAGATAAATAGATGCTATTAGAAGCCCCTTTCCGTTTAAAAGATGCTCGAGACGTACAACTTGTATTCGTGACCCCCCGTCTTCATGTTTGTCAAGTACTGCGTCCATAGAATTTCGCCAAATAACACCCACACCGCCATACCCACGAGGTATCTGTGCTGGGAGCACAGGATCAAGCATGTCTACACCCTTTCCACAAAAACTATTATTGTTTATTTCTCCCAGTAATGCAATTTGAAAGTGAAACAACCAGTGCTCTTGCAAGAGGATAATGTCATTATTTTCCAAAAGTTTTTGAACAGTGTTCGCACTCGTTTTTATGTTTTTACAGTTGAATGAAGCTATGCGGAGGGATTTCTGCTCGTCTGTGTTCGCTACCTCAGGACATTCTCTGCTAGGCGCTGGTATAAAGAAGGCTGTGTGTGGACAGGGATCTGTAAAGGGGCTGGTTGGTGCTGGGTAGGAGCCCGAGCTGGTCCATACACTGGTACACTGTAGTGCTGGCTCGCAGTCTGTGTGGGCCGATAGGTACTTCGGACACCGTCCGGATGAATGTGAGTAAATGCTGGCACAGGTTGCTGTGGCGCTGGCATGGCATATGGCGGGGGGAAGAGCTGCGGGTATTGATTTTCTGTCGCAGGTGGTTTATAAGCATACTGTGGAGGTATTGGAATCGTCGAGTGACGCCTAGGTTGTTGATCTGCAGAATAGTGTAATGGTCGACCTGTCATCTTTTCGGGATCGACTACTGTAGCATGGCAGGAATAGGAAGAGTTATTGACATTGTGTGGTATCCCCGCTGGGTCAGGTAGTGTTTTTGTATGCAACAGGTTGCAAGTAGTTTCTTCCGCATAACTGGGTTTCGGATTATTCTTTGTGGCGTGTAAGGTGTCGTCACAATTATTAGGGTTCTCTGATGTTGTGGAACGAGGCACAGTAAAAATGTTTTCGATATATGTAAGTTCTTTTTCGATACGCGAAAATATAATGTTCGTGAGTCTATTGCTGACCGTATTTACTCTTTCTTCTATGCTCAGCGGTATAGCTGGCGAGTGGATACCAGTGTTTTTATTAACAGGGGGCTTTGGATTAGTTGCCCTTAAGTGTTCAATCTGATCATTCAGGGTTTTGACAGTGTGATGCAATTCTTCGTTCCTTGCTTCCAGTTTCCTAGCATACGAGTCTAACTTAGTAATTTCTCTGCCTTTTTCGTTCAGTTTCTTCTCTTTCAGAGCAAGCCCCTCTTCCAGTTTCTTACACTTCAGCTCACGATCCCTTAGTTCTGAGAGATGTTGTGTGATGAATTCATTATCTCTAGGTGAAATGGGGCTATTCGGTTGTAGGTTTAGTTGTTCGTCAGAGGCTACGCCTTCGGTTTGAGCATTAGTGGACATAGTGTTCACTACCGTTTTCAGATTAGTTTCCTGAGTGTTGATGCTGCCATCGCCTGTCTGCATACACGTCTGTTCTGTTCTGGGGGTTGGTTCCTCATTCATAAAGAGCGCGACCTGCGTTTTAGTTTGTGACTTGAGTGGAGGCAGCGAGAGTTGGTTAGCTTTTCCTGGTCGGCATAATTTACATGAGTAATGTGATGTTTTCCTGCTTCCAACCTTCTTTTCTTCAACTTCTATCGCTTCTATTTCAAGACTAGTGAGTTTATCGCACCTGTAGTGTATCCAATGCTGACCCACTTCACAAAAAGCACCGCGAGATTTACAGTTACGCTTACATTTTGGGCAGACTACGGACTCGCCATCATCAGTGTCAGAGGTGCAGGCAGACTGACCCGGCCTATTTCTAATAGCATACTCTAGGGCTTCAGCCAATAAATTGTTTAAGGATACTAGGTTTAGACTGTTAGCGTCACAAATAGTACGAACCATCTCATGAATTTCTGGCATGTCCTTATCAACAATTTTTTCTATACATTTTCCATTTACTATAAATCGACTGGTAGTTACATAAACAGTAAGAGTATACGATTGAGTGTCATTGCCTGTAACACGGTATATTTCGTGGGTTACATTTTTACCCGATTTGTCTGTACTCACGGTAAGGCTTACTACGCCAGAGTCAGCAGGAAATTCCGTGTATAAGTTTTTTAAGGCTCGTCTGACGAGTTCAAAGGAAACGGCGTCGGACGTCAGGACAAGTCCTCCATCTTTGAATTCGTAGGACATATGCTCTGGTCTTTTTGCTGCAGTGAGCTTCTTTAATAGAAATTTATCAATATTTAAGTCATATTCTTTTGATGTGTGAGATACCTGTGTTGCGCATTCTCCGGATATTCTCTCAGGGATTCCGGCTACCTCCATCCCAGCCATATCAGTATCCCTCTTCTTTAGCACAACCGAAACCGCCTCGCAGTCAACCACCCCACTACCGTAAAGTACGACTAGAGTCACGAAAATAGCAAACTCTAAAAAATGCGTGAGATTTCTAAGATTTAAAACGTCTATCATAAAAACATAATACCTAATACCAATGACGTGTAAGTATATGGAGCGTAAGACGCTTAAAACTGGTAAAAAACTTGAAGTTTTTAATAAAATTTCGCTTAAAACCAATATGGCCGCCGCTATGAAATTCCTTTGCCACGAGGCTATAAAAATCGAGAAGATCGATAAAACAGATAAAACACATCTGCCGCGCGGAATTTGCACTTCCACTATTAGTTCGTAGAAACCTCCTTACTAATACACCAAAATAAACCACTCCCAAGTGCTGGTGAAGTATAAAAGTTATTAAAATCGATAAAATTTACAAGGTGATAAAAACACGTCCTTCTCCAACAACACCACAACCAATTTTTTTTTAAAAATATAGATCATCAAATGTTTATGCAGTGCTAAACTCAGGCAATGACAAATGCAATTTCCGTCACTGGGAACATCCGTGACTAAATACAAAACATCTAGAATTCTTACATATTATGTTTGTAAATGAACAAATATGATGTTTGTTTGCAAAAATGCACTCAATATTAAAGAAAAACGCTATAATTGACACTTACTTGGATAAACGTGTAGATCCGGCGGGCGAAATCTAGTAACCTATTCGCTTTCAATGGATCGAAAATGCAGGAAACCAGCCAGTGACTGTGCTTGATTATGTATTCTGGGCATAATCTTGCATGTTTTAAATTGTTGTTATCCCTAAATGTGTAAATCATTTATTATTTGAGATACATATTAGACAAACCAAGGAACAAACTAAATAATCTAGGAGTTAACGATGACTTTTCCGCGCTAGATTATCGCGCACCTGTACTGAAGTTCTCTCATAGCAACAAAGGAACATTCTTATTTTACCGGTCACTTTTTTCATAAAATAAACCTGATTGCACTTGATTATGTTGTCAAAATATAATTTTGCGCGACGATGATTAAACACCCATTATTTAAGTGCAATTCTTTTTTTTTTAGTCTTTAATTTCTCAAAAATCTGTCGATAGTTTTTCTCTTATGAACAGCAGCATGACGGAATACAAATATAACAACCGATATTTTTTCTTGGCAAGACTTTATATTTGCTTTAGCCCTAATTAAGGATTAAACTTCTGTGAAACCTATATGTATATTTCGAATCAAATTGTTAACTGGAATTACGGTTTTTCATTACATGTTTTATCATTTCTGACACAAAATGAAGGCAGAACGACGATTACAACCTATGTAGCATACACTGCTTTAAAACAAGGTCATCATAAAAGGAGATGTGACTTTTCATATTATGCAAATCCATGCATTGGGGTTTTAATTGTCCATGGCTGGTCTTATTCAACACGAATATACTAGTAATGCAACCATTTTACTAAATACACAGTCTGATACAGAGGTATAAAAAGGCCATCTGCAGAATGTTGTTTATCAACCCTTTGCATTTCAGTGTACACGCTGATGAACCTTGGCTACTTCGGCTACTCGGATGGCAGCAAGACCAATCTGTGTTTACCATTCCACAGGCATGCTACAACACAACACAGTCAGAGGTAATAGGTATTTTTTGTTGACAAAACGTAGGAGCTGAATATCATTATCTTCCTGTTATTTCGAGCTATAGAAACATACATACAGGATTTATAAACTTATTATCTTCAAAAAAGTAAAAACGTATAAATTAATATTGCAAATTATATTCCAAAGGCATCCGAGTATAGAGAATAATGTAGTGTAATGTCCTTGTCACACTATTGCGTATTAGAGAAACGTATTAGTTGCGTATGAAAATTCATAAATTAATTTCGATACGCACAAAAAGCCCTTGAAAATACAGAATTATTTGTATAGCCAAGTTTTCCTGGATCATCGCCAAATGGTGCACCACCTTTCAAAATTGGGCAAATCACATTTCTTATCCTAGTACTGGTTTGTTTATACAGGGATCATTGATACGTGAACTGTCGCCGTGATATAACTGAACTAATGTGATATAACTGCACGAATGTGATATAACTGAACTAATGTGATACAACTGAACAAATGTGATATAACTGTACTAATATGATGTAACTGAACTAATGTGATATAACTGTACTAATGTGATATAACTGAACTAATGTGATATAACTGAACTATTGTGATACGCCTGTGATATAACTGAACTAATGTGAAACATGCGTAAAACCTCAAAACAACAAACGTATTGCCTATCCGCGCACGCCAACCTTCCAACCAAAAGTTTAAATAAACAACAGGATGAGTGTTGAGGTAGAGTATACACCATTATAGAAGAAAAAGAGAAAATGCCTATCAGGAGCAAGTTTTCGCTTTCTTACACTATTTTCAATAGCAGTCTGATACAGAGGTGTTAAAAGGCCATCTGCATAATGTTGTTTATCAACCCTTTGTATTTCAGTGTACACGCTGATGAACATTGGCTACTTCGGATACTCGGATGGCATCAAGGACCAATCTGTGTTTACCATTCCACAGGCATGCTACAACACAACACAGTCAGAGGTAATAGGTATTTTTTTGTTGACAACACGTAGGAGCTGAATATCATTATCTTCTTGTTATTTCGAGCTATAGAAACATACGTACAGGATTTATAAACTTATTATCTTCAAAAAGTAAAAACGTATAAATTAATATTGCAAATTATATTTCAAAGGCATCCGAGTATAGAGAATAATGTAGTGTAATGTCCTAGTCACACTGTTGCGTTTGACAGAAACGTATTAGTTGCGTATGGAAATTCATAAATTAATTTCGATACGCACAAAAAGCCTTTGAAAATACAGAATTGTTTGTATACTTATCGTATTGAACCTATGAATAGCGTATGAGTAGCGTATTGCCAGCGTATGTCTAGCGTATCACCAGCGTAGTCTGCGTATGGCTAGCGAATGAGTAGCGTACGAACTGCGCATGTCCAGCGTCCCGCTCGTGAGAAAGTGCCCTTATTGCATACTTTCATATTGTCCCGTTTACTTTGCATTGAAGAAAGTGGTCATGATCTTTCGATCATGACCGCTGTCAAGGAGTGATCATGACCGTAGATAAGGACGTGCGAAAATTCTGCATAATTAACATGCTAGGGACTACTTTTGTTATGTTAACAAACATAGCTGAACTAAATATCATTGTTAAACCTCACGGGACTTTGTAATGTTAAATTCTCATATATTGATCATGGACAATTTCTTACTGTCTCATGCTAAAAGTACGTTTTTGACATGAAAACAGTCTAAAACGCGCGTCTAAAATGTTGGTTATGCACGTGCATGACGTCATTTAAAATAATTACGTCACCGTTATAATTCAAACGGCATTTGCACAAAAATTACTACTTATGTAAACAAACAGTTTGTTTCTAATTCGGAAGCAGATTTATCAATTCTAGATAATAAAAAAAAGCTCCACAACGTAAAGCAAATAGTTTACAATATGAAAGTATGCAATAAAAAGGTTATTGACCCTGTACTGTGAAATCATCGTTGGACCTCGTTCTTTGGCGAACGTAGCCTCGCAAGCTCGGCAACGTCAACCAAAAAACTCGGTCCGACGATGATTTCACAGTACAGGGTCAATAACCTATAATATAAGCTGCAGTCTTTCCACATTGCAGCATTATTGTATTGAGATACGCAATAGTGTGACAGGGCCATTATGTACTAACTAAAATATAATTTACTAATTTAAACGTTTAGGAATTAATCTTACTAAACATTACCTAAATATAATTGTAATTCTCTTTTATATTAGAAGTATGGATCCTACATTAAGGCGAACATCCGTGCTAAAAAAAACATACATTAAGGCGAAAGTATCTTAAGACGACCGTATTCAGTTCGCCTTATTGTTTGAGATGTCACAGAAGTCATTTCAGTTGTTAAAACAACATTTGACTATAGGGAATCAAAGAACATACAATAGACTTTAAGAAAACATGACTTTGATCGTTCTTGCTATATAAGTATAAGATATACGGGCCATTGAAAAAAGAGGAGCTATAACTCAATGGAAAAAAAACATCATTTAAGTGCAATTCTTTTTTTGTCTTTAAATTCTCAAAAATCTGTCGATTGTTTTCTCTTATAAACAGCAACATGACGGAATACAAATATAACAACCGATAATTTTGCTTGGCAAGACTTTATATTTGCTTTAGCCCTAATTAAGGATTAAACTTCTGTGAAACCTATATGTATATTTCGAATCAAATTGTTAACTAGAATTACGGTTTTTCATTACATGTTTTATCATTTCTGACACAAAACAAAGGCAGAACGACGATTTCAACCTATGTAGCATACACTGCTTAAATGCAATGTCATCATTAAAGCAAGGTCATCATTAAAGGAGATGTGTATAAACCGTTACATCCTCTCCAGGGTCGGTTTCTGTCCAATATGGGTAGTCCTTTGACATCCGTTATTCTTCATGAAAGTGTAAGATTTTCTAAAGAGAATGACAGGTAGTTATTCGAAAAACTCTTTTAGGATTTCATTTTGAAGGGCTCCATGTGTGTGCCCCGTCTTTTGCAGACGACACGGCCCTTCTCTCTTCATCCAATACATCTTTAAAAACTATAATTGATATGTGTTACAAATACTCGTGTTTATGGACATACCAGTATAACTCCAACAAGTGTGCAGTTGCCACTTTTAATGAGTCAAAGCATGCATATAAACGCATTTCTCGTTCATGGGTCATGGGTCATAGGTAATGAAATTATTTATGAAAAAGAGGAATATAATCATTTGGGAATAGTACATACATATATATATATAATACATATGCAGACTAGTCGATACTTACTAAACATATTGATAGGAAAATAAGGGGTTATCAAGGAAGGGCTGCACGTAAATGGGCTATTATCTATAAATCTGTTGTTATTCCTAAAGCACTGATTATCCTAGTAGATATTCTTGGAAACATGGTTCGTAACTACTCTACAGAAGAATGAAATGTTAGAACGTCTTCATAGCAGTTTGTCTTATACAGAAAACTACAAATTCAGTTCTCTGGAAGACATATAGGCATTTACTTGGACATTGAAGGCTCGTTGCATCTACAATGATACTTAACCTAACTATTACAGGTATTTTATTTATATATTAGATAACTAACTTATAAATGTGCAAAGCTGAGTCGAAAAATGGTCACTTAATTTGCATATAAATTACTAACCTAACCCTTTCAATTATTTTCTTTCATTCAGATACATTTAAAAAAGATTATCTGACCAGGTTATAATAGTAACATGGCCCAAAGTCCTCCACGTTTTGACAATATTAACTTGTATACCCCACCCACTCATTTTCTTATTTCGGCCATGACATAGTCCTTAACAATATCGTACAAAATGTCTACACGGACGATTCTTAAAATATATACAAATATTAAAGGTGGACTGCTAAACAGGATTTCCTCAATAATCCACAATGTTTTCAGAAGTTGTATAAAACAGATTTACAGAAATCAGGCCTATATGTATAAATAGGTCTCTGAAATGTTTACTGTTTTTAAGAGTCACTGAGACGATTCTTTTGAGTACCCACAACATAGGGTTTGACTGTCAAATAAGGAATTTAGAATAAAGTATGTATATACAATTATGTTACTATTTTGTTACTATTTAATCTTGTTTGGAAATAAGGTATATGTATATGTCTGTCGGTCTATAACATGAATTTGCGATCTGTTCTAGCATTGTTGCCCGACTTGTATAAGTATGAGCCGAGCAAAAGTAGCTCAGTCAGTAGCGACGCAGGTCGTCAATCCAGGGATTGTGAGTTCGAACCCAAGCTCGGTCAACATTCTTTCCGACGTTTGATAAAAAAAAAAAAAGCGACAAGGGTCAAGCGTCTTCCACTAACGGGTTAACAGTCTATGTGGAAAAAGTAGCCAGTTGTTTGGAAGGACCAATTGTGTGGAGTACTGGTGTGAGAGAAAACCAGGAAGAACATTGGTAGGTAAACCGGTCGCCGTGATATGACTGAACAAATGTTGAAAACGGCGTTTAGTATGAAGCGTATTGTCTATTTATTATTAATTTGATTTGTACATAACCGGTCAATATTCATAAACAGCGTCTTAATGGTAAACACAATGTAAAAGGCACTCAATAATTGTTGTGGCTAATGTAGATTTTCGAGCAAAGATCACAGTAAAATATAATATGTGATTTAGAACAAACTGTGTTAACGTGTTTCCAATGTATCGTGCTTAGCTAGAAGTGAAGATGTATGTAAGATATATAGCTGTTAACATCGTGATGTAGGGCTTATCACGTGGAAAAGAATCATAAATGTTTTAAATATCTAACCCGTTCCCGAATACAACAAATATGCAGAAGACGAATTTAAAATCTTTTAGGCAATACTACTGAAAATCCCTAAAAATTGAAAAGCACAATTGAACCAACATTATGGTCTCTGCGTAATGTATCGACCCAGATCAGCCTGCGCAGTCCGCGCAGACTGATCCAGACCGACCCATTCCGTCTCAGGGGGATATAGGTATAGAGTAATGATTCCGGAAACAGAAAAATCTACAGGAGGCCAAAAGTGTCTCTCCCGGGTTTGCCCGGGTTAGCCTGCGCGGCATGCTTAGGCTGATCCTGGTCGATCAGAATCCACAATGTTGGTTTTCTTGCTGGACGGCTCAATTATTGAATCCAGTTGTAAACCTTGTGTCAAGAGAGTTTGCATTTTAACCATCAGATACAACGAATCTGCAGCAGACGACGTTTATGAAACTCCGTTTTGACATCAATTAACCCTTTCCCACATACAACAAATCGGCAGCAGACGACTTTGAAGACTTTCGTGCAAAAACATGGAAATTCTCTATAAATAAAAGTAAAATTACTGAAAAAAGTTTACGAAAACATAGTGGCAAAAGGTGATAATGCTCGTTTTGGGCAATTTCTCCTTTTGCCAAACTGTTTTTCAAAAGTCGTCTGCTGCATATGCTACAGAAAGTGTATGTATGTGGGAAAGGGTTAAAGTTGTATTGGTATTTAGCCACGAAATCGATAGACGCATCTCATAGAGGGGAATGTCTGACCTCTAGCATGTCAGACGTCAATTTCTGTCTCAAGCTCAAATACAAAAAATTGAGTTTGGCTCTCCTGCGTCAGACATTGCCCTAAAAATGGAAAGTCGAATACATATTTATATCCAAATACAGGCAAACCTGTGTTTAAAGATCACCCACCCATGGGAAGAGAACCACATGGTCTTTGTTCACAGGTGGTATTTCATTGCATGGTCATGTATGCAGAAAATGAGTAAGTGCGGTTGCTATAGATAATTGCAATACGAATGTGGTCTTTAGCTCAAGGCAGGTAGCGTTAACCCTTTCCCTCATACGACACTTCTGCAGCAGACGACTTTGAAGCTATTTTGTCAAAAAATAAAAAAATCTCTTTAATTTAATGGATAACCTATGACTAAAAGTGGAAAACATTGTGACAAAAGGAGAAATTGCTCGTTTTGAGCAATTTCTTCTTTTGTCACTATGTTTTCAAATTGCCGTCTGCTGCAGAGGCATCAGAAAGCGTCTATGGGAGGGAAAGGGTTAATTTACAAGGTCGGTCGACGTTTTTCGATCACGCATTAGAAGCTAGGATTTACGTCACACTAAAACCGACCTTCTGTAGTCATGAAACAGCCTGCAAGTCGTTCCAGACGTATCATAATTTTCTAAATTCACCCTCTACTCGCATCTTTCGCTTAAACAATCCTGATGGTTTTTAGAAAATGGTAATGACAAAAATACACTGACTCTAAAAGTACACCATAATATGATCTTACTCCTTTTTTATTTCTTGCCAAGAAAATCCAGAGGAAATACTGAACAATTGTTGAAAGCGGCGAAAAACACCATATAAAAACAGATAGTTTATTCTTAAATATCTGCAGCAGTCGCATTTTGAAAACTGTTTGACAGAAGACAAAACTACTCATGATGAGCAACGTGTTCTTTTGCCCCAATGTTTACATGATAAAGGCTTCTAATGTGATGCTCTTTCTTAGCCCATGCACAGTGTTAATCCGAGTTGATGATACATGTACATATCCATGGGGTATATTATCGTATGCCGCGACTCAAAATGTAAAATACAAATTATACATAATTATTTGTTTTCTGATTCTGTCAAGAAAATTGTGTTGCCAGGGTAACGGATATATCAAGAAAGGTTACATATTGATCTTTGTATTTTCCAGCTGAATGCGAGGGATATGTTTTAAGTAGCACGTTCCACTTACGTATATAAACAGATTAGACGGTACAGTTGTATGAATTCGTTATTTAGTTGACAAACATGAGTCGTCGTAACATATCTCATACCTGGTTTGATTCGTCCGCTTTGGGAACATCGTTGGGAAAAAAAGTCGCATCTGGAAATTCGGACCTACTATTTCACTAACAATGTGACCACCTCAGAGATGTAGTGGTGTAATAATAAAGAGTCCGCGCCTCAGAAGCAAGAGGTCGCGGGTTCGATTCTCGGCCGCGTTATACTAAATACTTGGTTCAGTAGTACTGGTAACTTACCCAGGAAACGCCGTGATATAACTGTTAAATTGTTGAAAGCGGCGTAAAACCCCAAACATGTTGGTAGGTTTAATTAAGAGTGCAAATAGGTTGAGCTGCACGAAAACAAATCATGTGGGGTTTTCTGGGATCCGGGTATCTTGTTTACCGATTCAGTCATGGATGGTGTTAAATAATGTCTGATTGATTGCTTGGTGTTTTACTACGCTTTCAACAATTGTTCAGTTATATCACGGCGTTTCTTTGGTAAGTTTCAAGTACTACTGGTTCATTTGTCAGTCGTAATGCTAACCCCGCAACCCTGAACGAAATGGCGGTCGGCGGACTTCCATTTCTGCTATTTCCCAAGTCTTTGGTATGACCCAACCGGGGATCGAACCCGCGACCTCCCGTGCCCGAGGCGCACGCTTTACCACTACATCACAGAGAGCTTCAAAAAATGTCTGATAAATTGTTGTTTTCGATAAGTTTACAAAGGCATATCTTTATCTAAAAATATAATGGGTGTGCATCTTTAACCCTTACCAACATACGACAAACCTGCAGCAGACGACTTTGAAAACACCTAGGCAGAAATACGGATCATTTCTTTAAATTAAAGTATAATTATTGAAAAGAGTTAAATACTTTGGGACTGAATGAGAAATTACAGAGCTACAGTCACACCGAAGCCGGACCCAAAACGAAGCACCCCGGATTAACACGGAACACCCATGATCAGGAGATATCTTGATCCGGTGTGATCCGGGGTGAAATTGAATCCTTCGACAGTCGCAAAACATCGTCACCCCGGACCCAACACGGCACCACAGCGGATTAAGATGGATCAATACGGAGCCAATATGGATCTGACGCCAATACCATCACGGCGGTGCCACGGACCGTCTTGCAAGACCCGGACCATCCCGGACCCAACACGGTGTCAAACATGATGACCGTCCTGGACGCACAGGATCAACACGGTGCCACTATGGACATTCCTGGAGTCAACACGGTCGATATTGAGACCGTTCCGGAAAACCCCGGATTGAAAGAAAAAATTCCCCCCTGACGGTCCTGAATGACCATGGCAATTTTAAACGGTCCCGGACCATGACGGACCATCCAGGACTGTACCGGATAAGCCCGGAAACAACGCGGATCCAACATGGATCTGCCCACGGATCGGCCAAATGTTAGTCAGGGACGCTCCGGGACGGTCCAGGAGGTCGGTGTGACTTGGGCTTCAGACGGGGATGGCAATCATGGACAGAGTATAGGACATGCTCGCATGAGGAGAATATAACATAGCGCTTTGATTTCCTTTCCATTGACGGATTGGTTCGTTATTTAAACAGTCAACTCATGAAATGCACCTACCTACGGTCCAAAGAGCAATCTCCTTAAGGTTATCTAGTCGTAACGAGTTTCATCATACTATAAATGTAGAAGACGAAATTTAATGCAAAGCTTCAAAGACGCCGCGCATGATTTTGAAGCATGACTTAAAGGAAGCAGATGCAGTTCACTACATTTAAATAACGTTTTAACAGCGTGATGTAAATTTTTTGAAAAGTCAAGTTTTGTCCTGAAACTATTTGGTTTAGAGTTTGCTTAACATTATACTTATATATTTATGTTCTCACTTTTGTAATGTACTTGCTCTTCAAATTTGGAGGAAATAAAGAATATCTATCTATATATCTTTGTCCTTATACTGACGCATAGAAAGATAGCTATAGCTATTGACAGATATGACCGAATTTCATTATTTCCAGTATATTTCTGTCTAAATATGAAATCAAAGTACTGATAGTACTGAAGGTAGAATTGCGATCGGTTTTTTAAATAAACTTTTAATCACAATGTGTGTCTCAGCGTTGTCTTCTTCAGCAGTTTGACAGAAACAAAGCCTAAATCTGATATTGTGGTCAATGTGTTATATGTCAACTCTTTCCCATAAGTTTTTCCTGTGATTTGATGCTGCTAACTCTCATAGAAAAAGCACGGAAAGGGACAACTATACTTTCACAACTTTGATTAAATATATTTTCAATTAAATTGTTTTGTCATTATTATTTGAGACGGACATTATATACTATAGCCAACTGACTATCATTTTAAAAAAGTGTTTCTTATTAAAAATAACATTTCCCATCTGCATACGTACTTTTGAAAACATTGATGCAGAATAAGAAATTGCTCATGACTAGCAAATTCTTCTTTTGCAACATGTTTTCAACTTTATTCAATGATTACACTTCCAATAAAGGTGATTTTCTGTATCTTTGCTCAGATTTCTTTTTAAATTCGTCTGCTGCAGAGTTTTTATATTTTGGGTTGGGTTGTGATTTGTTAAAGGGCAAGCAGGATTGGGAATTGAGTGTTGCACTTATCCTAATGAAACACACGCCTGCCTGTGCATGTTTTAGCTTAACTTAACTTTTTAATATTCTTTACATCACCAACTCAGTCATATGTTAGTAATCAACTCTATGAACGAAATAATCGCGTCAAAATCTTGAATTGCGTCAAAATCATAACAAACAAACTGTCAACATCAAATGTGGAACTGTGTTATACAAATTTAGACTAAAAGGATGAATTAGTTTTGTTGTAACAACCAATATCCGCGGGTCATTTACCTGAATTTGGCCGAAAGAAATGATCGATTTCTTGCAAGATTTATTCGTTCCTTATTCGTTCTCCCTATCAATGTATTCTAAACGATTTATAAACAAGCGTTTAGAACTCGCAATCCATTCTCTAACACTATCGACTCATTCCATTCATGTATGGTGAGTGTAAGGAATGACAACTTTGCGAAGGAGATTGCTCGCAATCGTCGTAATTTAAAGCGCTCAAATTATTTGATGAAATCTCTTTATTAGAAGTCGGGAGTTCCGACGCGGACCTTGTCGAAAGCACCTATCCAAAATGCAAAAATCATCGTTAATCGTTGACTTATTGTCGATTGAACTCATGTTTTTGCGGAAACCTGCTTGTGGTATATATGTGAAAGGAAAATGACCTTTTGAAAACGAATGCATAACTAAAACGACTTTGATGGGCTTTGTTACTAGAAACGAGCACATGTTCTACACGCAACTTTGTCGAAGGGATAGATGGACTGAGAGAAAGAGAATGAAAAGGCTACAGCAATGCATATTATCATGATGAATATGGACTAGCGCCTATAATGTTGTACTAGCTCGATGCTGTATTCCACTCGCTTATATTAGCGGGCGAGTGGATGTTTACATCTCTGCCGAGAGTGAAGGAAGGGTTACAATTTACAAAGGGTAATTGCGCAGTGAAGTGCTATATTGGCGTAGTGATATCTAAATAATTGTGTACACTTAAATATGATGTTTACACATTAAGAAACTTTGTAATTTTATTTGGATACCTAGAATAAGTGAATTTATTTTATTTCCAGGGCCACCATAGATAATGAATATTCATAAATTCTGCTCTTTTTTTAAATAGGTCAGATAAAGAAACCCATCTTAAACATGGCCTTTAACTGCGTTACAGCTGATTTTCGCTTCAAAATAGAACGTATATGAAAAGCCAAATGCAAGTCTAGCAAAACGCTTACTATGTTTATAATCCGGTTAACCGTATGCATATTCATGAATTCTATTCTGATAAACAAACCCTGTCTTTATCATGACATTGAACTACATGTTAAAGAAGGTTTCGCATCATATAGAGCTTGTATCGAAAATCCACATGCGAGTCAAGCAGAACGTTTACGTGCGGTACTATACACGCAGTAAAATATGTTTAAAGAGGCTATGCCATTCGCATTAAAAGACCATTGATTACGTTCTCAACAAAATCAATCAAACGGTTCTTCGTTGAAGAAAGGGTTCAAACTTGATAGGAGGCGTTCTCTGATTTTAGGTTGATTTGCGTAAGAATATTCCAAGACAATATACATTCAAATATGATATTTACAATAATACTTGTTATTTTAAATGACAGGCTTGAATAATCGAATAATTTTTTACTTAATTACTTCATGTTTGCTTTTGTAAGTATTCGTTAATTAGTCAAACAAATTTGCACTATTTGGCGGTGAACGGCATATACATCACGTGCCTTCAAAATCCAATATGTAAACTATGGCAAAGCCGCGCATGCGCAGCTCTACCAAAAATGCTTTCTATATGTTTTACAAAAAATTATTTCTATATTTTTTACCAAAAATATATTTTGTTTCAATGCAAAAACTGTCAAGAAGTGAATTGTATGTATGCAATACTCCTCACTTCTTGACAGTTTTTGCTAACTAATGTGAATATAATATAATGTCTAGCTGTCAACAATTTTGAAGTTTGTATTCTTTCTTTATTATTGTATTATAATGATGAAAGCGTTCTTACGATATTATATAGTATAACCGTATAAACTGAACAACAAGTGTTTGTGTTTAATTATATTTGTTTGATTTATTCTTTTTATACAATTTTACCTATTCCGAAACTGCAGCAGAATAAAGAAGTTTTAAAGACTTAAATTCTTTCATTCATTTATTTTCCAACATATTTGCTCTCGTTTGTTCCTATCCGTGATCTGTTTATACCTTGCATACAATTCATTATCCCATCTGCACCTGTGTGACATCAATCTAAAATCACTTTCCAGCAGTACTGTCAGTACTTTGATTTTCAAAGTATTCGAACAAATATATGAATTTGAACTACGGAATCGATCAATAATACTTTTCTCTACCGAACTATACCAAAATAACGTGAATTTGTTCTCCCTACGTATGTTAATTCCTTTGAAATATTCGCGAATTCGCAAAAACGACAACAACCTGGACCAAAAACGAAAGTACCTGCTATCGACATCTCGGAATAGCACGTTTTTTTTCGTTGCGGTAATTGTCAGTGATATTGCGATTATTTTCCCGGGCATGACCAAATTCTTGGAAAATTAATCGCAATATCACTGACAATTACTGCAACGAAAACAAAATGAACCATTCCAAAGCGGCCAGTTCACCTAAGCATGTGTCCCCAGACTTTCGCTCACATGTTGTCATCATAACAGCGTGTCCAATGAAATTACTGAACTTCCACTGTTAGCACATTGATGGAAGACAAATGGCGCATGTTGCATTGGATTTTGTCGAACGTCGGAAAGAATGTTGGTCAATCAATTAAATGTTCAATATAGATTATATATTGATGTGTGGTTAAAATATCATTGCACATCGACAGTCGTATTACTTTCCCCGGAACAATGAGCGGCACTTCTTCAATTTGAAATTGTTTTTGGTATGACAGTTATATAATCGAACATTGGTCTCCAATTCTTAAAGCCAACGCTCTAACAACCATCTTAATGGTAGGTCAATAACGCTGATGTTAATTATTGCAAAGAGTTGAAAATACTTGTGCCAAAAGGCATTGCTCATTATGGGCAATTGTGTTCCTTTGTCATATTGTTTTCAAAAGTAGTCGTCAGAAAGCGTATGTTTGTTGGAAAGTGTTGATTGAATTGATTTACGATTTTTACTTGATAACTCATACCTACGCCTTATTAAGATAACCTCGAAGCTAATGTCGCAATCAATGTACAATAAATAATTTAAACTAATCAAAGGGCACATTATATTGTGTGGTTTTTTTTTGCTTTATAAAGAGGCGGTGCTGTTAACACTAATGATCAGGAACTGTAATAACTGCCTGTAGGATTCCACCGAGTGGATACCGACGGGTATTCTGGACCAGGGTTCTTTCCCTAGTCGCGGCGATTATGGTAGAGTACCCTTGGACAAGGCGCATTTCCTTGCCCAGTTGTGGTTTGTCACTAATGAGTCATAGTAGGGGTTCAAGAAACAGAGTCCATTTGACTCCATTAATAATGAAGCGTAGGCAAGTATTTTCCCTCAAGTGTTGTATAACACTTAGCACTAGAAAATACAGAATTGTTTGTATAGCCAAGTTTTCCTGGATCATCGCCAAATGGTGCACCACCTTTCAAAATTGGGCGAATCACATTTCTTATCCTAGTACTGGTTTGTTTATCCAGGGATCAATGATACGTGAACTGTCGCCGTGATATAACTGAACTAATGTGATATAACTGAACTAATGTGATATAACTGAACTAATGTGATATAACTGAACTAATGTGATATAACTGAACTAATGTGATATAAATGAACCAATGTGATATAACTGAACTAATGTGATACACTTGTGATATAGGCTGACTGATGTGATATAACTGAACTAATGTGATATAACAGTAATAATGTGATATAACTGTAATGATGTGACATAACTGAGCTATTGTGATGCACATGTGATATAACTGGACTAATGTGATATAGCTGAACTAATGTGATACAACTGTGCTAATGTGATACCGCTGTACTACTGTGATATAACTGAACCAATGTGATATAACTGCACTAATGTGATATAACTGAACTAATGTGATATAACTGAACTAATGTGATACACTTGTGATATAGCTTGCATAATGTGATATAACTGAACTGATGTGATATAACTGAACTATTGTGATACACATGTGATATAACTGAACTAATGTGATATAACTGAACTAATGTGAAACATACGTAAAACCTCAAAACAACAAACGTATTGCCTATTCGCGCACGCCAACCTTCCAACCAAAAGTTTAAATAAACAATAGGATGAGTGTTGAGGTAGAGTATACACCATTATAGAAGAAAAAGAGAAAATGCCTATCAGGAGCAAGTTTTCGTTTTCCTACACTATGTTCAATAGTAGTCTGATACAGAGGTGTTAAAAGGCCATCTGCATAATGTTGTTTATCAACCCTTTGTATTTCAGTGTACACGCTGATGAACATTGGCTACTTCGGCTACTCGAATGGCATCAAGGACCAATCTGTGTTAACCATTCCACAGTCATGCTACAACACAACACAGTCAGAGGTATTTTTTTGTTGACAAAACGTAGGAGCTGAATATCATTATCTTCTTGTTATTTCGAGCTATAGAAACATTCGTACAGGATTTATAAACTTATTTTCTTCAAAAAAGTTAAAACGTGTAAATTAATATTGCAAATTATATTTCAAAGGCATCCGAGTATAGAGAATAATGTAGTGTAATGTCCTTGTCACACTGTTGCGTATGACAGAAACGTATTAGTTGCGTATGGAAATTCATAAATTAATTTCGATACGCACAAAAAGCCCTTGAAAATACAGAATTGTTTGTATACTTATCTTATTGAACCTATGAATAGCGTATGAGTAGCGTATTGCCAGCGTATGTCTAGCGTATTACCAGCGTAGTCTGCGTATGGCTAGCGAAATAGCGTACGAACTGCGCATGTCCAGCGTCCCGCTATCACGTGAGAAAGTGCACATATAAGCTGCAGCCTTTCCACATTGCAGCATTATTGTATTGAGATTATTGTATTGAGATACGCAATAGTGTGACAGGGCCATTATGTACTAACTAAAATATAATTTGCTAATTTAAACGTTTAGAAATTAATCTCACTAAACATTACCTAAATATAATTGTAATTCTCTTTCATATTAGAAGTATGGATCCTACATTAAGGCGAACATCCGTGCTAAAAAAACATACATTAAGGCGAAAGTATCTTAAGGCGACCGTATTCAGTTCGCCTTATTGTTTGAGATATCACAGAAGTCATTTCAGTTGTTAAAACAACATTTGACTATAGGGAATCAAAGAACATACGCTAGACTTTAAGAGAACATGACTTTGATCGTTCTTGCTATATTAGTATAAGATATACGGGCCATTGAAAAAAGAGGGGCTATAACTCGATGCAAAAAGAACATCATTTAAGTGCAATTCTTTTTTTGTCTTTAAATTCTCAAAAATCTGTCGATAGTTTTCTCTTATGAACAGCAACATGACGGAATACAAATATAACAACCGATATTTTTTCTTGGCAAGACTTTATATGTGCTTTAGCCCTAATTAAGGATTAAACTTCTGTGAAACCTATATGTATATTTCGAATCAAATTGTTAACTAGAATTACGGTTTTTCATTACATGTTTTATCATTTCTGACACAAAACGAAGGCAGAACGACGATTTCAACCTCTGTAGCATATACTGCTTAAAAGCAATGTCATCATTAAAGGAGATGTGACTTTTCATATTGTGAAAAATCCATGCATTGAGGTTTTTAATTGTCCATGGCTGGTCTTATTCAACACGAATACTAGTAATGCAACCATTTTACTAAATGCACAAATGTTTTGAAGAAAGTGTTACAATCCATTACTCGATGCAAACGACATTTAAACGCCTTTGCAGCAAATGACTTTTGAAAATATTGCGACAAAAATGGGATATTACAAATAATGATAATGTTTTAAACATTACACGAATAAAACAATACTTGAATCGTTATTATTTCAACTGTTTTAGAGCAGACGACATATCAATTTTATCTGAGGGAAGCGGTAAAACAGTGATGCACGTTTTAAAACATTTCAATTCACTATTCCAACGGTGGCTAAACAAGCCTGCCTAAATGATCTTTACCTTCTCCCAATTAACTTTAACTTTTAGATCTACTCAACCGCAGACCACCGAGCGGAGACCTATATAACATAACCAAGGACACCTTGTCCGGGAGTGATTTAAATGTCACCTCATATTCAATCTCCGCCACAAAATGAAGCGTTATATTATAGATGTGTTTGTAAACGAACGACTTTTATTAGTATAGCCCTTAAGAATATATATGTCTGTCTCTCTGTCTCTCTGTCTGTCTCTCCGTCTCTCTCTCTCTGTCTCTTTCTCTGTCTCCCTCTCTGTCTCTCTCTCCCTCTGTCTCTGAGTATGTCTCTGAGTCTGTCTCTGAGTATGTCTGTCTCTCTGTCTCTCTCTCTCTGTATCTGAGTCTGTCTCTGAGTGAGTCTCTGAGTGAGTCTCTGATTGAGTGAGTCTCCGAGTGAGTCATTCTCTTAGCCAGTCAGTCTCTGGGTGAGTCAGTCTATGAGTGAGTCAGTCTCTGAGTGAGTCAGTCTATGCGTTAGTCAGTCTCTGAGTGAGTCAGTCTCTGAGTGAGTCAGGCTCCGAGTGAGTCAGTCTCTGAGTGATTCAGTCTCTGAGTGATTCAGTCTCTGAGACTCACTCAGAGACATACTCAGATACAAAGAGAGGGACAGAGCGAGAGACAGACACAGAGACAGACTCAGAGACAGACTCAGAGACAGAGAGAGAGAGACAGAGAGGGAGACAGAGAAAGAGACACAGAGAGAGAGAGACAGAGAGACAGACAGAGAGACAGAGAGACAGACAGATATATTCCTAAGGGCTATACTAATAAAAGTCGTTCGTTTACAAACACATCTATAATACAACGCTTCATTTTGTGGCGGAGATTGAATATGAGGTGACATTAAAATCACTCACGGACAAGGTGTCCTTGGTTATGTTATATAGGTCTCCGCTCGGTGGTCTGCGGTTAAGTAGATCTAAAAGTTAGAGTTAATTGGGAGAAGGTAAAGATCATTTAGGCAGGCTTGTTTAGCCACCGTTGGAATAGTGAATTGAAATGTTTTAAAACGTGCATCACTGTGTTTTACCGCTTCCCTCAGATAAAATTGATATGTCGTCTGCTCTCAAACAGTTGTAATAATACCGATTCAAGTATTGTTTTATTCGTGTAATGTTTAAAACATTATCATTATTTGTAATATCCCATTTTGTCGCAATATTTTCAAAAGTCATTTGCTGCAAAGGCGTTTAAATGTCGTTTGCATCGAGTAATGGATTGTAACACTTTCTTCAAAACATTTGTGCATTTAGTAAAATGGTTGCATTACTAGTATTCGTGTTCAATAAGACCAGCCATGGACAATTAAATCCTCAATGCATGGATTTGCACATTATGAAAAATCCTTTAAGTTTCCTTTAACACTTTCTTCAAAACATTTGTGCATTTAGTAAAATGGTTGCATTACTAGTATTCGTGTTCAATAAGACCAGCCATGGACAATTAAATCCTCAATGCATGGATTTGCACATTATGAAAAATCCTTTAAGTTTTCAGTGTCTAGAAATATATTCATGTTATTCTGATTTGTTTGTTTTTGTTTTAATTAATCTGTTAAGCAGGATCGATTTGGATCATTTGCATGAATGTGTCAGCAGGATCAATTTGGATCAGTTATATGAATGTGTCCGCAGGATCAATCACAGGGACTTGCTTCTCTAAAAATAGATATGACCTACTCTATGCATAGATAATAACAAGGGTGGACACAGTTTTCTGGGTCGTCTTGCTTCAACTCATTTTTGGAAGGTGATTATTATGTAATAATCCTCTTCTTATGCGAGTGCCTGCTGACCCAAACGGAATATGCCCTATTACATTTAATTCTACAGGAACTTTTTATACATACGCTAATCAATATAGTGCGATGAATTCAAAGTAAACTCTACCTAATAGTCTTTTTATTTACAATCAGTTGTATGAAGAATATAGAGTTTATACTTCATTTTCAAACTGAAAATGTATTTGCGTCTTTTAAAAGGGATTTTATTTTAAGAAATACAAATATTTCTGCAGTAAACACATTACTATGTATATTCCTACGCGCCACGCTTTTGTGAACAACACCGATACACCGGATCAGATATAACATACACGAACTAGGTCAATTCGAGGACTGACCGTATCGTCGACTTAATAACATAGAACAAATCGACATTTCGTAGAGATAGCAAATTATATATTATTTATATAAAGTTATATAATTCAATGTGTAAACAGCATCATTTTTTAGATCTAAAATGAAGTATTTGAATTCTACGAATTCTACGTGCCAGATGTTTCGTACCACTGCCTATACGCATTTCGACAATGTCGTACATACACGTATACATTATTTGTATAAACCAATTGTTTGATGAACGATTTTCCATAATTTTGTCCATATGTTTTCAAACTCATCCGCTGCAGACTTGTTGCATTTGGGAAAAGGGTTAATTTACATTGCTGTTAATGCCAGTAATATTTCAGTAGGGAAAATGCGGGGACAAATCAAAGCGTAAATTTCAATTTAAAATGATAATGAAGGAACGAAATCAACGGTAAAAACACCAACACACCATTGAATGATTAGATGTATATTTTTTCAAATAAATAGCTATCCTAAATTAGTACTTTCAGTAATGGATTCGAAATGTTTTCTAAACTGCTGCAAATTTCATAAAATTTCATAAAAACATTGTTGGATAAAGAGTAATTGAGTACAATGGGTAGTTTCCCCAAAATATGCTAATCTATCCTTTATTACGACGTTCAGTTATATTCTTTATATTTCCTCTAGTATATTCATTTATATGTTTTTACATCATTTATATATATTATATATGTTTTTACATCATTTATATATATTATATATGTATATATATATATTTACTAATTGAAAAGTTGTGGGAAAAAAGGAAAAAATCCCTCTCAGATATTTTCAAAATCGTCTGCTGTAGGTTTCTAATATTTACCTCATAATTTTTTAAACACATATTTTCCTTGAAAATAGTTAAATGCATTACATACTTGCAGACGCAACATTTGTAGTCCTGGGATAAATTGCTTATGTTTTGTCACAATGTTGTCAATAGTTGTGTGCTAGGGAGAAGTGTTAGTTAGCTGGTAATTCACGAATGTTGTGTTTCCCCCCGAACGACTACTCGACTAAATATGTATTAGGGGATTAGGGGGGCATTTTAAATGGAAAATTACAGAATGATTATATAAAAAGGATTGATTGATTGGACTTTAACGCCGTTTACAACAATTGTTCAGTCATATGACGGCGGCCAGTTCACCTAATCATGTGTTGTCTGACTTTCTCACACAAGTAATCCACACAACATACTTTCCAAGCAACTGGCTTCTTTTCCAAATAGACTGTTAGCCCATTGGTGAAAGATGAATGACGCTTGTCACATTGACGGAAAGAATGATGGCCGAGCTTCGATTCGAACTCACAACTGCTGTATTGACAGCCCGCTACCGACTGATTTACCGGGGAAAAGGAGAAAGATGTGAACATCACTTTTCCTGAATTGGTATGGTAAAATCGAACTCATGCATACTAGATAAACACCCTAACATGTTGCCTCTTTAGATATTGTAGCTCTTGACAAAAATTGTTGTGGGAAAAGAAGCCTTTGGTTTTAATATGCATTGAGTGGTTTTTTCTAACAATTCGTTTCAATCAATCAGATTTTATCCGAATATCTAATTGTTTTGAATTGTAAAATATTTGGAATCCACACTTGACGCGTAATACACATCAAAATAAAATTATTTCTATAAAAATCTGATCATCGTGAGATGTCATGATACTATTTATATTTTGCAACACTTTCTTAAAATATTTGACACACTGAATGGAACACATTGACAAGGGACTAGACACAGATCAATACACATGCCCTTCACTGCTATATAATGCATCTCTTATTACTAAATGCAACCCCATGTAGAGGTTACTCAATTCGGCCGTCCAGAGAGAAAAACAAACATGATGGCCTCTGCGTAATGTATCGACCCAGATCAGCCTGCGCAGTCCGCGCAGACTGATCCGGGCCGACACATTCCGTGTCATGGGGATAGAGGTATAGGGTAATGATTCCTGAAACAGAATACCCACAGGAGGCGAATAGTGTCCAACCGGGTAAGCCTGCGCGGCATGCTTCGGCTGATCCGGGTCGATACTTTACACAGAGTCCACAATGTTGGTTTTCTCGCGGGATGGCTCAATTATCTACTCAGTAAGATCATTATTGTGGAAAACTATTATGGCTTTGGATGGTCAGTACTTATTTGATCTGAACCACTCCTTTTGACGCGGCTGCAGTAACCGATTTTTGTTAATGTTGTGGCAAAAGGAGAAATGTATCCTAATTCTACTTTTGCCAGAATGTATTTGCGTTGTCCCTTTGAATAAGTATACTTTCAATTATAACGATTTTCCACAGTTTTGCCGTGATGTTTTCAAAGTCGTCTACTGCTGATTTGATGCATGTTGGAAATAGTTAATTAATAAAGGCTTCTAATGTGATGCTCTTTCTTAGCCCATGAACAGCTTTAATCTGAGTTGATGATACATATCCATGGGGTATATTATCGTATGCCGCGATTCGAAATGTAAAATACAAATTATATATAATTATTTGTTTTCTGATTCTGTCAAGAAAATTCTGTTGCCAGGGTAACGGATATATCAAGAAAGGTTACATATTGATCTTTGTATTTTCCAGCTGAATGAGAGGGATATGTTTTAAGTAGCACGTTCCACTTACGTATATAAACAGATAAGACGGTACAGTTGTATGAATTTGTTATTTAGTTGACAAACATGAGTCGTCGTAACATATCTCATACCTGGTTTGATTCGTCCGCTTTGGGGGGACATCGTTGGAAAGAAATGTCGCATCTGGAAATTCGGACCTACTATTTCACTAACAATGTGACCACCTCAGAGGTGTAGTTGTGTAATAATAAAGAATCCGCCTCAGGAGCAAGAGGTCGCGGGTTCGATTCTCGGCCTCGTCATACTAAATACGTGGTTCAGTAGTACTGGTAACTTACCCAGGAAACGCCGTGATATAATTGTAAAATTGTTGAAAGCGGCGTAAAACCCCAAACATGTTGGTAGGTTTAATTAAGAGTGCAAATAGGTTGAGCTGCACGAAAAAAAATCATGTGGGGTTTTCTGGGATCCGGGTATCTTGTTTACCGATTCAGTCATGGATGGTGTTAAATAATGTCTGATTGATTGCTTGGTGTTTTACTACGCTTTCAACAATTGTTCAGTTATATCACGGCGTTTCTTTGGTAAGTTTCAAGTACTACTGGTTCATTTGTCAGTCGTAATGCTAACCCCGCAACCCTGAACGAAATGGCGGTCGGCGGACTTCCATTTCTGCTATTTCCCAAGTCTTTGGTATGACCCAACCGGGGATCGAACCCGCGACCTCCCGTGCCCGAGGCGCACGCTTTACCACTACATCACCGAGAGCTTCAAAAAATGTCTGATAAATTGTTGTTTTCGATAAGTTTACAAAGGCATATCTTTATCTAAAAATATAATGGGTGTGCATCTTTAACCCTTACCAACATACGACAAACCTGCAGCAGACGACTTTGAAAACACCTAGGCAGAAATACGGATCATTTCTTTAAATTAAAGTATAATTATTGAAAAGAGTTAAATACTTTGGGACTGAATGAGAAATTACAGAGCTACAGTCACACCGAAGCCGGACCCAAAACGAAGCACCCCGGATTAACACGGAACACCCATGATCAGGAGATATCTTGATCCGGTGTGATCCGGGGTGAAATTGAATCCTTCGACAGTCGCAAAACATCGTCACCCCGGACCCAACACGGCACCACAGCGGATTAAGATGGATCAATACGGAGCCAATATGGATCTGACCCCAATACTATCACGGCGGTGCCACGGACCGTCTTGCAAGACCCGGACCATCCCGGACCCAACACGGTGTCAAACATGATGACACCGGACCGTCCTGGACGCACAGGATCAACACGGTGCCACTATGGACATTCCTGGAGTCAACACGGTCGATATTGAGACCGTTCCGGAAAACCCCGGATTGAAAGAAAAAATTCCCCCCTGACGGTCCTGAATGACCATGGCAATTTTAAACGGTCCCGGACCATGACGGACCATCCAGGACTGTACCGGATAAGCCCGGAAACAACGCGGATCGAACATGGATCTGCCCACGGATCGGCCAAATGTTAGTCAGGGACGCTCCGGGACGGTCCAGGAGGTCGGTGTGACTTGGGCTTCAGACGGGGATGGCAATCATGGACAGAGTATAGGACATGCTCGCATGAGGAGAATATAACATAGCGCTTTGATTTCCTTTCCATTGACGGATTGGTTCGTTATTTAAACATTCAACTCATGAAATGCACCTACCTACGGTCCAAAGAGCAATCTCCTTAAGGTTATCTAGTCGTAACGAGTTTCATCATACTATAAATGTAGAAGACGAAATTTAATGCAAAGCTTCAAAGACGCCGCGCATGATTTTGAAGCATGACTTAAAGGAAGCAGATGCAGTTCACTACATTTAAATAACGTTTTAACAGCGTGATGTAAATATTTCGAACAAGAAGGCCAAATGTCTATTTATTTTAAAAAAAAGAAGACCAAGATGTGCCTTCATTGCTCAACTGGCTACCATAGCCTATAATAAAAGGTTACCAAGAGCAGAAAGGGTCAATTTTGACGTTGTGATAGACATTTTATATGCTGCGATCTATGTGATATTCAGCATGTGAAGTTTAGTCGTGAAAAGTCAAGTTTTGTCCTGAAACTATTTGGTTTAGAGTTTGCTTAACATTATACTTATATATTTATGTTCTCACTTTTGTAATGTTTAATATGAAATGTACTTGCTCTTCAAATTTGGAGGAAATAAAAAATATCTATCTATATATCTTTGTCCTTATACTGACGCATAGAAAGATAGCTATAGCTATTGACAGATATGACCGAATTTCATTATTTCCAGTATATTTCTGTCTAAATATGAAATCAAAGTACTGATAGTACTGAAGGTAGAATTGCGATCGGTTTTTTAAATAAACTTTTAATCACAATGTGTGTCTCAGCGTTGTCTTCTTCAGCAGTTTGACAGAAACAAAGCCTAACTCTGATATTGTGGTCAATGTGTTATTTGTCAACTCTTTCCCATAAGTTTTTCCTGTGATTTGATGCTGCTAACTCTCATAGAAAAAGCACGGAAAGGGACAACTATACTTTCACAACTTTGATTAAATATATTTTCAATTAAATTGTTTTGTCATTATTATTTGAGACGGACATTATATACTATAGCCAACTGACTATCATTTTAAAAAAGTGTTTCTTATTAAAAATAACATTTCCCATCTGCATACGTACTTTTGAAAACATTGATGCAGAATAAGAAATTGCTCATGACTAGCAAATTCTTCTTTTGCAACATGTTTTCAACTTTATTCAATGATTACACTTCCAATAAAGGTGATTTTCTGTATCTTTGCTCAGATTTCTTTTTAAATTCGTCTGCTGCAGAGTTTTTATATTGTGGGGTGGGTTGTGATTTGTTAAAGGGCAAGCAGGATTGGGAATTGAGTGTTGCACTTATCCTAATGAAACACACGCCTGCCTGTGCATGTTTTAGCTTAACTTAACTTTTTAATATTCTTTACATCACCAACTCAGTCATATGTTAGTAATCAACTCTATGAACGAAATAATCGCGTCAAAATCTTGAATTGCGTCAAAATCATAACAAACAAACTGTCAACATCAAATGTGGAACTGTGTTATACAAATTTAGACTAAAAGGATGAATTAGTTATGTTGTAACAACCAATATCCGCGGGTCATTTACCTGAATTTGGCCGAAAGAAATGATCGATTTCTTGCAAGATTTATTCGTTCCTTATTCGTTCTCCCTATCAATGTATTCTAAACGATTTATAAACAAGCGTTTAGAACTCGCAATCCATTCTCTAACACTATCGACTCATTCCATTCATGTATGGTGAGTGTAAGGAATGACAACTTTGCGAAGGAGATTGCTCGCAATCGTCGTAATTTAAAGCGCTCAAATTATTTGATGAAATCTCTTTATTAGAAGTCGGGAGTTCCGACGCGGACCTTGTCGAAAGCACCTATCCAAAATGCAAAAATCATCGTTAATCGTTGACTTATTGTCGATTGAACTCATGTTTTTGCGGAAACCTGCTTGTGGTATATATGTGAAAGGAAAATGACCTTTTGAAAACGAATGCATAACTAAAACGACTTTGATGGGCTTTGTTACTAGAAACGAGCACATGTTCTACACGCAACTTTGTCGAAGGGATAGATGGACTGAGAGAAAGAGAATGAAAAGGCTACAGCAATGCATATCATCATGATGAATATGGACTAGCGCCTAGAATGTTGTACTAGCTCGATGCTGTATTCCACTCGCTTATGTTAGCGGGCGAGTGGATGTTTACATCTCTGCCGAGAGTGAAGGAAGGGTTACAATTTACAAAGGGTAATTGCGCAGTGAAGTGCTATATTGGCGTAATGATATCTAAATAATTGTGTACACTTAAATATGATGTTTACACATTAAGAAACTTTGTAATTTTATTTGGATACCTAGAATAAGTGAATTTATTTTATTTCCAGGGCCACCATAGATAATGAATATTCATAAATTCTGCTCTTTTTTTAAATAGGTCAGATAAAGAAACCCATCTTAAACATGGCCTTTAACTGCGTTACAGCTGATTTTCGCATCAAAATAGAACGTATATGAAAAGCCAAATGCAAGTCTAGCAAAACGCTTACTATGTTTATAATCCGGTTAACCGTATGCATATTCATGAATTCTATTCTGATAAACAAACCCTGTCTTTATCATGACATTGAACTACATGTTAAAGAAGGTTTCGCATCATATAGAGCTTGTATCGAAAATCCACATGCGAGTCAAGCAGAACGTTTACGTGCGGTACTATACACGCAGTAAAATATGTTTAAAGAGGCTATGCCATTCGCATTAAAAGACCATTGATTACGTTCTCAACAAAATCAATCAAACGGTTCTGCGTTGAAGAAAGGGTTCACACTTGATACGAGGCGTTCTCTGATTTTAGGTTGATTTGCGTAAGAATATTCCAAGACAATATACATTCAAATATGATATTTACAATAATACTTGTTATTTTAAATGACAGGCTTGAATAATCGAATAATTTTTTTCTTAATTACTCCATGTTTGCTTTTGTAAGTATTCGTTAATTAGTCAAACAAATTTGCACTATTTGGCGGTGAACGGCATATACATCACGTGCCTTCAAAATCCAATATGTAAACTATGGCAAAGCCGCGCATGCGCAGCTCTACCAAAAATGCTTTCTATATGTTTTACAAAAAATTATTTCTATATTTTTTACCAAAAATATATTTTGTTTCAATGCAAAAACTGTCAAGAAGTGAATTGTATGTATGCAATACTCCTCACTCCTGACAGTTTTTGCTAACTAATGTGAATATAATATAATGTCTAGCTGTCAACAATTTTGAAGTTTGTATTCTTTCTTTATTATTGTATTATAATGATGAAAGCGTTCTTACGATATTATATAGTATAACCGTATAAACTGAACAACAAGTGTTTGTGTTTAATTATATTTGTTTGATTTATTCTTTTTATACAATTTTACCTATTCCGAAACTGCAGCAGAATAAAGAAGTTTTAAAGACTTAAATTCTTTCATTCATTTATTTTCCAACATATTTGCTCTCGTTTGTTCCTATCCGTGATCTGTTTATACCTTGCATACAATTCATTATCCCATCTGCACCTGTGTGACATCACTCTAAAATCACTTTCCAGCAGTACTGTCAGTACTTTGATTTTCAAAGTATTCGAACAAATATATGAATTTGAACTACGGAATCGATCAATAATACTTTTCTCTACCGAACTATACCAAAATAACGTGAATTTGTTCTCCCTACGTATGTTAATTCCTTTGAAATATTCGCGAATTCGCAAAAACGACAACAACCTGGACCAAAAACGAAAGTACCTGTTATCGACATCTCGGAATAGCACGTTTTTTTTCGTTGCGGTAATTGTCAGTGATATTGCGATTATTTTCCCGGGCATGACAAAATTCTTGGAAAATTAATCGCAATATCACTGACAATTACTGCAACGAAAACAAAATGAACCATTCCAAAGCGGCCAGTTCACCTAAGCATGTGTCCCCAGACTTTCGCTCACATGTTGTCATCATAACAGCGTGTCCAATGAAATTACTGAACTTCCACTGTTAGCACATTGATGGAAGACAAATGGCGCATGTTGCATTGGATTTTGTCGAACGTCGAAAAGAATGTTGGTCAATCAATTAAATGTTCAATATAGATTATATATTGATGTGTGGTTAAAATATCATTGCACATCGACAGTCGTATTACTTTCCCCGGAACAATGAGCGGCACTTCTTCAATTTGAAATTGTTTTTGGTATGACAGTTATATAATCGAACATTGGTCTCCAATTCTGAAAGCCAACGCTCTAACAACCATCTTAATGGTAGGTCAATAACGCTGATGTTAATTATTGCAAAGAGTTGAAAATACTTGTGCCAAAAGGCATTGCTCATTATGGGCAATTGTGTTCCTTTGTCATATTGTTTTCAAAAGTAGTCGTCAGAAAGCGTATGTTTGTTGGAAAGTGTTGACTGAATTGATTTACGAGTTTTACTTGATAACTCATACCTACGCCTTATTAAGATAACCTCGAAGCTAATGTCGCAATCAATGTACAATAAATAATTTAAACTAATCAAAGGGCACATTATATTGTGTGTTGTTTTTTTGCTTTATAAAGAGGCGGTGCTGTTAACACTAATGATCAGGAACTGTAATAACTGCCTGTAGGATTCCACCGAGTGGATACCGACGGGTATTCTGGACCAGGGTTCTTTCCCTAGTCGCGGCGATTATGGTAGAGTACCCTTGGACAAGGCGCATTTCCTTGCCCAGTTGTGGTTTGTCGCTAATGAGTCATAGTAGGGGTTCAAAAAACAGAGTCCATTTGACTCCATTAATAATGAAGCGTAGGCAAGTATTTTCCCTCAAGTGTTGTATAACACTTAGCACTAGAAAATACAGAATTGTTTGTATAGCCAAGTTTTCCTGGATCATCGCCAAATGGTGCACCACCTTTCAAAATTGGGCAAATCACATTTCTTATCCTAGTACTGGTTTGTTTATCCAGGGATCAATGATACGTGAACTGTCGCCGTGATATAACTGAACTAATGTGATATAACTGAACTAATGTGATATAACTGAACTAATGTGATATAACTGAACTAATGTGATATAAATGAACCAATGTGATATAACTGAACTAATGTGATACACTTGTGATATAGGCTCAGTGATGTGATATAACTGAACTAATGTGATATAACAGTAATAATGTGATATAACTGTAATAATGTGACATAACTGAGCTATTGTGATGCACATGTGATATAACTGGACTAATGTGATATAGCTGAACTAATGTGATACAACTGTGCTAATGTGATACCGCTGTACTACTGTGATATAACTGAACCAATGTGATATAACTGCACTAATGTGATACAACTGAAATAATGTGATATAACTGAACTAATGTGATACACTTGTGATATAGCTTGCATAATGTGATATAACTGAACTGATGTGATATAACTGAACTATTGTGATACACATGTGATATAACTGAACTAATATGATATAACTGAACTAATGTGAAACATACGTAAAACCTCAAAACAACAAACGTATTGCCTATTCGCGCACGCCAACCTTCCAACCAAAAGTTTAAATAAACAATAGGATGAGTGTTGAGGTAGAGTATACACCATTATAGAAGAAAAAGAGAAAATGCCTATCAGGAGCAAGTTTTCGTTTTCCTACACTATGTTCAATAGTAGTCTGATACAGAGGTGTTAAAAGGCCATCTGCATAATGTTGTTTATCAACCCTTTGTATTTCAGTGTACACGCTGATGAACATTGGCTACTTCGGCTACTCGAATGGCATCAAGGACCAATCTGTGTTAACCATTCCACAGTCATGCTACAACACAACACAGTCAGAGGTATTTTTTTGTTGACAAAACGTAGGAGCTGAATATCATTATCTTCTTGTTATTTCGAGCTATAGAAACATTCGTACAGGATTTATAAACTTATTTTCTTCAAAAAGTAAAAACGTGTAAATTAATATTGCAAATTATATTTCAAAGGCATCCGAGTATAGAGAATAATGTAGTGTAATGTCCTTGTCACACTGTTGCGTATGACAGAAACGTATTAGTTGCGTATGGAAATTCATAAATTAATTTCGATACGCACAAAAAGCCCTTGAAAATACAGAATTGTTTGTATACTTATCTTATTGAACCTATGAATAGCGTATGAGTAGCGTATTGCCAGCGTATGTCTAGCGTATTACCAGCGTAGTCTGCGTATGGCTAGCGAAATAGCGTACGAACTGCGCATGTCCAGCGTCCCGCTATCACGTGAGAAAGTGCACATATAAGCTGCAGCCTTTCCACATTGCAGCATTATTGTATTGAGATTATTGTATTGAGATACGCAATAGTGTGACAGGGCCATTATGTACTAACTAAAACATAATTTGCTAATTTAAACGTTTAGAAATTAATCTCACTAAACATTACCTAAATATAATTGTAATTCTCTTTCATATTAGAAGTATGGATCCTACATTAAGGCGAACATCCGTGCTAAAAAAACATACATTAAGGCGAAAGTATCTTAAGGCGACCGTATTCAGTTCGCCTTATTGTTTGAGATATCACAGAAGTCATTTCAGTTGTTAAAACAACATTTGACTATAGGGAATCAAAGAACATACACTAGACTTTAAGAAAACATGACTTTGATCGTTCTTGCTATATTAGTATAAGATATACGGGCCATTGAAAAAAGAGGGGCTATAACTCGATGCAAAAAGAACATCATTTAAGTGCAATTCTTTTTTTGTCTTTAAATTCTCAAAAATCTGTCGATAGTTTTCTCTTATGAACAGCAACATGACGGAATACAAATATAACAACCGATATTTTTTCTTGGCAAGACTTTATATTTGCTTTAGCCCTAATTAAGGATTAAACTTCTGTGAAACCTATATGTATATTTCGAATCAAATTGTTAACTAGAATTACGGTTTTTCATTACATGTTTTATCATTTCTGACACAAAACGAAGGCAGAACGACGATTTCAACCTCTGTAGCATATACTGCTTAAAAGCAATGTCATCATTAAAGCAAGGTCATCATTAAAGGAGATGTGACTTTTCATATTGTGAAAAATCCATGCATTGGGGTTTTAATTGTCCATGGCTGGTCTTATTCAACACGAATACTAGTAATGCAACCATTTTACTAAATGCACAAATGTTTTGAAGAAAGTGTTACAATCCATTACTCGATGCAAACGACATTTAAACGCCTTTGCAGCAAATGACTTTTGAAAATATTGCGACAAAAATGGGATATTACAAATAATGATAATGTTTTAAACATTACACGAATAAAACAATACTTGAATCGTTATTATTTCAACTGTTTTAGAGCAGACGACATATCAATTTTATCTAAGGGAAGCGGTAAAACAGTGATGCACGTTTTAAAACATTTCAATTCACTATTCCAACGGTGGCTAAACAAGCCTGCCTAAATGATCTTTACCTTCTCCCAATTAACTTTAACTTTTAGATCTACTCAACCGCAGACCACCGAGCGGAGACCTATATAACATAACCAAGGACACCTTGTCCGGGAGTGATTTTAATGTCACCTCATATTCAATCTCCGCCACAAAATGAAGCGTTATATTATAGATGTGTTTGTAAACGAACGACTTTTATTAGTATAGCCCTTAAGAATATATATGTCTGTCTCTCTGTCTCTCTGTCTGTCTCTCTGTCTCTCTCTCTCTGTCTCTTTCTCTGTCTCCCTCTCTGTCTCTCTCTCCCTCTGTCTCTGAGTATGTCTCTGAGTCTGTCTCTGAGTATGTCTGTCTCTCTGTCTCTCTCTCTCTCTGTATCTGAGTCTGTCTCTGAGTGAGTCTCTGAGTGAGTCTCTGATTGAGTGAGTCTCCGAGTGAGTCATTCTCTTAGCCAGTCAGTCTCTGGGTGAGTCAGTCTATGAGTGAGTCAGTCTCTGAGTGAGTCAGTCTATGCGTTAGTCAGTCTCTGAGTGAGTCAGTCTCTGAGTGAGTCAGGCTCCGAGTGAGTCAGTCTCTGAGTGATTCAGTCTCTGAGTGATTCAGTCTCTGAGACTCACTCAGAGACAGACTCAGATACAAAGAGAGGGACAGAGCGAGAGACAGACACAGAGACAGACTCAGAGACAGACTCAGAGACAGAGAGAGAGACAGAGAGGGAGACAGAGAAAGAGACACAGAGAGAGAGACATAGAGACAGACAGAGAGACAGAGAGACAGACAGATATATTCCTAAGGGCTATACTAATAAAAGTCGTTCGTTTACAAACACATCTATAATACAACGCTTCATTTTGTGGCGGAGATTGAATATGAGGTGACATTAAAATCACTCACGGACAAGGTGTCCTTGGAGTTAATTGGGAGAAGGTAAAGATCATTTAGGCAGGCTTGTTTAGCCACCGTTGGAATAGTGAATTGAAATGTTTTAAAACGTGCATCACTGTGTTTTACCGCTTCCCTCAGATAAAATTGATATGTCGTCTGCTCTCAAACAGTTGTAATAATACCGATTCAAGTATTGTTTTATTCGTGTAATGTTTAAAACATTATCATTATTTGTAATATCCCATTTTGTCGCAATATCTTCAAAAGTCATTTGCTGCAAAGGCGTTTAAATGTCGTTTGCATCGAGTAATGGATTGTAACACTTTCTTCAAAACATTTGTGCATTTAGTAAAATGGTTGCATTACTAGTATTCGTGTTGAATAAGACCAGCCATGGACAATTAAATCCTCAATGCATGGATTTGCACATTATGAAAAATCCTTTAAGTTTTCAGTGTCTAGAAATATATTCATGTTATTCTGATTTGTTTGTTTTTGTTTTAATTAATCTGTTAAGCGGGATCGATTTGGATCATTTGCATGAATGTGTCAGCAGGATCAATTTGGATCAGTTATATGAATGTGTCCGCAGGATCAATCACAGGGACTTGCTTCTCTAAAAATAGATATGACCTACTCTATGCATAGATAATAACAAGGGTGGACACAGTTTTCTGGGTCGTCTTGCTTCAACTCATTTTTGGAAGGTGATTATTATGTAATAATCTTCTTCTTATGCGACTGCCTGCTGACCCAAACGGAATATGCCCTATTACATTTAATTCTACAGGAACTTTTTATACATACGCTAATCAATATAGTGCGATGAATTCAAAGTAAACTCTACCTAATTGTCTTTTTATTTACAATCAGTTGTATGAAGAATATAGAGTTTATACTTCATTTTCAAACTGAAAATGTATTTGCGTCTTTTAAAAGGGATTTTATTTTAAGAAATACAAATATTTCTGCAGTAAACACATTACTATGTATATTCCTACGCGCCACGCTTTTGTGAACAACACCGATACACCGGATCAGATATAACATACACGAACTAGGTCAATTCGAGGACTGACCGTATCGTCGACTTAATAACATAGAACAAATCGACATTTCGTAGAGATAGCAAATTATATATTATTTATACAAAGTTATATAATTCAATGTGTAAACAGCATCATTTTTTAGATCTAAAATAAAGTATTTGAATTCTACGAATTCTACGTGCCAGATGTTTCGTACCACTGCCTATACGCATTTCGACAATGTCGTACATACACGTATACATTATTTGTATAAACCAATTGTTTGATGAACGATTTTCCATAATTTTGTCCATATGTTTTCAAACTCATCCGCTGCAGACTTGTTGCATTTGGGAAAAGGGTTAATTTACATCGCTGTTAATGCCAGTAATATTTCAGTAGGGAAAATGCGGGGACAAATCAAAGCGTAAATTTCAATTTAAAATGATAATGAAGGAACGAAATCAACGGTAAAAACACCAACACACCATTGAATGATTAGATGTATATTTTTTCAAATAAATAGCTATCCTAAATTAGTACTTTCAGTAATGGATTCGAAATGTTTTCTAAACTGCTGCAAATTTCATAAAATTTCATAAAAACATTGTTGGATAAAGAGTAATTGAGTACAATGGGTAGTTTCCCCAAAATATGCTAATCTATCCTTTATTACGACTTTCAGTTATATTCTTTATATTTCCTCTAGTATATTCATTTATATGTTTTTACATCATTTATATATATTATATATGTTTTTACATCATTTATATATATTATATATGTATATATATATATTTACTAATTGAAAAGTTGTGGGAAAAAAGGAAAAAATCCCTCTCAGATATTTTCAAAATCGTCTGCTGCAGGTTTCTAATATTTACCTCATAATTTTTTAAACACATATTTTCCTTGAAAATAGTTAAATGCATTACATACTTGCAGACGCAACATTTGTAGTCCTGGGATAAATTGCTTATGTTTTGTCACAATGTTGTCAATAGTTGTGTGCTAGGGAGAAGTGTTAGTTAGCTGGTAATTCACGAATGTTGTGTTTCCCCCCGAACGACTACTCGACTAAATATGTATTAGGGGATTAGGGGGGCATTTTAAATGGAAAATTACAGAATGATTATATAAAAAGGATTGATTGATTGGACTTTAACGCCGTTTACAACAATTGTTCAGTCATATGACGGCGGCCAGTTCACCTAATCATGTGTTGTCTGACTTTCTCACACAAGTAATCCACACAACATACTTTCCAAGCAACTGGCTTCTTTTCCAAATAGACTGTTAGCCCATTGGTGAAAGATGAATGACGCTTGTCACATTGACGGAAAGAATGATGGCCGAGCTTCGATTCGAACTCACAACTGCTGTATTGACAGCCCGCTACCGACTGATTTACCGGGGAAAAGGAGAAAGATGTGAACATCACTTTTCCTGAATTGGTATGGTAAAATCGAACTCATGCATACTAGATAAACACCCTAACATGTTGCCTCTTTAGATATTGTAGCTCTTGACAAAAATTGTTGTGGGAAAAGAAGCCTTTGGTTTTAATATGCATTGAGTGGTTTTTTCTAACAATTCGTTTCAATCAATCAGATTTTATCCGAATATCTAATTGTTTTGAATTGTAAAATATTTGGAATCCACACTTGACGCGTAATACACATCAAAATAAAATTATTTCTATAAAAATCTGATCATCGTGAGATGTCATGATACTATTTATATTTTGCAACACTTTCTTAAAATATTTGACACACTGAATGGATCACATTGACACAAGGGACTAGACACAGATCAATACACATGCCCTTCACTGCTATATAATGCATCCCTTATTACTAAATGCAACCCCATGTAGAGGTTACTCAATTCGGCCGTCCAGAAAGAAAACAAACATGGTGGCCTCTGCGTAATGTATCGACCCAGATCAGCCTGCGCAGTCCGCGCAGACTGATCCGGGCCGACACATTCCGTGTCATGGGGATAGAGGTATAGGGTAATGATTCCTGAAACAGAATACCCACAGGAGGCGAATAGTGTCCAACCGGGTAAGCCTGCGCGGCATGCTTCGTCTGATCCGTGTCGATACTTTACACAGTCCACAATGTTGGTTTTCTCGCGGGATGGCTCAATTATCTACTCAGTAAGATCATTATTGTGGAAAACTATTATGGCTTTGGATGGTCAGTACTTATTTGATCTGAACCACTCCTTTTGACGCGGCTGCAGTAACCGATTTTTGTTAATGTTGTGGCAAAAGGAGAAATGTATCCTAATTCTACTTTTGCCAGAATGTATTTGCGTTGTCCCTTTAAATAAGTATACTTTCAATTATAACGATTTTCCACAGTTTTGCCGTGATGTTTTCAAAGTCGTCTACTGCTGATTTGATGCATGTTGGAAATAGTTAATTAATAAAGGCTTCTAATGTGATGCTCTTTCTTAGCCCATGAACAGCTTTAATCTGAGTTGATGATACATATCCATGGGGTATATTATCGTATGCCGCGATTCGAAATGTAAAATACAAATTATATATAATTATTTGTTTTCTGATTCTGTCAAGAAAATTCTGTTGCCAGGGTAACGGATATATCAAGAAAGGTTACATATTGATCTTTGTATTTTCCAGCTGAATGAGAGGGATATGTTTTAAGTAGCACTTTACACTTACGTATATAAACAGATTAGACGGTACAGTTGTATGAATGTGTTATTTAGTTGACAAACATGAGTCGTCGTAACATATCTCATACCTGGTTTGATTCGTCCGCTTTTGGGGGACATCGTTGGAAAGAAATGTCGCATCTGGAAATTCGGACCTACTATTTCACTAACAATGTGACCACCTCAGAGGTGTAGTTGTGTAATAATAAAGAATCCGCCTCAGGAGCAAGAGGTCGCGGGTTCGATTCTCGGCCTCGTCATACTAAATACGTGGTTCAGTAGTACTGGTAACTTACCCAGGAAACGCCGTGATATAACTGTTAAATTGTTGAAAGCGGCGTAAAACCCCAAACATATTGGTAGGTTTAATTAAGAATGCAAATAGGTTGAGCTGCACGAAAACAAATCATGTGGGGTGTTCTGGGATCCGGGTATCTTGTTTACCGATTCAGTCACAAAAGGTGTCAAATAATGTCAGATTGACTGTTTGGTGTTTAACAATTTAACAGTTATATCACGGCATTTCCTGGGTATCTTACCAGTACTACTGATCCATTTATTCTGACATCAGCCAGTCAGTCGTAATGCTAACCCCGCAACCCTGAGCGCCTTGGAGTCAGCCGTAATGCTAACCCCGCAACCCTGAGCGCCTTGGAGTCAGCCGTAATGCTAACCCCGCAACCCTGAGCGCATTGGAGTCAGCCGTAATGCTAACCCCGCAACCTTGAGCGCCTTGGAGTCAATCGTAATGCTAACCCCGCAACCCTGAGCGCCTTGGAGTCAGCCGTAATGCTAACCCCGCAACCTTGAGCGCTTTGGAGTCAGCCGTAATGCTAGCCCCGCAACCTTGAGCGCCTTGGCGTCAGCCGTAATGCTAACCCCGCAACCTTGAGCGCCTTGGAGAGTAGCCATTACTACCATTTTTAAAGTCTTTGGTATGACCAATCCGGGGATCGACCCCACGACCTCCCGCACCCGAGACGGACGCTTTACAAATAATGTCGGATGAATTGTTCATTTCGATAAGTTAACAAAGGCATATCTTTATCTAGAAATATCATGGGTATGCATCTTTAACCAACATACAACAAATCTGCAGCAGACGACTTTGAAAATACCTAGGCAGAAACACGGATCATTTCTTACCTATCATCGCACACCTTCTCTAGACAATAAAATACTATTAAAAAATGCAAGTAAACAATATAAAAGAACAATGAATTACTTTATTATGAAAAACAAAGAAAACAATGAAAAAGTATTACGACGTCTTAGTACAAATAATCCTAAGAAATACTGGATTTTTTTAAATAGCCTAAAACCTAAAACTAAAGAGGCACCCTCCCCCTCCATAGACGAATTCTATGAACATTTTAAAAATGCAAATTCAAATTCATACATTGAAAACGACCTAGAATTAAATACAGAGCAATTAAATAACTAGAACGAGCCCCTTAACATGCCTATCACAGAATCGGAAATAAATAAATGCATCATGAATTTACAAAATTCAAAAACGCCAAGCCAAACAGATAATATTTTAAATGAAAATATAAAAAGTACAAAAAGTTTACTATTACCATTGTATTTGAAACTGTTTAATAGTGTTCTTGACACAGGATTTATTCCAGACACATGGCTTGAAGGCACTATAATTCCAATTTATAAAAATAAGGGGGACCCCAAAGACCCTAATAATTACCGGCCTATAACTATTTTAAGTTGTTTAGGTAAACTCTTTACATCAATATTAAATAATAGATTGACAACATTTTTAGAGGAAACTAATATTCTTAATGAAAATCAAGTTGGTTTCCGAAAACATTATTCTTGCTCTGATCATATATTTACGCTACATGCGCTAATAAATATATTAAAAAGAAGAAAACATAAACTCTTCGTTGCCTTTATAGATTTTTCCGGTGCATTTGATAAAATCTGGAGATTTGGTCTGTGGACAAAACTTTTACAAATTGACATAAATGGAAAGCTGTTTAAAGTTATCTTTAACATGTATAACAGTATTAAGTCTCGTGTTTCACATAATGGCAATTTATCAGCCCAATTTTTGTCTGAATGCGGGGTTAGACAAGGTGAAAATCTTTCTACTATACTTTTTTCTATATACTTAAATGATTTACAGGCGCAGAAAGCAAAGTAATGGTTACGTTGGCATATAGTTAGGTGATCTCTTAAATGAAACTATATGGCTTAAACTTCTGCTTTTACTCTATGCGGATGATACCATTATTGTATCTGATTCACCAATAGACTTCCAAAATTCACTTAATTTATTTAACGATAATTGTAATGAGTGGAAATTAAAAGTGAATATGAATAAGACAAAAATAATTATATTTGGCGCGAGAAACACCAGCAATTATTATTTTACATTAGGTGAAGAAAACATTGAAATAACCGACCGATATCATTACCTTGGAGTTACGTTTTCTAGCAACGGCTCTTTTCTTAATGCTAGGAAACATGTTGTACAACAGGCAACAAAAGCCATGTACCTTCTATTTAACAAATCTTGCAATGCAGATCTACCAATAGATTTGACTATTAAATTAGTTGACCACACAGTCCTCCCTATACTTACGTATGGGTCTGAAATATTTGGATTTGAGAATATTGATATCATAGAAAAGGTTCATAATAACTTTCTTAGAAGAATAACAAAAGCGAGGAAAAGTACACCAATGTATATGATCTACGGCGAGTTAGGAAGAAACCCATTATCTATAAATATATATAGCAACATGATCGCTTTCTGGAATCGACTTCTCATATGTAAAGAACAAAAACTATCATTTCAAATATATAAATACATGCTCAATCAAAATAACTTGGAATACAAATGGGTTAACAAAATAAAAGATATTTTAAATTATGTCGGACGTACAGATTTATGGCTAAATCAACATGAAATCACACAAAAAGAAATACATAAAAACATAAAGCAATGCCTAGTAGACCAGTATAAACAGTCGTGGAATGCACAGCTAACGCAATCTAATAAGGGTTTGATATATCAAAGTTTTAAAACTGCACTTGAATTTGAACCATATTTTAAGTTATTATCACTAAAGGAAAGCTTACTCCTTTTTAAATTCAGAAGCTCAAATTTTAAACTGCCTGCCTATTGAAATCGGACGTTGGAATGGTACTTTTATTCCAAGAAAGAGTATGTACTTTATGTAACCGCTACGAAATCGGTTCTGAACGCCATTATTTGCTCAGCTGTGAATACTTTCTTCAACCGCGTAACTTATATCTTAATAATCTTATCCTGACAGAAAATTAACTATGCTTTAAACAACTACTTTGTTCAAATTCCGAACACGTTTTAAAACCAATTTCCGCATTTCTAAAGGTAGTTTTAAAATCTTTCCGTTAACAGATACCAATGCCGACCGGCTGTATTTAAATTCATCTTACCTTACAGAGCGTTTTCAACTTGTTTACTCGCGTAACGAGAGTAGCTGGAGTTGAAAGTCTAACATATCGAGTAAGCGAACTGCGCATGCACTTAATCACTAATCTACTCGACTCGAGCGACCCCCACTATTTGACGGGTACACGAGATCCAAGATGGCGACGGCTGATGCACAGAAGGCCGCCATTTGTAAACAACACAAGACTGGGGTTAGGCGTTCGTGAATGGTTACTCGTGTCGTGTACTGCGCATGTCCAGATTTTCTACTCGAGTAACTAGATTGCATTAGCCGAAAACGCTCACAGTGAACCGTTAAAATTTAAACATTAAATTTAAATTGTTATTCCTATATATTCTACCATTAAGTATACATCATTAAATAGCGACCATTATCATACTTAACTTTTACTTACCAAATGCATGAATGTTTATATAATCCATTTGAACTTGATATGTATTTGTAAACACATGTCACTACTCTTTACAATTCCAGCGAATATTAAGTTCATTGATATTGAACCAGTTTTTTGGCTCTTGCTGTATTCATTGAGGTAATCCAAAGTATGCTTTACTATGGAATGTGCACAATACTATTATCAGTATGAAGTCACGTGAATCGCCAAATTGAACATCTGTACTCATGATTAGCACGTGCTCTATTCAACGACGTAGCACAATGTAGTACGCTATTTACTATGGAATGTGTCTCATTGAACATTATGAGTTTTGTGATTATAGTATTTGAGTGTTTGTGTATCGACAATCAAGCGTTTCCCCCATAACGCACAACGCAATGAACTGGACATTTGGATACTACAAAAATGTATTCATGTTTATAACTGAACATTTAATTCATAAACATTAACATTACACCGGAATCATTTGTTAAGCATATTAATTGTATTTATAACCCCATATTGTATATTGTATACTTGGGTGTAATAAAGAGTATGTTCTGTTCTGTTCTGTTCTGTTCTGTTCTGTTCTTAAATGAAAGTATAATTTCTTTAACTCTTTCAGCGCCAAAGGCAATATTGAGCTTTTTGCATACTATGCAGATTCAGGTGAGTCAGCTCGTAACGAGCTGTCTCACCTGAAATCTGCATTGTCTGGCTGTGAGCTATAAAATATATTCCAAAAATCCTATAACATGAAAATAGAGTCGTCCGAGTTTGAACGTGGAAGAGTCTACTTTAAACAATTCGGCGCTGAAAGGGTTAAAGAGTTAAAAACTTCGGGACTTAAAGAGAAATTGGCTAATGTAAATGGATCAGTTTGACATCTTTGTAAAACACTGTTTTCGAAAGCCGTCTGTTGAAGATGCGTCAGAAGGCGTGTATGTTGTGTAAAGGGTTAAGGATGGTTTTTTTTTCAATGTACCGTACTGGTCAAAGGTCATGACCTTCATTCAGCAATGATATAATTCGCTCATGTACCTGTTCTGTCCACTCAACCGTAGCTAGCAGTATAACATTCATTATGTTATCATTTGCTTGGTCTTATTGATTGATTAATTGGAGTTTAACGCCGTTTTTAACAATTTCTCAGTTATATCACGGCGGCTCATTGGTGGAAGACGAATGATGCATGTCGAATTGACTTTTGTCAGTCGTCGGAAAGAAAAGTTGGCCGAGTCGGGATTCGAACTCACAACCCCTGGATTGACAGCCCGCGTGGCTACCGACTGAGCTACCGGGGCTCATTCATCAGTCTAAGACAAAACACGCCTGTCTTTCTTAGCCGCCTTGGTCCAACTTGGCCATGTTATAATCACACATGGGGCTGGTTCCTCAAAACTGTGTACCAGAGTTTTCTGGGCCCAGGAACTGACCAAAATAAATGGTCTAAGACACAAAGGGCAAAACCGATTTTCACCACATACCAAAACTGTATTATTATAACGCCGTACTATTTTATGACATAGTTGTGGAAAAGGGAGACATTTCTCTTTAACCCTTTCAGCGCCGAAATTTTTCAAGTAGACTCTTCGATGTTCAAACTCGGACGACTCTATTTTCATGTTATATGATTTTTGGAATATTTTTATAACTCTCAGCCAAACAATGCAGATTTCAGGTGAAACAGCTCGTTACGAGCTGACTCACCTGAATCTGCATTGTTTGCAAAAAGCTCAATATTGCCTTTGGCGCTGAAAGAGTTAAGGACATCTATCCTCATATTTTAGCAACACTAATTACATTCCGTTCAAAGTTCACACGCGTTCGTCTTTCCAAATTGCCCTATCTGAAAACCTACTCACGACATCGCCCTAAAAGTTCAATCGTGTTTGTTCTTTAATACGGTCGCGTTTTCGGTGTTGAGAATATTAAATAATTTGAGAGTAGTTATCTACTTTCTCCGAAATTTGGGCCAGCGTGACAAACAAGGGCAACGCTGTCATAGGCAATTTATATTTTTAGAAAGTGTCACGGTTTCAACGTAAATGACATGATATTTTAGAAAATTCAGAAATAGAAACACAATTATAGGATAACCTTTATATCGACTAGATAAGGATAATTGAATGTGGCAGCATAGCGGGCTCACTTCCATATTGAAATAATGCATTCCGCCTTGATATGTTGAATTGCTATGTGTCCAACACTGATTATTGAATACAAAAGTAGCTATATTCATATATTGAATGCATTTCTAGAAACGGAAAAAAGTGTGCTCTCCGTTTTCAGCTACAGTCACACCGAAGCCGGACCAAACACGAAGCACCCCGGATTAACACGGAACACCCATGATCAGGAGATATCTTGATCCGGGGTGATCCGGGGTGAAATTGAATCCTTCCACGGTCGCAAAACATCGTTTTTCCCGGACCAGCCCGGACCTAACACGGCACCACAACGGATGAACATGGATCAACACGGAGCTAATACGGATCTGACCCCAGTACCACCACGGCAGTGCCACGGAACGTCCCGGAATAACCCAGACAATCTCTGATCCAGCACGGTGTCAACAAGGATGACACCGGACTGTCCTTTTGAGTACCCACAACATAGGATTTGAATGACAAAAAAGTAATATGATTACATGGATAATACCCCTTATCTAGAGCTCTGAATAAAGAAATGTATATACCATTTTGTTACTATGTAATCTGATTTGGATATAAGGTATATGTGTGTCAACATAAACTTGCGTTCTGTTCTAGTATTGCTGCCCCACGTGTATAAACTTGTATTGGCCGAGCACCAGAAACTCAATCGGTAGCGACGCGAGCAGTCAATCCAGGGGTTGTCAGTTCGAATCCCAGCTCGGCTAACATTCTTTCCGACGTTTGATAAAAGAAAATGCGACATGCGGTCACGCGTCTTCCACCAACGGGCTTACAGACTATGTGTAAAAATCAGCCAGTTGTTTGGAAAGACTGTTGTGTGGATTACTGGTGTGAGAAAGGTCAGGAATCACACGGGTAGATGAACTGGTCGCCGTGGTATGACTGAAAACGGCGTTAATTATGACATGTATTGTCTATTTATTATTACTTTGATTTGTACATTAGCGGTCAATATTCGTAATTGATTGATTGGGGTTTAACGCCGTTTTTAACAATTTCTCAGTCATATCACGGCGGCCAGTTCACCTACTCATGTGTTTCCTGGTTTTCTCACAACACCAGTACTCCACACAGCAATCTTCCCAAGCTACTGGCTGCTTTTCCACATAGACTTACTTAGCCCATTGGTGGAAGACGAATTACTCATGTGTCATTTACTTTTTGTCAAACGAAAGAAAGTTGGCCGAGCTGGGATTCGAACTCACAACCCCCGGATTTACAGCCCGCGTCGCTACCGACTGAGCTACTGGGGCTCGGCTCAATATTCGTAAACAGCAACAATGTAATACACATGCATTAATTATCGTGGCGTATTGTGCTAAATATAGCTTTTCGAGCAAACTGTAAAATATGATATGTGATTTAGAACAAGCTGTTCACGTGTTTCCAATGTATCGTGTTTATCTCTGTACGTAGTACATATAGCTGTTAACATCGTCGTGTAGGGTTCATCACGTGGAAAAGAATCATAAATGTTTTAATTCTTTCTTTTTTTTTATTCGGGTTTTACGACGTTTTCAACATTATTTCTCTTATATCACGGCTACAGTTCACTTACTCATGATCCCTTGGTAAACAACCTAGTACTAGGCTAGAAAATGTGCCTTTTCCAAGGGCACTCCACCATGTCCGTCGTGCCGCGTCTGAGTTTAATTATTTAACCTGTTCTCAAAAACAACAAGTCTGCAGCAGACGACATTGAAATCTTTTAGGCAATACTACTGAAAATCCCTAAAAATTGAAAAACACAATAAAGCCGTCGTCCCGCGAGAAAGAAAACCAACATTTTGGACTCTGCGTAATGTATCGACCCATATCAGCCTGCCGCAATCCGCGCAGACTGATCCAGGTCAACCCATTACGTGTCAAGGGGATATAGGTATAGAGTAATGATTCCTCTAGAAACAGAAAATCCACAGGAGGCCAAAAGTGTCTCTCCCGTGTTAGCCTGCGCGACATGCTTAGGCTGATCCGGGTCGATACTTTACGCAGAGTCCACAATTTTGGTTTTCTCGCGAGACGGCTCAATTATTGAGTCCAGTTGAAAATCTTGTGCCAAGAGAGTTTGTACTTTAACCATCAGATACGACATATCTGCAGCAGACGACTTTGCAGAAACCAACTTTGGGAAAATGGCTTCAATTGGAAGAACAATTACAGTTGAAAACATTGTTGCAAATGGAGATATAGCTCATTACGAGCAATCTTTCCCTTTGCAACGATGTTTTATAGAGTCACCTGCTGCAGATGCGTCGAAATGCGTCTATAAAAGGAAAAGTTTAAAAGAAATAATAAGAAGGAAAATGAAGGTCAAGTGCTTTGGGATCTTTATGAAACTCCGTTTTGACATCAATTAACCCTTTCCCACATACAACAAATCTGCAGCAGACGACTTTGAAAACTAGCATGCAAAAACATGGAAATTCTCTATAAATAAAAGTAAAATTACTGAAAAGAATTGAAAACATAGTGGCAAAAGGTGATAAAGCTCGTTTTTGGGCAATTTCTCCTTTTGTCACAATGTTTTCAAAAGTCGTCTGCTGCATATACGTCAGAAAGTGTATATATGTGGGAAAGGGTTAAACTTGTATTGGCATTTATACCCGAAATCGATATTCGCATCTCATAGAGGTAAATGTCTGACCTTTAGCATGCCAGACGTCAGTTTTTCTTCTGAAGCTCAAATCAAAATTGACTTTGGCACTCCTGAGTCAGACATTGCCCTCACAATGGAAAGTCGGATACATATTGATATCCAAGTACAATCAAATCTGTGTTTAAAAACCACCCATGGGAAGTGATTGATTGATTGGGGTTTAACGCCGTTTTTAACAATTTCTCAGTTATATCACGGCGGCCAGTTCACCTTCTCATGCATTTAGGCTTCTCATAATGTATGGTTATATTTCATGTTTTTATCTTTTTATGAAAGAAATAGCACCACATTTAGAAAATTGCATTTAAAAAAAAACCAATAGTGAGTTGCGAACCACAATTCATATAAAGGCATCCGTGTTAACACGCATGGATGTGTCACCAACCCACAAAATGCCTAGCCAAGTACTGGTTTGTTTACCAAAGGATCATGAACAAGGGTTATATGGTTGTCATATACTGTATCTGAAATAATGCGTAGAACCCCAAATACAACCTAATAAATCTAAGCAATCACCAATCAAATGACACATTTTCTCATTTGGAACAGGTTATTGGTGCGACAGTGACGATGTATTAGTTAAGACCTTTGGAATTCCTAAATATTTGAGCTGAGTAAAAGGAATCACAATTGAAATGTGTCTTACTAGTTGGTCTATTACTATTTTATTTCATGAATATGAAAAAAAACCGTCTCAGTACCAATGACAATATTGATTTCTTTTTACAAATGATACAGAGTCAGGTGAAACAGCCCTTAACGAACTATCTCAGTATTGATTGCCATTTATTTTTCAAAATAATCCAAATCTGTTGTTGCATGATTTTTATCATTAAGTAGTCATTTTAATGACTGTCGGGCGCTGTAACAGTTTGTACAATTGTCATGAATAACAAGAAACAAGAAATTTCGGAATGAAACAGTAAATTACACAATTCATGGACATGAGCAACGTATAGCAGAAACTAGTACATTGCTTTCAAAGATAGACAGTTGTATTGATAGGTAAAAGGCGGAAGTTAAAAAGTATATCAATTACATAAATCACGGGTGCATGACTCACCTTCACATGAATATAGCCCCTTCTTGATGTTTCTTTGTTTAATGTTGGGAGAATCCGCCGGGGCCGAGAGGTTAGCATCGGCGATTTGAAACAAGGTGTCCTGGGTTCAGTCAAATCGGTCATGATGGGCTGCACATTTCATAGCCTAGTACTTGGTCCAATTACATCAATCTTACTTAGCGCTAAGTAATACTTAAATATTCTAAAGTATTTTTGTTTACCTAATATTGTGTAAGACAACAATGGAGGAATGTTATTAGGTAAATGACTAAGTTGACATAAAAAGTTACCTTTCTGATTAATAAAACTTGTTAAGAAATGAAATATTTTGGTATTTTTAGTAGGAAATCAAAAATGATGAAATATGCTTTCAAGAATTGTTAAAAGTATTACTGAGCGCTAAGTAAGATTGGAATTCTACCAGGAGTCATGATAAAATCAACTGAGCCCGAGATATAGTTAAAATAATGTTGAAAATGGCATAAAACCCCAATAAAACATTATTCAATGTCGGAACGACGCCACATGCATTTATAGATATACAAACTGACCTAGCGATAGCCTTAACCTTTTCCAAATTGTCCTTAATTGCCTAGATATTTTAAAAGTCGTCTACTGCAGAATTGATGTATGTTGAACAGTGTTGTAGATGTTCAATGTCCTTCTGCAACTTCAATGTTTTATTGGGGAGTTTGTAAACTGATGAAGGTCACACGAGTATCTGCTAGAGTATTGGCTTGCGTAAATTAAAAACACGATAGACCATCGGTATTCATCCTGGTAGCATTGCCATTTTCGGCTACGTCATTTTACAATGTGTTTTACACCGATATTTTTCCAGTTATATCTCGACATTGCTTGTGTAAGCTACAGGTACTACTGGTCCTTTTATCCTGACACTAGCCAGTCAGTCGTAATGATAATACCATAACCCTGAGCACCAAGGAGGGTAAGTCATTATTACCAAGTATTTGGTATAACCCGATCGGCATAAGAAAAAGGCAACCTCAGGGCTCTAGGTCAACAGCTGCTCATTCAGTACAATATGGTCAGGATCTTTCCTCTTTGAAAAATGAGTCACAAAAGCTCGATCTGAGGTTTCTGTGGGACTGTTTTGACTAGCGTTACGACTGATGAATCGGTCACAGGTAAACCCGGTTATCTACCTCGATATAAATGAAATCCCGTAGATATATGATATAAATATCAGCAATGAGTAATCATGATTATTGACCGCGTATAAACAAATCATCAGATTTATATATAAACCGAGACTCCGTATCTTTGTTTAATAAACATAACATTCGCCTTTGCTTGCATTATCATACCATTAAAATAAACAGTGTTGGTCAGTCAGGCGTATAATATCTTAACTTTATTATATGCCTGTTTATTTTCCGGTGGAAATACACACAGATTGACATGCGCAAATACACCACGACAGATTAAAATTCCGTATCTATATGCGGTGTAAATACAAGATGGTGACGTCATACAGTGACGTGCCCGGTTTGATGATGATATTGGGCGGGCATACGTATTGGAATGCATTATGGGGCGTGGCGTAATCATTGAAGCGATATTCATCCGCCCTACATAATCTTAATTTTACGGTTAATAAAATGTAAACTCAATAAATTTTCGCTGCTCATAGATTGTAGGTATATAATAAAAGGAATATTACGTTGCGGGAGCGATAAATGTGTTCGTATTGCACGACTTGTAGCGTGGGAAAATCCATATCTTACTCGACCTTCAGTCTCGTAAGATATCGATTTTCCCACGCTACTTGTAGTGCAATACAAACTCTTTTATCGCTCCCGCAACGTAATATTCCGTATTTATTACATGCCTGTACATTTTCAGGTGGAAAAACATGCAGATTGACATGTGCAAATACACCACGACAGATTGAAATTCCGTATCTACATGCGGTGTAAATACAAGATTGTGACGTCAGACAGTGCGCGGACTACTTTCAGCGAGGTTCCCGTTTTGAATCTGCGCTACGTAGTAAAATATGCAGACAACCAGTACTATTTAGGAAAACAAATTATATTGTATGTATCGAAAACAAAGCGTCAAATTTAATAAAACCCCGCAAATAAAGATTATGTTGTCATTTTCTCCCACAAAACAATTTGATAATGTTTTTGGGCGGGACTTACGTATTAGCATACTTTCTAGGGGCGTGGCTTAAGTATTATAGTAAATATTCATCCGCCATTCATTTTTCATTTCAAGATTACAAAATTATCCATATCTTACTCGACCTTTGATCTCGTAAGATATCGATTTTTCCACGCTACTTGTAGTGCAATGCAAACCCTTGTATCGCTCCCGCAACGTAATATTTCGTATGTATTGCATACGGAGACATGCAGAATATATCTATATCAGTGAAAGTGTTTAACCTTTCTCGTATTAAGACGCCTCTGCAGCAGACGACTTCTGAAAACATTGTAGAAAAAGGAAAGAATACTCAATATGAACCTTTGCTCCACTCGCCATAATGTTTCTAACCCTGTTTTAAAAAGTTTACATTAACATATGTTTTCTATAGTATTTTGGCTAGATGCTTACAAAGTCGTCTGCTGCAGATGTATTGTATTTGGGAAAAGATCAGTCGATACGATACCCCTTTATCCAGACCTCAGTTATTCTAAACATGCCGTTCCAAGAGAAAACAAACATTGTGGACCCTGCGTAAAGTATCGATCCGGATGAGCCTAAGCATGCCGCGCAGGCTTACTTGGATAGACACATTTCTTCTCCTGTGGATTTTCTTTTTCAGTAATCATTGCTTTTAAGTTTATACCTCTATCACCCTGAGACGGAATGCGTCGGCCCGGATTAGACTGCGCGGACAGCGCAGGTTGATCTGTGTCGATACATTACGTTGAGTCTTTACTGTTGGTATTCTCGGGGACGGCTTAGTCATGTTTCATACAGAACTATCTACGCTTGAATAACATTTCTTGAAATTAAATGAAGCATTAATACCAACTTAAAATAAATCTGCAGCAGACAACTTTGGAAATATCTAGGCAAAAATAGAACAAAAAATATATAAATACAAAGGCACTTTGTTAATAGAGTTGGAAATATTGTAACGTAAGGGAAACATTTTCATCATGGATCACAGCGCGTTTGTATGTTGGGAAGGATTAACACTTTCCCACATACAACACAACTGAGGCAGACGACTTTCAAAACATCAAGGAAAAAATATGGAAAACCTCAGTAAACGAAAGTATAATGTCTGGAAAAAAAGTTGAAAACATTGTGGCAAAAGGAGGAATTGCTCGTTTTGAGCAGTTTCTCCTTTTGTCACAATGTTTTCAAACGTCGTCTGCTCTACAGGCATCAGAAAGCGTCTATATGTGGAAAAGGATTATAGTCGTAATCATGCAATTTATCTATCAGTTACAATATACACTTGGACTGCGTTCAAAACACTTTAAACATTTTCTTCTGGTAGAACGGAGTATATTTTCACGGAAAATTACCGAAACATATTCGTATATATAAATAAGTGAGACTGTGCGAAAACAAGTTTCGGTTCAAGTGTCAATTAAAAACTGTTTATATACCTTACCCTATTATGTTATACAGGCGATAGATGAATATCACTGTGGGGAAAAAATGAAAAAATACTGATGTACTCTTTGTAAACTACATGTATGGATCAAAATGATACTTTACAGATATCTCGATTTCCCCCCACCAGGTTTTTAGAGAGCAGACGACAGATAAACGATTAACTGAGTCGGAGCATTTTAGCGAGAACGTGGTACTCGTATGAAAGCTATGATGTTATTTATTTATTATTTGTTTTTATTTACCCTCGCCGTGCAGAATTAACTATTTGGCGAGCAGACAAAGTTAGATACAAGGTCCGGGTGCGATACCCTAGCTCTTTCCGAAAAGACACCTTGGTTCTTTTACGTGCCCGGTGTATAGCACCGATACACGCAAGGTTATTTTTCCTGGAAAGGACCAGTACTTAACCTCTAGTTGAGTGGTAGACGCTTAAAAGCATCCCTCAAATTTCCAGAACCCGGACCGGGATTTGAACCCCAGACCTCTGGATTGACAGTCCAGTGTTTTAACCACTGGAACACCCCGCCACGCTATGATGATAACACTTTTCCCTCATATAGACTCATTTTAGACGTCTCTGCAACAGACGTCATTTGAAAACAGTGTGGAAAAAGGAGAATAAGCTACATATAACTATGAGTAACATCTCCTGTTTTGAACATAATGAATTATCATACTTTCGTATTCAGGGATGTTTCATATTGTTTTTAAAAATGGTTCAAAAGTAGTAAGTTATGGATTTGATGTATGTGTGAAATGTAGAAAGGGTTAAAGGGAGACAACTATAAACATATCGTACCAGAAAAAAGAGTTACACATAGAAACCTTGACTTTGGTTCATATTTGGTATAAAAGAGATATAAAGTTGTTATCATCTTCATGAACCCTTTCCCACATACAACAAACCTACAGTAGACGACTTTACAATTAGTTGGGCAATAAGCTAAGCTAATCTCTTGAAATGAAAGTTTAATTGCGACAATACGAGAAATGGCTCATTATGAGCCACTGCTGCTTTTTATACAATGTTTTTAAAGGCCGCCAGCTTCAGCTGCAAGTTGGAACGGGTTTAATTGCCATTATAAAAGTGAAAGGTTACCATTATTATATTCACGATCAATAATAATGTAAATATTCATTTATATTGGACCTACTCAGTGAAAGACGACATTAACCGCTTCCATAATGCAGACATGTAGACAACTTTTGAAATCATGGTGTTGATAGGAGAAATAACTTTTGTTGCCTTGTTGTTTTCAATGTAATGTAATTTACCAAGCTGAACATGAACGCGTAATTTGAACCTCGAGAAAACCAACATAATGAGCTCTGCGTAATGTATGGACCCAGATCAGCCTGCGCAGTCCGTCTCAGGGGGAAAGAGGTATAGAGTAATGATTCCTGAAACAGAAAATCAACAGGAGGCAAAAACGGTATATCCAGGTAAGCCTTCGCGGCATGCTTAGGCTGATCCGGGTCGATACTTTACGCAGAGTCCACAATGTTGGTTTTCTCGCGGGACACAGCTCATTTATTAGAGTCGACTTATATCACGTCGGCAAGTTCACCTAACGCATGTTGACTAGCTTATCTCATGTCGGCAAATTTACCTTACGCGTGTTGACTAGCTTATCTCATGTCGGCAAGTTTACCTAACGCGTGTTGACTAGCTTATATCACGTCGGCAAAATTACCTAACGCGTGTTGACTAGCTTATATCACGTCGGCAAGTTTACCTAACGCATGTTGACTAGCTTATATCACGTCGGCAAGTTTACCTAACGCGTGTTGACTAGTTTATCTCACGTCGGCAAGTTTACCTAACGCATGTTGACTAGCTTATATCACGTCGGCAAGTTTACCTAACGCGTTTTGACTAGCTTATCTCACGTCGGCAAGTTCACCTAACGCGTGTTGACTAGTTTCTCTTACTTCAGCAAGTTTACCTAACGCGTGTTGACTAGCTTATCTCACGTCGGCAAGTTTACCTAACGCGTGTTGACTAGTTTATCTCACGTCAGCAAGTTTACCTAACGCATGTTGACTAGCTTATCTCACGTCAGCAAGTTTACCTAACGCGTGTTTACTAGCTTATCTCACGTCGGCAAGTTCACCTAACGCGTGTTGACTAGCTCATCTCGCGTCGGCAAGTTCACCTAACACATGTTGACTAGCTTATCTCACGTAGGCAAGTTTACCTAACGCGTGTTGACTAGCTCATCTCGCGTCGGCAAGTTTACCTAACACATGTTGACTAGCTTATATCACGTCGGCAAGTTCACCTAACGCGTGGTGACTAGCTTTCTCGCACCAAATCTCCAAACGCCATTATTCTAAAGTAACCAACATGAGCATAAAGTGTTCAGCGTGAGCTTGATTGATCACTCAGCATCCAGCATCTGTCCGTCCACCAATCACTTCATTCACAATCTATTCAAAAGACGTCTCCTCATTAAACAATGGACCAATTTAGAAATAATTTCACAATGATGTCTCTTAAAGCAACAGTAAGAATTCAGAATAATTCTGTACATATGATAACTATGGTGACCCTCCATCAAACTATCTAAAAGGAATCCGCCGTGGTCGAGTGGTTTGCGTCGGGGATTTTCAACCGGCCCTCCCGTGTTCGAGCCCCTCGTCGCGACATGGTGTTTACGGTGGAAAGTCCTTTGACAGAGTATATTGTATAACCCAGGGCTGGTTTGTTTACCCAGGGATCATGAATTAGTAAACTGGCGCCCTGATATAATTGAAATAATATTGAAAACGGCGTAAAACCCAAATAAAACAAACACAATCAAGCTAGCTATATAAAGTAAGTATGTCCCTCAAAACATGAGGTTCAGGTGAATTGGGGTAGTTTGTTTTTTATAAGCTGTTCAGACACTTTAAAAGACTTAAAGCAATTGTTTGAATTCAAATATTATTCGAATACGTTATAAGTATAGGTTTTATATATGCTATACAAATCTTCTCCTCTTAAAGTAAAAGTAAGAATTCAGAATAATTTGGTTCAAATGATCATCTGGTGACCATCAAAATAGTTCAAACTGTCCTTCAACAAATTAAGGCCCCCGATAGGGGTAGGTATTCCTTATATGATGAAAATGATATATTTGTAATGAAATGTAATTGTGTTTTCTCATGTGAGCAATAATGGGCCGTCATGACCTTGTATGTGAATGGATATTTTTATCGTAAAATTGACAAAACTGTTCATGCAAAATATATTTATACATGTGCGCTACTGACTTTCTTACTGGGTTTCTCATATTTACGAAACGGTTGAATTTTTGGAAGTCTACTTCAAACATTTCCTGCATATACCAAATCTGCAGCAGATTACATTGAGGATATCGAAACAAAAAAAAGGAAAGTCATAAAAAACGAGAACGTTAATGTTGAAGAAAGACGAAAATGCGGAAAAAGAAGCAATTGCTCATACTGGGTTAATTCTCCTTTTGAAACAGTTATTTTGAGATCAATTTGCCAAATGCAATTAAAATTGGCCGATTGATCGATTTGGGTTTTATGCCGTTTTCAACAAATATTCAGTCTTATCATCGTGGCTAGTTAGCCTTCCCGTGCGTTTCCTTGCTGTTATACACCAGTAGTCAACACAACAGTCTTTACAAGCAAATTCCTGCTATACCAGATTGACTATTAGCCCAAAAATGGAGGACGAATGACGCTTGTGGTTCGAGCTAGGGTTCAAACTCACAATCCCTGGGTTGACAGATGGCGTCGCTATCGAATGAGCTACCGTGATACAAGAATAAGGACAATTGTGAAGAACTCGAAGATGTTGCATTTTATGAGTTTCTCTTAGTTCAATTAACTGTTTGGAATATTAAACCATTCATCCCATGCAGACGATTTTTACAGTAGATAACCTTTGAAAAAACTGCTGGCAAATGGACAAAATTCTCATTATATGTTCACGTCGTCTGCTGCAGATCTTGCTGTATATTGGAAGGAGGTTAATGATCAGTATAGTTTTATGATCCACGCTCCATGAAACCTAATTTTAGTACTTTTTTAAAAATTATTATGTATGATAAAAATCGGTTTGAACTAGATAGATTATTAACACTTTCCCACATACAACACTTTTGCAGCATACGATCTTGGAAAGATCGAGGCAAAAATTAAGATTATTTGTTTAAATGATGTTTTACACAGCTTTCAGGCGTATATCAGATATATTACGGAAATCCCTTTGTACATTGCTAGTACTACCGGTATTGTTTTTATCCTGACACTTATGCTCCAGTTGTATTGTTTATATCCTGACAATAATGCTCCGGTTATAATGTTTTTATCCTGACACTAATGCTCCAGTTGTATTGTTTTTATCCTGACACTAATGCTGCAGTTGTATTGTTTTTTATACTGACACTAATGCTCCAGTTGTGTTGTTTTAATCTTTACACTAATGCTTCGGTTGTATTGTTTTTCATCTCGACACTTATGCTCCAGTTGTATTGCTTTTATCTTGACACTAATGCTCCGGTTGTATTGTTTTAATCCTGACACTAATGCTCTGGGTGTAATGTTTTTATCCTGACACTAATGCTCCGATTTCAATGTTTTTATCCTGACACTAATGCTCCAGTTGTATTGTTTTTATCCTTAAATTAATGCTCCGGTAGTATTGTTTTTATCCTGACAATAATGCTCCAGTTGTATTGTTTTTATCTTGCCACTAATGTTCCGGTTTTATTGTATTAATCCTGACACTAATGCTCCGGTCGTGATGTTTTAATCCTGACACTAATGCTCCGATTTCAATGTTTTTATCCTGACACTAATGCTCCAGTTGTATTGTTTTTATCCTGAAATTAATGCTCCGGTAGTATTGTTTTTATCCTGACAATAATGCTCCAGTTGTATTGTCTTTATCTTGACACTAATGTTCCGGTTTTATTGTTTTAATCCTGACACGAATGCTCCTGTTGTATTGTTTTTGTCCTGAAGTTAATGTTCTGTTTGTATGATTTTTATCCTAACACTAATGCTCCGGTCGTATTGTTTTTATCCTGACACTAATGATCCACTTGTAATGTTTTTATCTTGACACTAACGCTCCGCTTTATTGATTTAATCTTGACACTACTGCTCCAGTTGTATTGTTTTTGTCCTGAAGTTAATGTTCTGTTTGTATGATTTTTATCCTAACACTAATGCTCCGGTCGTATTGTTTTTATCCTGACACTAATGATCCACTTGTAATGTTTTTATCTTGACACTAATGCTCCGCTTTATTGTTTTAATCTTGACACTAATGCTCCAGTTGTAATGTTTTTATCCTGACACTTATGCTGCGGTTGTAATGTCTTTATCCTGAGACTAATGCTCCCGTTGTAATGTTTTTATCCTGACACTTATCATGCTCCCGTTGTAATGTTTTTATCCTGACACTTATGCTCCCATTGTAATGTTTTTATGCTAACACTAATGCTCCTGTTTTTTTTTCATCCTGACATTATTGCCCCGGTTGTAATGTTTTTATCTTGACACTAATGCTCCGCTTTATTGTTTTAATCTTGACACTAATGCTCCAGTTGTAATGTTTTTATCCTGACACTTATGCTGCGGTTGTAATGTCTTTATCCTGAGACTAATGCTCCCGTTGTAATGTTTTTATCCTGACACTTATCATGCTCCCGTTGTAATGTTTTTATCCTGACACTTATGCTCCCATTGTAATGTTTTTATGCTAACACTAATGCTCCTGTTTTTTTTTTTCATCCTGACATTATTGCCCCGGTTGTAATGTTTTTATCCTGACACTAATGCTCCGATTGTAATGATTTTATCCTGATACTAATGCTCCGGTGGTAGTGTTTTTATTCTGACACTAATGCTCCCGTTGTATTCTTTTTATCCTGACACGAATGCTCCTGTTTTTTGGTCTTTATCCCGACATTAATTCTTCCGCTGTATTGTTTTTATCCTTACAGCAATGCTCCGGTGGTAGTGTTTTTATTCTGACACTAATGCCCCGGTTGTAATGTTTTTATTCTGACACTAATGCTCCATTTGTAATGTTTTTATGCTGACACTAATGCTCCGGTTGTATTGTTTTTATACTGACATTAATGCTTCAGTTGTAATGTTTTTTCCTGACACTAATGCTCCGGTTGTAATGTTTTTATCCTGACACTAATGCTCCAGTGGTAGTATTTTTATTCTGACACTAATGCTCCGGTTGTAATGTTTTTATCCTAACACTAATTCCCCAGCTGTACTGTTTTTTATTCTGACACTAATGCTCCAGTTGTAATGTTTTTATCCTGACACTAATGCTCCGGTTGTAATGTTTTTATCCTGACACTAATGCTCCGGTTGTATTGTTTTTATCCTGACACTAATGCTCCGGTTGTATTGTTTTTATCCTTACACTAATGCTCCGGTTGTATTGTTTTTATTCTGAAATTAACGCTCCGGTTGTATTGTTTTTATGCTGACACTAATGCTCCGGTTGTAATGTTTTTTATCCTGACACTAACGCTCCAGTTGTGTTTATTTCATGCTGACAATTATGCTCCAGTTGTATTGTTTTTATTCTGACACTTATGCTCTGGTTGTATTGTTATCCCCATAATCCTTAGCACCAAGGGGGGAAGCCACTACTACCCTTTGTTATGTCTTTGGTATGACCTGACCGTGGATCGAAACCCTGATCGAATGCTCCTAAAGTGGTGTAGTGGTAGAGCGTCCGCTTCGGGTGTGCCGTGTGGGATGGTCGCGGTTTCGATCCCCGATCGGGATACCAAATACTTCGAAAATGGTTGTAATGGCTGCCCTCCTTGGCGCTCAGGGCTGCGGGGTTAACATTACGACTGACTGGTCGGTGTCCGGATAAATAGAATAGTAGAACTGGTAACTTACCCAGGAAGCGCCGTTATATGACTGAAAACGTGTTGAAAGCGGTGTAAAACACCAAACAATCAATCCCGCTCCTAAGATGGACGCTCTAACCACAACACCAAGGAGACAATGGAAACATTTCTATAAATGAAACCTTTTTTTTTGTATAGAGTTAAAACAGCCTGGCAAAAGGAGAAAATGCTCATTATGAGCAGATGCATTTCGACGCATCTGCAGCAGACGTATTTCGTAAGCGTAAAATGAGCCATTTTCCCTTTTGCCACCATGTATCCAACTCTATTTAAGAATTAAAATTCCATTTGTTGTGATTTTGCTTCGCATATATGCCTACACGTTTTCACTTACTGTACATTTGTAGTGTGTTGGAAATGGTTAAATATGCTAACAGTTGCATTATTTATTTTGGACTTATTAAGAATATTTTCTGTCCATTAAACCCTTCCATTTAACAGACATCTTTAAATGCCTTGTAGCAGATCAGGAAGTATGAACAACTGCTTTACCCATTCGCTTTCAAGTGCAATTAAAGGCTTTAACAAACAATGCAGATTAGTGTATGATAACTCGTAATGAACTCTCTCTCTCCAAAAATCTGCATTGTTTTCCACTAAGACATTAAATTTTACCAAATCTCCTGTTGGACGATAAATGGAGAGGTGAACATTTTAACATGGAAGAGTCGACTTTGTGAAATTCGGCATTGAAAGGGTTAACCGTTTACCACATTTAACAAATCTGCAGCAGATAACGTCTGATAACATCCAAGGAACATCTCTTTAATTGAAGTATACTTATTCTACAGAATCTCTCTAATTGAAAATATGCTTATTCAGAAGAATGTGTGTAATTGAAAGTATACTTATTTAGAAGAAAATCTGTAATTGAAAGTATACTTATTCAGAAGAATCTCTGTAATTGAAAGTATACTTATTCAGAAGAATCTCTGTAATTGAAAGTATTCTTATTCAGAAGAATCTCTGTAATTGAAAGTATACTTATTCAGAAGAATCTCTATAATTGAAAGTATTCTTATTCAGAAGAAAATCTGTAATTGAAAGTATACTTATTCAGAAGAATCTCTGTAATTGAAAGTATACTTATTCAGAAGAATATCTGTAATTGAAAGTATTCTTATTCAGAAGAATCTCTGTAATTGAAAGTATACTTATTCAGAAGAATCTCTGTAATTGAAAGTATTCTTAAAGTATACTTATTTAGAAGAATCTCTGTAATTGAAAGTATACTTATTCAGAAGAATCTCTGTAATTGAAAGTATTCTTATTCAGAAGAATCTCTATAATTGAAAGTATTCTTATTCAGAAGAATCTCTGTAATTGAAAGTATTCTTATTCAGAAGAATCTCTGTAATTAAAAGTATTCTTATTCAGAAGAATCTCTTTAAATGAAAGTATACTTATTTAGAAAAATCTCTTTTATTGAAGGTATACTTATTCAGAAGAATCTCTGTCATTGAAAGTATATTTATTTAGAAGAATCTCTGTAATTGAAAGTATACTTAATCAGAAGAATATCTGTAATTAAAAGTATGCTTATTCAGAAGTTTCTCTTTAATTGAAAGTATACATAATCAGAAGAATCTCTGTAATTGAAAGTATACTTATTCAGAATAATTGAAAACATTGCGACAACGTGTTAACAGTTGCTATATTTTAGTTCTCTGAAACAAATATATATGAGGTTTTTTAAAAAGAGCAATGTCAGGATAGTTTATGTTTAATCGAATATGTGGAATCGGTAGTTTTGAGTGTTTTTAAAAAATGTTTCTGCTGCAATGACATAAACCGTATCAGGGAAATAGTTAAACTGAACTGATGGGAAAAATACTTTGAATGTTACAGCATGATGGAAAATCACTACAAAAGTGACTGGGTGTTGATGGCTACACGCAGAACTGTTGCAACTCAGTTTAGTATTTTAAACAGATACCACGGTGTTGCATGTTTAACTTCAATTATACCAACTTTTATATTTACGAGTTAATGTTTCACTAGTAATTAACAATTTCCCACATACATGCATGTTTCGACGCATCAGAATGTTTTAAACTCTGTTTTATACATATGCTTTCATTTATGGCGTCAACCCTTTCCCACATACCAAAGATCTGCAACAGACAACTAGGAACACATAGTGACAAAAACCTGAAATATCTGCACGAAAGATAGCTTAATTGTTTAATAAAGTTGAACACATTGTGGCCAAAGGATGATGAGCAATTTCATCTTTGATCACCATGTTTTTAAAAGTCGTCTGCTGCAGAGGCGTCAGAAAGCCTCTACATGTGGGAAAGGGTTAAAGAGGTGTTTGCTGAAGACCGCATCAACCTAAGTGCTTTTAACTCTTTACCACTTGAAGACACGTTTTAACGCATCTGCAGCAGACGACTTTTGAAAACATTGTAGCAAAAGAAGAAGGTGTTCATGATGAGTAATTTCTCCCTTGGATACAATCTGTTCACATATCAAATAATTATACTCACATTTAAAGACTTTCCATATTTTGCCTGAATGTTTTCAAAGTCGTCTGATGCAGATTTGTTGTATGTTGGAAAGAGATAAGCTTCGTATGCCGCGGCTTGCAAGTTATTTGTTAATTTACCGTGAACTCAGGGGGCTTCGCTTAATAACACATTTCTTGAACTCGTTTAATAAAACTTTATATGAAAAAACTCATGTCAGATCCTATTTATAGAAAAAATGATTTCCTTTTTTTATTGGGGTTTTACACTGTTTTCAAAAAAATCAGTTATTGGAATATGGGATACGTTTCAATTGTGTACCATTGGGGTGACGTAATCGAAAAGGGAGCAACCAACATTATTATTGTAAAGAAAAACTCTATAATACGTTAGAAAAAAAATCAACGTTCATGAATGAATAAATTGTATTAACTGACTTAAGAAACAACAAGATACAAAATACGTATGTCTTCTACCGTTCTTACAAAACTGTAGACACATTTAATTTTTATTTAATAACTTTTCCCAAACTTCCTAGGCTACGCTATTTTTATAGCTTGGTTTACGGAGTGCATTTATCTCCAATTTCCAAGGCTACGCTTTTTTAATTGTTTGGTTTACTGCTCTGACGACTCGATTGATAAAAGCTCAGAACATAGTGTCGGGGGATGTTTTTTCCTATTTATTTCTGTTGTATTTCTAAACTTAAAACGTTCCACCCCATACAGTTGTTCATTTACACCATTGTATTCTTGTTATATGTTGACTATACATGTGAACTTTTTCTTTTAATTTCATAAATACTCAATTGTGATACTTTCTTTAATTTGCTGACACAATCGACAATTTTAAGAATTGAATTTAAGAAGGGAGATAACTCTCGAGTACAAAGGCTATAGAACATTTCGACCGTTAGACTCAGGTAGTTAATCCCATTGGCATGTTTGAACAAGGAACTCTAATAACTTCCCAAATTCGCTACCTCTGCTAAATCTTAAAAGGATAGTGGTTAAAAGCTCACATAAAAACATTTAGATACATGTATATAAAATTCCATGTAAAATTTCATTTGTTTATATACTCTCGTCTTTGTTATCATACTTCTGCTAAACTGGAAGGAGAATAAACTTTCCGCTCTCCTTCCAAAGCTTGTGTCATACTTAACTTATAACTAGAGGCATTAAACTTTAATATATGTTAATATTTAAGCACCTATGTGTGTGGTTTTTTTTTATCTAATTGATCTAGTTAGAGCAGATTTAAAACCGTTTATTGGTAAAAAATTAAGAAACTTCATCTTGTATGACACATTAAAGTTGCAGTCAATTTTAAGCAGACTGTAAACTAAATGGTATCAGGACTAAACTTGACATTTCACGACTGAACTTCACAAGCTGAATATCACATATATCTCAGAATATAAAACGTTAATCCTTACGTCAAAATTGACCCTTTCTGCTCTTGGTAACCTTTTATTATAGGCCGCCTAAGGCTAAGGTAGCCAGGTGAGCAATGTAGGCACATCTTGGTATTCTTGTTTAAAATAAAGTAAAATTGGGCCTTCTTGTTCGAAATATTTACATCATGTCTGCTTACAGGTTATTTAAATGTACTGAACTGCATTTGCTTCCTTTAAGTCCTGCTTCAAAATCATGCGCGGCGTATTTGATGCTTTGCATCAAAATTCGTCTTGTATCATATATATTTTTATTTGTCAACAATATTTTCAAAAGTCACTTTAACCTTTCAAATGCCAAAGGCAATAAAGTTCTTTTGCAAACCATGAAGGTTCGGGAGAGATAGCTCGTAACGTTTGTTTGTTGCAACTTAGACATAAAATTTACCAAATGTCCTGTTGTTCAAAAATTGGAAAGTCGACCTTGTGAAATTCAGCCGCGAAAAAGTTAAAGTGAGAATGGTTATACACATGATATTCCGGTCCAGTATTAAGCCATGGCGAAAGAACATCATATTACGTGTATAAATGATTTCTCTTTTTTTCAAGTTAATTATCCATGTTACAGGAAGGTAATTAACCACATGTGTGGAATGGAAGATATGGAGAATCAGACATGGCGCATAAACAGGTATGCACAATCATGTAGATCCATTCAGCATCAAATTATTGAGACTTTTCAGTAACATAAAATGAACCTTTTGATGAGTTTCCGGTGAATTAATCCTGATAGCTGACGGCCTGAGGGATAATATTTTCCACACTTTAAACTAAATAATTAATCTACAAATCAGCACAAAATAACATCGCGCCTGGATCTACACTGTCCGCAGATGCATTAAGATCCAGACTAGTTATACGTTGCTCAAATTAGGAGTGAAGATATTAAGTGACTTTCGGAAGTTACGACATTTTTTAAATATTCAAGGGTGGGCCGAGGTCTAATTCCACCTAGCTTACTTAGCGCTAAGTAAAACTTAAATAATTTAAAACTAATTTAATCATTTGTGTTTCCATAATAATTTATAAAAAATGCATGGAGGAATGTATTTAAGTGTATGACTAGGTTGACATAGATATTTACCTTGCTGACTAATAATTATTTTTAAGAAATGAAAGCGTTTGGCACTTGAGGGAAACAAAAAATTATGAACTATGCGTTAAGTATTTAATTATTACTTAACGCTAAGTAAGATATGTGGAATTGGACACTGCTCATGTGCATCATGTGCAGCAGGGCATTCACAGATCTCATTAAAACCAGACCTAAACTGTGCTAGCTTGTATATAAATATGATGACTCCTCGATACAGGTCGTATAAAGATTGACATGTTGTCGCTTACCAACTCTTTTTGTTTGTTTGTTTGTTTGTTTGGAGTTTAACGCCGCTTTCAACAGCTTTGGTCATATCACGGCGGTCAGTGCACCTACCCATGTTTTCCTGGCTTACCCACACCAGTACTTACACAACATTCTTTCGAAGCCACTGACTACTTTCTCACATAGATCAGAGGTGAGAGGCAATGGAAAACATCGCCCGAAAGAATGTCAACGCAACCGGGTATCGAACCCGTGACCTCCAGATCACGAGTCAGATACGCTACTTACCAACTCTAACGGTGTAAGCAGTTTCGATGACCCAAATAAAAAACACGATATAGAGAGGGGATAATTGACGAGTGCTCCGATTGTGTAGCATAGACGTTTGTTGTATTGTATGATTACATTGAATATACAAAAACCGAGCACGTGCGCATGAGTATTTAAGTGTATAAAGGTCAACTCGAGACGAACCTTGGTGAGGGGTAGTCAGATCCAGGATACGTACAGCGAAGTATTTTGGTCTGATTTAAATGAGATGGCACGCACGATTTGGGGTAAACTCTTTCAGCGCCGAATTGTTTAAAATAGACTCTTCCATTTTCAAAATCGGACGTCTTCATTTCTCATGTAAAACATTTTTTGAATTATTTTGATGAATAAAAGGCAAACAATGCTGATTTCAAGTGAGACAGCTCGTTACGAGCTGACTCACTTGAATCTGCATTGTTTGCAAAAACATCATTATTGCCTTTGGCGCTGAAAGAGTTAAGCTAATGTCCTATTCAATTGACATAGATTGCGAAGCAATGCTTATATATTGATCCAGCCGTATGTCTGCCTCCTGGAGATCTAACAAGTACGTTGCTCATTTGTGTGGAAAACAATCCAAAAGACTGAGCCTGCATCAGCAATGGATTTTAACCTGAGACCTTAGCTTCATAAATACGAGAGGACCCAGCCGGGTAGCTCAGTTGGTAGCGTATCTGACTTGTGATCTGTAGGTCAAGGGTTCGATACCCGGTTGAGGCGAACATTCTTTCGGGCGATTTTTCCCATTGCCTCTCACCTCTGATTTATGTGAGAAAGTAGTCAGTGGCTTCGAAAGAATGTTGTGCAAGTACTGGTGTGGGAAAGCCAGGAAAACATGTGTAGGTGCACTGACCGCCGCGATATGACCAAAGCTGTTGAAAGCGGCGTTAAACTCCAAACAAACAAACAAACGAGAGGACATGGCTCTACCAATATTGCTTCCGATATGTCTTTTTTATGTTTTAGTTGTTCATATTGAGATTTAACCCTTTCCAACCTCAACAAATCTGCAGCAGACGAGTTTGAAGAGAATTTGTCAACCAGAATGGAAATCTCTAAAAATGAAAGTACACTTTTTTTTTAATAAAGTTGAAAACATTCTGGCAAACAGAGAACTTGCTCATTATTAGCATTTTCCCAGGATGTTTTCAAACTTCGTCTTTTGCAGAGGTGTCAAAAGCGTCTATATATCACATCACGTGGAAAATGGTCACACTTTTTTATATCACGAGTTGCCAAAAATATGAGTTCAAATTAGTATTTAAATGAAATCCAACATGTGTAAGTTGAAAATCTATTGCCACATTTCTTTCATAAATGTTTTCTTCAAAGACTTTAAGGTTTCATGACTAATAATAAATGTTTATAAATGTGTATTTGTTGTTGATTGATTGGGGTTTAACGCCGTTTTCAACAATAATTCAGTTATATCACGGCAGCCAGTTCACAAACTCATGTGTTTCCTCGTTTTCTCACTCCAGTACTCCACACAACCTTCTTTCCAAGCAACTGGCTGCTTTTCCACATAGACTGTACGCCCATTGATGGAAGACGAATGACGCCTGTCACAGTGACTTGAAAGAATGTTGGCCTGGTTGGATTGACAGCCCGCGTCGCTTACGGGGCTCGTCTGTATTTGTTGTACATTGTAGATTGTGAAAGAAGACATGCTGTCGATCGAGGAGAAGACGCAATGGAAGATTACCTCAGACGTGGCAGCGTTGGTGTCAATGATGTGTTGTGTTGGTCTGGCTATTTATTTTAGATAGCAACAACTAGAGGTTAAGAAACACATACACACTGTTATGTTGTATTAGCGATTTTGTGTTATGCATTGTCTAATAGGGGGGCTGGCAAATTGATATCTCGCGAGACCGAAAGTCGAGAGAGATGTCAATTTGACCACGCCCCAAGTAGACAGATCAAAGCAATGTCCCGCTTCTGCAATATAAGTTACTTTTATAATATACCTTGTATTACTTTTAAGACAGAAGAAAGACGTTTTTTATATTTCAAGTAACGAAATAACACAATTAACGCAAGAAATATTTAAACAGTTAGTATTGCCATTGGCCAAGTACATGTATACTTCAATTAACTGCATTAATGTCTTCAAAATTACAGATAGTTTAGCTAAATACATACGTTCATTTAATCGTTGCAATGAACATAGAGAACAGTAGCGAGGCTAGATTGTTACAACTAATGATGTGATGGTCTGGCTTTGATAACCGTTCTACTATCAAATGTTTATCGAAATTTACTCATGATATTTCTAGAATTGATCAAACATTTCATGAACTCTTACATTATTAAATTATTGCAAATTCTTCTGAAAAATATTTTTCCTCCGTTTGTTCTTTTTATAATATCTTTATTTGCTATAAACTACGGTGTTCCGTTAGGGCCATCGTGCTATCGCGCATACGCGATGCCACGATAGCACGATGACACGATGGTGATGACACGATGACACGATGACACGATGGTGATGGTACGATGACACGATGGTGATGGCACGATGGCACGCTGACGCGATGTAATATCGCGTCATCGTCATCGTGCCATCGTAGCATCGCTCCATCACCATCGTGTCGTCGTGTCATCGCGTCATCGTCATCGTGCTATCGTGTCATCACCATCGTGTCATCGTACTATCACCATCGTGTCATCGTGTCATCGTGTCATCACCATCGTGTCATCGTGCTATCGTGGCATCGCTTGTGCTTGTTGACAGCGCGATAGCACGATGGCCCTAACGGAACACTGGTGTTCCGTTAGGGCCATCATGCTATCGCGCATACGCGATGCCACGATAGCACGATGACACGATGGTGATGGTACGATAACACGATGGTGATGGCACGATGGCACGATGATGATGACGCGATGTAATATCGCGTCATCGTCATCGTGCCATCGTAGCATCGCTCCATCACCATCGTGTCATCGTGCCATCGCGTCATCGTCATCGTGCTATCGTGTCATCACCATCGTGTCATCGTACCATCACCATCGTGTCATCGTGTTATCGTGTCATCACCATCGTGTCATCGTGCTATCGTGGCATCGCGTGTGCTTGTTGACAGCGCGATAGCACGATGGCCCTAACGGTACACCGTAATAAACATACTGTTTGTTGTTTTATGCAATAAATTATATTGAATATTGAATTAAATCAATTATACTTCATGATTGGCGTGTGAACCACGCCCGACTATCTCAGTTTGAATTACGTTATTCAATAGTTCAATAACTCCACCATATTCCTTATCCCTCTCCCCTGAGGAATCCGCTGTGTTCGATTGGTTAGCGTAGGGGATTTCGAAACCGGGTGTCCCGGGTTCGACCCCTTGTCGCGGCACTACGGTCATGGTAGGGTGCCCTTGGGCAAGTCACATTTTCTAGCCTAGTACTGGTTTGTTTACCCAGGGATCATGAATAAGTGAACTGTCGCCGTGATATAACTGAAATAATGTTGAAAGCGGCGTAAAAGCCCAATAAAAAAAGAAAAATATATGCCTCTCCCCCATACAACACATCTACAATAAACGACTTTTAACACATCTAGGCATGAATGTGAAAGATCTGTATTAATAAAAGTATTATTATTTGAAAAAGAGTTGAAAACATTGTGGAAAAAGAGCAATTGTTCGTTTTGAGCAATTACTTCTTTTGTAAAAATGTTTTACAGACATGTCTGCTGCATATGTGTCAAAGTGCGTATGAAAGGGATTTACTGTGGACCGATTGTAAAATTACCTGACTCAGACAATGAATCAAATGTCAACAGTATAAGGAATTAATAAAGAGCAGATTTAACCCTTTCCCACATACAACAAATCTGCATCAGACGAATTTGAAAACATATAGGCAAACAGTATGAAACATCTTATCAACTGAAAATGTATTTTTTTTGAATTGGGTCGAAAGCATTGGGATTAATGGAGAAATTGCTCATTTTGAGCGAATTCTCCTTTTGTCACAATGTGTTCAAATGTCGTCTCAACGTTCGTCCGTATGAGGGACTTCCTTCGAGTAGTATAATCACTGTTCGTAATAAGCAATTTCTCCATTTGCCATGATGTGTCCACATAAGATTGTTGCACTTTCATCATTACCAATCTGTATCAATCATTTATCTATTTTCTACAATATGATTATGTTTTTAAAGTACACATTTCCACCTATAGACTCCTTCTGATGCCTCTTCAGCAGATGACCTGTGCAAACATTGTTGCAAAAGGAGAAATTGCTCCTGATTAGCAATTTCTCATTTTGCTACAATGCTTTCAACTAATTTTAATAACGATGCTTCAATTTTAAGAGATTTTCTATATTTTGGACATGACGATTTCAAAAGTCATTTGTTTCAGATTTGCTGTACGTGGAAAAGAGTTGAAAGGCGTTTGGCGTATGTTGCTACATTTTGATACATCAATAGTCAGTATACAAAAGTCGTATTTATTATTTTCGATGGCCAGTCAAAGCTTTATGTTTTTACATATTAAAACCGAAAGCTAAACATAATAGATTTTTCCAAAAAACACAATTGTTGCTTATACTATGATGTGTCCACTACTACTACATAAGATGGTTGCACTGTCATCATTATCAATCTGTATCAATCATTTATCTATTTTCTACAAACAAATTTTTTTAAGTACCCATTTTTGTTAAACCTTTTCCACATATAGACTCCTTCTGATGCCTCTTCAGCAGACGACCTTTGTTAACATTGTTGCAAAAGAAGAATTTTGCTCAAATATCATCATTTGCCACAATGATTTCATCTATATCCAATAACCAGGCTATTATTATTTCAATATTTTGGACATGACGATTTCTAAGGCGTATAGCGTGTTCTGCTACAGTGTGATACATGATTATGTAGGCCTATGTACACGGTCAGTACACAAAAGATGTATGTACACGGTCAGTACACAAAAAAAGTATGTACACGGTTAGTACACAAAATATGTATGTAGACGGTCAGTACACAAAATATGTATGTACACGATCAGTAAAAGAAGTATTTACACGGTCAGTACACAAAAGGAGTATGTACACGGTCAGTACACAAAATAAGTATGTATACGGTCAGTACACAAAATAAGTATGTACACGGTCAGTACACAAAAGGAGTATGTACACGGTCAGTACAAAAACGAAGTATGTACACGGCCAGTACACAAAAGGAGTATGTACACGGTCAGTACACAAAAGAAGTATGTACACGGTCAGTACACAAAATAAGTATGTACATGATCAGTACACAACATAAGTATGTACACGGTCAGTACACAAAAGAAGTATGTACACGGTCAGTACACAAAAGAAGTATGTACACGGTCAGTACACAAAAGAAGTATGTACACGGTCAGTACACAAAAGAAGTATGTACACGGTCAGTACACACAAGAAGTATGTACACGGTCAGTACACAAAAGAAGTATGTACACGGTCAGTACACAAAAGAAGTATGTACACGGACAGTACACAACAGAAGTATGTACACGGTCAGTACACAAAAGAAGTATGTACACGGTCAGTACACAAAAGAAGTATGTACACGGTCAGTACACAAAATAAGTATGTACACGGTCAGTACACAAAATAAGTATGTACACGGTCAGTACACAAAAGAAGTATGTGCACTCAGAGCTTTATGTTTTCACATATAAAAACAGAAAGCTAACATATGAGCCGTTCCACGAGAAACCCAACATTATGGACTCTGCGTAAAGTATCGACCCAGATCAGCCTAAACATTACCTGGACTGACACTTTTCATCTCCTGTGGATTTTCTGTTTCAGGAATCATTACTCTATACCTCTTTTCCCCTGAGAGGGGATGTGTTGTCCCGGATTAGCATGCGCATACTGTAAAGGCTGATCTGGGTCGATACATTACGCAGTCTATAATGTTGGTTTAGTTCTTGGAACGGCTCATATAGTTTCCATTAAACCTAATGTACTATTGCTTATACTATAATGTGTCGACTACATCATAAACTATGCATTATCTTTTTATCTTATTTCTACAATATGATTTTGTTTCGAAAGTACCTATATATCACCTTATAGTTTGTGTATGTAACTCGGGCCCGTTTGCAATGTTGGTCTTAGTTGTATTTACTGCACTTTGAGTTTTATTTCAGTTACAGTTCATCACTGCATTTCTTTTACAGTTTACGAGTCGCAACTTTTCTTTTCCCTCATACGACAATTCTGCAGCAGACAACTTTGAACATATGTTGTCCAAAAATAGAAAATCCCTACAATTGAATGGATAACCTATGACTAGAAGTGGAAAACATTGTGGCAAAAAGGAGAAATTGCTCGTTTTGAGCAATTTCTTCTTTTGTCACTAGGTTTTCAAAAAGCCGTCTCCTGTAGAGGCATCAGAAAGCGTCTATATGAGGGAAAGGGTTAAACAGCGTTACACGAGGCTTTAACATTTGGAACTGTTATTCAACATTATGAGCTGCTTACTTACCGAGAAAGAAAACTAAATCTGATATGCATGTTTAACTAACCCGAACATCATTCTCACAGGAAAGTAGCTGCCTATTTTTCGGCGATAGCGGACTAACGTGGGTTTTGACCTAGATGTTAAACAAATGATCTAGATTGTAGACCAATCAAATGTTGTATTTAATGAATAATGTCGAAGAGATAAAGGAAATGAAACGTTTTGATTGGTTCATAGTTAAGTTTGCGATCCCACGAGAGGCACTAATTAGGTGAAGTTTTAAAATGAAATGTTCTGCATACTAACCTTTAATTGTTTTCCTTAAGAAATAAATTTCAGTGATAAAAAATCAGTGAAAACGCGTACGTATGAAATATATATATATTTTTTGAAACATGATAAGTTTTCAGTTATTTATCGTCAATTGAAACTTATACTGTGTCACATAAAACACCTCTTGGGAGCCTTGCGTAATATCCAATCATGTGATGAATTAACGTCATGTCGCCCTAGTGTAATGGATGCTGCCTTGGATTGCCAAGTGAAAGGTCTGGGGTTCGCTTCCCGGCAGAGGCAAGCTTTTTGTTTCCAAAGTACATATATGAATTAAAACAATTATAAACCAAATATTACATATGTAACGTTATTGTTTCCTGTCATTCTAATAAGTAAGACAAAATATCAAATAATGTGCGCATGTTCCATTTCTTAGTGTTTTTCTCATATTGATTGCCGTTTATCTTTTTTAAAGATATTTCTTGTTTGAAATTATTTCAATAAAAGTGTTCTTAACTGACAATGCACAAAGATAGCTAAAACCAAACTGATAGACGGCAAAACCATGACTACAAGGGGCTCTATCTTTGAAAAACGTCTCATCTGAAAGTTCCAGTCCGGTTTTTAATTCCAAAAGTGTGTAATCAATGTAAAGTTTAAACCTAATAAAGTCTATGTTGACATCTGCGATTTCGGTGCAACTCTTTTGTTTTATCTATAGGATGGCATCGACCTATTATCTTGCATAAACAAGTTGTTATCATACATTTTGACCCAAATTGTGTTATCTGTTTACAAACAGACATTTGGATGATAAAGATGACCTAAATCAAACGAATGAGTGATACAAACACGTGCTTGAAGCAGTGTATGACAGACATCGACCGTAAACAATGCAAATCGGAGACCCTTCCCCTTTCCATGTCGTCATGTACACTATGTAAACGGTAGTTAAAATGAAAATGTTATAAAAATAAGGATCTTGAAACCCTTATAGATAACTATATATTTAAACTAAGTTATTAATATTTAAAACATCCAATTTTAAATAAAGTTAGCAAAAGAATCTTTTTGGAAAATTATGTTGATCTAAACATTTGTCTATTTAGAAATCTATAGATATATTTATTATTGTGTTTGTACACAATAACACAAAAGCGGGTGGTCCCATGTTCAGTTATATATGTGTTATTTTGTTTACCGTTTGTAATGGAAATTGTTATGTACCTCATGTTTTAGTTCTTTATATAAACTGGGAGTAATACAACAATTAAAGAATGAAACGTTTCGTGTTGTATTTAATAGTTTTAACCCTCACCCACTTTCCAGCATAAAACACATATACAACATACGAGTTTAAAACCAACATGGATAACAAATAGAAAATCTATGTTAATGAAAATAGTTATTAAATAAGGTTGAAAGCATTGTGGCGAAAAGGAGCAATTGGTAATAATGAGTAATTACTCCTATTGCCAAAGTGTTTTAAAAAGTTATACCACTAGTGTTGTTACTGTTATTCGTGGATTTCGCTAACAAGACTTAAATTACAAGTTACGTTGCTGGAAACTGACTGCCCACCATCGTGGACGTCTTAGCCTGTGGATTGAAGACGAGTGTCGCATAAACTATGTACATTGACATATTTTTGTTTGCCAGTATAGACTTATAAACATTTATATTTCTTAGATATTATTTGTTATATTGTACATATATCTTCAATTTCCAATGTTTTGTTTGTTTTATTTAAAGTAGTATAAATTCAATTTTGTGCGAGCTATTGCAAAGGTCAATGTCAGTCAAACTTGTTAGTAAGGAACAATATTATCTCAAACGTGATAACGGGTTCTCATATCTCTTGACCGTAGTGTGTCATTAGCCCCCTTCAAAGGAGGATGTGGTATTAGTTTGGCGTCGTTCGTGCGTCCGTCTTGAGTCATACGTTAGGCAATATTGGGTCGATTTGACTTAAATGTGTACGGTAATGTTAAACCCCCAAAGAGAAATGCTACACAACAAACTTCACTTAGATTAGCCCAGTGATAACACGGTTATTTGCCCTTTGAATTTATATTGTACTCGTACGCCATTTCTTTACATCACAATTACCTTTTAAACACTCTACAGGCCATATGTTATATCCAATATGCATGAAGTTTCATCAGACCATTAATCCCCATCAAATCGTTGTCAAGCTTGAAACTTGGTCGTGTATGGTCAACAACTATATCACCAGACAAACTTAAAGAGACAATGGTTTATTTTACCCTTTTTCTGAAATCGACGACATTGTACGCTATTACATGTGCACAAGACATCATTTCAAAACATTGTGGGAAGAGACTTAATCGCTCGAGACGTATGCTATGATACTACGAAAACATGCTTATAAAAGAGCATAATTAAAGCCAATAGAAATAAAAAGAAAAATACCGCCGAATTCATTAGGATAAAAGGAAATGTGAATCGTAATAAAAAGCTCTTATCTAACAGCCCATCCTATGTTTTCAGTAGTCATTTGCTGCAGTTTTGAAGGTTTAAGCCGAATGTATCATAAATAGGATAGACGAAACGGAAGCACTGATAACCGGGGTTTTAAAAGTCAAGTTTAAGATTACGATTTCAAGTGTTTGAATTACGTCAACTATTGTCCTTGGCTAGAACCAAGTACACAACATAAAAACAAACACATCATAGGATAGGTAAACAAATCAAACTTCATCGGAAGTTGAAATTATAGTAACAAATGATGTAGATATGAGAAACTACTCGTTTTTTTAAAAAACAATTTCTCGCTTTTCAACAATTTACGAAGAAGTCCTCCATTGCAGTACGTCTGTACCGGGGAAAAGGGTTTAGCATCTATAGTGTAACGGTTATCTAGAGCGGGCGCCATTTGGACCGGGGGTTCGAGATTCGACCCCGGGTTATGAAAAGGCACAGTAACGATATGTATGTTGTTTTAGTTTGAATTGTGTTTTTACCGCTTTGAATAGTGTTACAGTTATAGCACGGTGTTTCCTAGGTAAATTGACATAACGGCATTTGTATTACGGAGACATGTTTTGATATTAGCCGTTCCACGAGAAAACCAACATTGTGGACTCTGCGTAAAGTATCGACCCGGATCAGCCATCGCATGCCACGCAGTCTTACCCGGATAGACACTGTTCGCCTCCTGTGGATTTTCTGTTTCAGAAATCTTTACTCTACACCTCTTTTTCCCAGAGACGGAATGTGTCGGCCCGGATTAACTTGCGCGGTCTGCACAGGCTGATCTGGGTCGATACATTAAGCAAAGGCCATAATGTTGGTTTTCTCGTGGAACGGTTCATATGTCTTTGTTTGTCATGACACTAATGCATCAGTTCTGATACTATCCTTGCAAACCCTTAGCGCCATGCAGGGGAGAAACTACTACAATGTTTTATAATCTTCGGTATGACTCCATCGGGGGTTGAGCCCCTGTCTCGCGCTCCAGGATTTTCAGGATTATAGCCAAGCAACGGTTTTGATTTATTGGCGTTTAACGCCGTTTTCAACAGTGTTCAAGTTATATCACGGTGACAGTTCACACAGTCATGATCCCTGGGTAAACAAACAAGTACTAGGCTAGAAAATGTACCTTCTTGCCCAAGGGCACTCCTCCGAGCCCCGGTAGCTCAGTCGGTAGAGACGATTGCTGTCAATCCAAGGACTATACGCTCGAACCCTAGCTCGACCAATATTATTTCAAACGTTAGTCAAAAATCACTGCGACATGCGTCATTCGCCTTCCACCAATAGGCTAACAGTCTACGTGAGAAAGCAACCAGTTGTTTGGAAATAATGGTGTGTGAAGTACTGGTGTGAGAAAGCCAGGAAACATATGAGTAGATGAACTGGCCGCCGGGATATGACTGAACAAATGTTGTAAACAGCATTAAACCCCGATAATTCATTCATTTTCAAGATAATAAGAAATGTAAGGTTAACGCATTTTCAACAATGTTTATCCTGACACCAGCTAGTCAGTCTTAATGCTACTAGTACTGTTGGTCCCTTTATCCTGAAACCAGCTAGTCAGTCGTAATGATACTAGTACTGCTGGTCTCTTTATCCTGACACCAGCGACTCAGTCGTAATGATACTAGTACTACTGGTCCCTTTATCCTGACAGCATCGAGTCAGTCGTAATGATACTAGTACTGCTGGTCCCTTTATCCTGACACCAGCGACTCAGTCGTAATGATACTAGTACTACTGGTCCCTTTATCCTGACAGCATCGAGTCAGTCGTAATGATACTAGTACTGCTGGTCCCTTTATCCTGACAGCATCGAGTCAGTCGTAATGATACTAGTACTGCTGGTTCCTTTATCCTTACACTATCGACTCAGTCGTAATGTTACTAGTACTGCTGGTCCCTTTATCCTGACACCAGCGAGTCAGTCGTAATGATACTAGTAATACTGGTCCCTTTATCCTGACAGCATCGAGTCAGTCGTAATGTTACTAGTACTGCTGGTCCCTTTATCTTACACCATCGAGTCAGTCGTAATGTTACTAGTACTGCTGGTCCCTTTATCCTGACATCAGTGAGTCAGTCGTTATGCAACTAGTACTGCTGGTCCCTTTATCCTGACACCAGCGAGTCAGTCGTAATGATACTAGTACTGCTGGTTCCTTTATCCTTACGCCATCGACACAGTCGTAATGATACTAGTACTGCTGGTTCCTTTGTCCTTACACCATCGAGTCAGTCGTAATGTTACTAGTACTGCTGGTCCCTTTATCCTGACAGCATCGATTCTGTCGTAATGATACTAGTAGAGCTGCTGGTCCCTTTATCCTGACATCAGCGAGTCAGTCGTAATGTTACTAGTACTGCTGGTCCCTTTATCCTGACACCATCGAGTCAGTCGTAATGCTATTCGTACTGCTGGTCCCTTTATTCTGACACCAGCCAGTCAGTCGTAATGTTACTAGTACTGCTGGTCCCTTTATCCTGACACCAGTGAGTCAGTCGTACTGTTACTAGTACTGCTGGTCCCTTTATCCTGACACCATCGAGGCAGTCGTATTGCTATTAGAACTACTGGTCCATTTAACCTGACACCATTGAGTCAGTCTTAATGCTATTAGTACTACTGGCCCCTTCATCCTGACACCATCGAGTCAGTCTTATTGCTACTAGTACTGCTGGTCCCTTTATCCTGATACCATCGAGGCAGTCGTAATGTTACTAGTACTGCTGGTCCCTTTATTCTAACACCATCGAGGCAGTCGTAATGTTACTAGTACTGCTGGTCCCTTTATCCTGATACCAGTGAGTTAGTCGTTATGCTACTAGTACGGCTGGTCCCTTTATTCTGACACCAGCGAGTCAGTCGTAATGTTACTAGTGCTGCTGATCCCTTTATCCTGACACCATCGAGTCAGTCGTAATGCTATTAGTACTGCTGGTCCCTTTATCCTGACACCATCGAGGCAGTCGTAATGTTACTAGTACTGCTGGTCCCTTTATTCTGACACCATCGAGGCAGTCGTAATGTTACTAATACTGCTGGTCCCTTTATCCTGACACCAGTGAGTCAGTCGTACTGTTACTAGTACTACTGGACCTTTATGCTGACACCATCGAGTCAGTCGTAATGCTACTAGTACTGCTGGTCCATTTAACCTGACACCATTGAGTCAGTCGTAATGTTACTAGTACTGCTGGTCCCTTTATTCTGACACCATCGAGTCAGTCGTACTGTTACTAGAACTGCTGGTCCCTTTAACCTGACACCATTGAGTCAGTCTTAATGCTATTAGTACTGCTTGTCCCTTTATCCTGACACCATTGAGTCAGTCTTAATGCTATTAGTACTGCTGGTCCCTTTATCCTGACACCATTGAGTCAGTCTTAATGCTATTAGTACTGCTGGTCCCTTTATCCTGACACCATCGAGAAAGTCGTTATGATACTGGTACTGCTGGTCGATTTATCCTGACACCATCGAGAAAGTCGTTATGCTACTAGTACTGCTGGTCCCTTTATTCTGACACCATCGAATCTTTCGTAATGCTACTAGTACTGCTGGTCTCTTTATCCTGACACCATCGAGCCAGTCGTAATGCTACTAGTACTGCTGGTCCCTTTATTCCGACACCAGTGAGTCAGTCGCTATGCTATTAGTAGTGTTGGTCCCTTTATCCTGACACCATCGAGTCAGTCGTAATGCTACTAGTACTGCTGGTCCCTTTATCCTGACACCAGCGAGTCAGTCGTAAAGTTACTAGTACTGCTGGTTCCTTTATCCTGACACCAGCGAGTCAGTCGTAAAGTTACTAGTACTGCTGGTTCCTTTATCCTGACACCAGCGAGTCAGTCGTAATGCTACTAGTTCTGCTGGTCCCTTTATCTTGACACCAGCGAGTCAGTCGTAATGCTACTAGTACTGCTGGTCCCTTTATCCTGACACCAGCGAGTCAGTCGTAATGTTAATAGTACTGCTGGTCCCTTTATCCTGATACCAGCAAGTCAGTCGTAATGCTACTAGTACTGCTAGTTCCTTTATCCTGACACCAGCGAGTCAGTCGTAATACTACTATTACTGCTGGTCCCTTTAACCTGACACCAGCGAGTCAGTCGATATGCTACTAGTACTGCTGGTCCCTTTATCCTGACACCAGCGAGTCAGTCGTTATGCTACTAGTACTGCTGGTTCCTTTATCCTTACACCAGCGAGTCAGTCGTAATGATACTAGTACTGCTGGTTCCTTTATCCTGACACCAGCGAGTCAGTCGTAATGCTACTAGTTCTGCTGGTCCCTTTATCCTGACACCAGCGAGTCAGTCGTAATGCTACTAGTACTGGTGGTCCCTTTATCCTGACACCAGCGAGTCAGTCGTAATGTTACTAGTACTGCTGGTCCCTTTATCCTGACACCAGCGAGTCAGTCGTAATGCTACTAGTACTGCTGGTTCCTTTATCCTGACACCAGCGAGTCAGTCGATATGCTACTAGTACTGCTGGTCCCCTTATCCTGACACCAGCGAGTCAGTCGTAATGCTACTAGTACTGCTGGTCCCTTTATCCTGACACCAGCGAGTCAGTCGTAATGCTACTAGTACTATTGGTCCCTTTATCCTGACACCAGCGAGTCAGTCGTTATGCTACTAGTACTGCTGGTCCCTTTATCCTGACACCAGCGAGTCAGTCGATATGCTACTAGTACTGCTGGTCCCTTTATCCTGTCACCAGCGAGTCAGTCGTAATGCTACTAGTACTGCTGGTCCCTTTATCCTTACACCAGCGAGTCAGTCGTAATGTTACTAGTACTGCTGGTCCCTTTATCCTGACACCATCGAGTCAGTCGTAATGATACTGGTACTGCTGCTCCTTTTATCCTGACACCATCGAGTCAGTCGTTATGCTACTAGTACTGCTGGTCTCTTTATCCTAACACCAGCTAGTCAGTCGATATGCTACTAGTACTGCTGTTCCATTTATCCTGACACCAGCTAGTCAGTCGATATGCTACTAGTACTGCTGGTCCATTTATCCTGACACCAGCTAGTCAGTCGATATGCTACTAGTACTGCTGGTCCATTTATCCTGACACCAGCTAGTCAGTCGATATGCTACTAGTACTATTGGTCCTTTTATCCTGACACCAGCGAGTCAGTCGATATGCTACTAGTATGCTGGTCCTTGTAACCTGACACCAGCGAGTTAGTCGTAATGCTACTAGTACTATTGGTCCTTTTATCCTGACACCAGCGAGTCAGTCGATATGCTACTAGTATGCTGGTCCTTTTAACCTGACACCAGCGAGTTAGTCGTAATGCTACTAGTACTATTGGTCCTTTTATCCTCACACCAGCGAGTCAGTCGATATGCTACTAGTATTCTGGTCCTTTTAACCTGACACCAGCGAGTTAGTCGTAATGCTACTAGTACTATTGGTCCTTTTATCCTGACACCAGCGAGTCAGTCGATATGCTACTAGTACTGCTTGTCCCTTTATTCTGACACCAGCGAGTTAGTCGTAATGCTACTAGTTCTGCTGGTCCATTTATCCTGTCACCATTGAGTCAGTCGTAATGTTACTAGTACTGCTGGTCCCTTTAACCTTACACCAGCGAGTTAGTCGTAATGCTACTAGTACTGCTGGTCCATTTATCCTGTCATCATTGGGTCAGTCGTAATGCTACTAGTACTGCTGGTCCCTTTATCCTGACACCAGCGAGTCAGTCGTAATGCTACTAGTACTGCTGGTCCCTTTATCCTGACACCATCGAATCAGTCGATATGCTACTAGTACTGCTGGTCCCTTTATCCTGACACCAGCGAGACAGTCGTAATGATACTAGCACTGCTAGTCCCTTTATCTTGACACCAGCTAGTCAGTCCTAATGCTACTAGTACTGCTGGTTCCTTTATTCTGACACCAGCGTGTCCTATCTTAATGTTACTAGTACCGCTGGTCCCTCTATCCTGACACCAGAGAATCTTTATTCGAAATAAGATTTACTTTGTTCTTTTCTAAAAAATCGCCATTCCTTGTGTTTCGTTTTTGCCGACAAGGTTTTATATCAAGCACATTGCATGTGCGTGGGGGTATATTTGTGTGCGTGCACGAATACGTATTCATGGATGCAAGTATGTACACTTACAATCACAGCATCTCATAATTCCTTACTACACACACATTAATGAATAATCTTTGTAAATATACGCATATTTACATTGTTTAGGCTGATATATGCATACTGTATTGTTTGATTGCAGCACTAATGTTCTTTTCTGTCACATGTCTTTTTTATGTCTGTATTGTTTTGTCTTTCGTATAATGTGTGTGTATGTAAACACTCTCCGTCAATGGAGGCAATACAAAACTACTACTACTTCTACTACTACTACTACTACTTTATCCTGAAACCAGCTAGTCAGTCGTAATTTTAACTTGCAAGAAAACCAACAGGATGCACTCTGCGTAAAGTATCGACCTGGATCAGCCTAAGCATGCCAAGCAGAAGCATGCCAAGCAGGCTTACGCGGATAGAAACGTTTCGCCTTCTGCGGATTTTTCTGTTTCAGGAATCATTAATCTATACCTTTATACCCCTGAGATGGAATGTGTCGGCTCGGATCAGTCTGCGCGGACTGCGCAGGCTATTCCGGGTCGATACATCACGCAGATGCCATAATGTTTGTTATCTCACGGGACGACTAATATATTTATAAATGCGTGATTCAACGACGTTTTCAACAACATGTAAGTCATGTTACCGCTGTCAGTTCACATATCCATGTGTCTTCTAGTTTCCTCATACTTGAATTTCAAAAAGAAATCCTTCTAAGCACTTAGCTGCTTTTCAACATATATTGTTAGCCCATTGGATGAATACGAACGACGCTTGTCTCATCGACTATATCAAACGTCGGACAAAGTCTTGACCAAACTGGTGTTCGAATTCACAAACGCTGGATTGACATGCTTTGTCGCTTCCGACAAATCTACCAGGCCTTTGTTATAATAATATATTGAGTACCTGGTCATTATTTAAACATATGCCGTGGTCTAAACACAATTGTTATAATAGGGGTTTAATATCAAGGGTTACCCTTTTCCATCTGTATACACATTTTAAAAGATCTGCAGCAGGCACTATTTGAAAATTACGTGACAAAAGGTGAAATCGCTCATGCTCGACAATTACTCCTTTTGTCACAATCCGCTAAATTCTGATCAATAAGTATTTTCAAAACATTTTAATCAGACGTGTTTCAAGTCGTCTTGTAAGATAGGGTTAAAACAAGCGTTAACACAAGGGTTAAAACAAGCATTAATTGTGTGCTATGTTCTACCTTTCACAAAAATCGATATTTGTTTTTAGACAAGATTTAACCGATGCAAAAGACGATATTTATGAGAACATTGTCTGTATTTCCCATAATGTTTTATTTTTCAAACGTCGTGTCCTCCTTTAGTCGTCAAAAACAGGATAAAGGGTACATTAACCCAGTTTAACCAAAATCGATTCGCTTGAAATATCGATAAGGGAGAAACGTTTATCATAAACCAACCCTCCAACGCCTCAGTTACTAGAGAGTTGTTCGTTAATAGACAGCTAAATATGGCGGGCACTGTGGAAGGCACCGCGTTACATGTCGGGGATTTAGTTGTCATCGTGGTGTATTTTATATTCGTGCTTTTTGTTGGATTATGGGTAAGATTTCCGGGGGATTATAACGTTTCACTTTATGTTCATGCAGACGATGTTCGACGAAGCATCTGCAGAAGACGACTTTTACAATATATATGCATACAGTTATTTACATTTTTCATGAAATTTCGTATATTTAATGAGACGTGTTGAAATTATTGAGACTAAATAATTCATGACTTACTCATGATAAGCAATTTTGTCCTTCTTTCACAGTTTACAAAATTCGTCTGCTGCAGATACGTCAGAATACGTCAAAATGCGTCTGCAGGTGGGAACGAGTTGAATACAGACTATACCTGAGACATCTACAGCAGACATTTGAAAATATGTTGTTTCCAATTTAATGATTACACTTTAAATTTTTGATTGTTTGTGTAAGAAGTTTTCTCAAGGGGTAGACTCTACATTTATAACATCAAGTTAACGTTTTTGTTTTTGTATTGCAATGTACATGTTTATTTAAATATTTAAGTGGTTATCTTGGTTTAATGGGCGTATGTATTGATGTTCGTGCTTTCACCTGTAAGCAGCCGAGCCCCGGTAGCTTAGTCGGTAGTGACGCGGGCTGTCAATCCAGGGGTTGTGAGTTCGAACCCCAGCTTTGCCAACATTCCATCCGACGTTTGACAAAAGTCACTGTGACAAGCGTCATTCGTCTTTCACCACTGGACTAACAGTCTATGTGGAAAAGCAGCCAGTTGCTTGGAAAGTATGTTGTGTGGAGTACTGGTGTGAGAAGACCAGGAAACATATGAGTGGGTGAACTGGCCGCCCTGATATGACTGAACAATTGTCGAAAACGGCGTTAAACCCAAATTAATTAATTCACCTGTGAGCAAATGTCGAAGGATACACGTCAGCTTAATGCATGTACATGTATTTGTTTTAGCGTAAACGAACGGTGTCTGGGAATAACACCGTTTAAAACATCAACAAACTATCCATACACTGGTTAAAACACGACATTTCGCAATACTTAAAGATCATTCTCTTTCTGTGTAACCCTTCCCAGCATACAACAAATCTGCAGCAAACATAATTTGTCTTGATTAGGAATATCTCCTTCTGCCTCGCTGTTTTTTAATCAATTAAATGATTGTACTTTGATAAACAGCATTTTTTATAAAGTATTATCTAGATGTTTTGATTATTATAAATTCCCCCTTTTTGATATGAAAAGTTAATAAAATTTGTGTGGGAAAAAATAGAAAAGCAGCAAACATGCTGATTAATAGCGTTTCTGCATCAATTCATGTCCATTTCTAATATATAATATATATGTGTGTGTGTGTGTGTATGGGTGTGTGTGTGTGTGTGAGTGTTTTCAAAGCTAACCACTATGCTGATATTGCATCAGAAACAGTTGACCCTATTCCACATAATGATATGGAACGCATTTTGTCCTCTCTGCAGCAGACGAGTTTTGAAAACACGATGAGTCATTTCTCTATTGTAACAATGTTTGTAATCATCGCACCCACATTAAAAAGCGAGTTTCTATACATCTGCCTCGGTATTTTCAAGGTCTCCTGCTGTTGAATTTATCGCATGTGAGAAAAGCGTCAATGAATATTCACGTATATTAGTATGATAAATCGTCATACCTTTACCACGTGTGTATTGGCCGGGAAGTGTATAGTGAATCGGAGACACAGATTAGACTTAATCTCATGAATACACAGATTATTCGTCAGAGTCGTCTGCCTTGCTATTTAACATCATATTCATGATGAAACAAATCTTAAACAAAATTGAACGTTATGAATTATTATTCTGATAGAGGTATACAAAGCAAACCTTGTGGGAAAAGGAAAACATACTTGTTTTCTGAAAGACGTCAGGTACATGTACTCACGGTCTCAACATGTCGCCGGGGGAAAGGGTTGTAATTTAACTTCATGTTTACTGCATAAATATACATGAGTGGATAGAACTGCGGCACGGAAAAAACGGTTGTATTGTGCGTATTTAAATTAAGGGAAAACTCTTGTTAGAGACGATCTCCAAATGTCGCTTGTGTATATCGTCGTGGGGAAATGGGTCGTACGTAACTTAACTTCATGTTTACTGCATAAATATACATGAGTGGATAGAACTACGGCACGAAAAAAACCGTTGTATTGTGCGTATTTACATTAAGGTAAATCTCTTATTAGAGACAATCTCAAAATGTTGCCTGTGTATATCGTCGTGGGGAAAGGGTCGTAACTTAACTTCATGTTTACTGCATAAATATACATGAGTGGATTAGAACTGCGGCACGGAAAAAAACGGGTGTTTTATGCGTATTTACATTAAGGTAAAACTCTTGTTACAGACAATAGATTATTTGGTTGGGGGCGTGTGAACGTTATTCCAGTTATTTCACGACCGCCAGTTCACCTGACTTGTTTTATCTAGTATCTGTTTCGCACCAGTCTTTCGAATATTACTGTTCCAGGGTCAATTATACTAAAAACAACTTTAACCCTTTCCCACATACAACACATCTGCAGCAGACGACATTGAAAACATAGTGGAAAACCCCCTGAAAAAATCTCCATAAAAGATAGCTTAATTTTTAAATAAAGTTGAAAATATTGTGGCCATAGGAGAAATTGCTCATCATGAGCAATTTCACCTTGGCCACAATGTTTTCAAAAGTCGTCTGCTATTATTTTGTCAAAATACGTCTGCATGTGGACTAGGGTTAACTCTTTCGCTATCAATAGGTTATTAAAGGCGTTTGCAAACAATGCAGATTCAGGTGAGACAGCTCGTAACGATCTGTCTCTCCTAAAATCTGCATTGTTTGTCACTTAAACATTAAATTGTTGTCAAATGTCCTGTTGGACGAAAAATGGACTGGTCCAATTGTCAGCATGGAAGAGTCGACTTTGTGAAATTCGGCAGTGAAAGAGTTAAAACTTGTAGTATTAGCTTTCCCTAAGATTCACATTACGATTGACTTGCTGCTGTCGGGATAAATAAAACAGAAGGGTAACTTATCGAGTGAACGCGTGATATAACTGTAACATTGTTGAAAGCGTCGTAAGAATCATACAAACAAGGCAGATGCGTATACATTAACCGAACTGTTGGGAAGCGTTATAGAAACGTGATAAATAAAACAGAAAGGTAACTTATCAAGTGAAAGCGTGATATAACTGAAACATTGTTGAAAGCGCCGTAAGAATCATACAAACAAGGCAGAATGCGTATACATTCACCGAACTGTTGGGAAGCGTTATAGAAACGTGATAAATAAAACAGAAAGGTAACTTATCAAGTGAAAGCGTGATATAACTGAAACATTGTTGAAAGCGCCGTAAGAATCATACAAACAAGGCAGAATGCGTCCACATACGCCGGACTGTTGGGAAGCGTTATAGAAACGTGATCCCCCGTCATCATGGACCTTTTGTAGATGACTGAACGTAGTATTGTAGTAAATATCGTATTACTATTTTCCCATATCTCGTATATCAACGGGGTCATTGATGAGAGAATACATGTATCACCATCATAAAATATACACTTAAAAGTATCATCAGAGTCATTCAAATATTTTCATGTATATTTTATGAATACGTATCTCACCTGTGGGTATAAAACGCCTTAAACATTTACAACTTGTAGACGCATTTTGTCCCATC
>JASEVX010000007.1:1083847-1349964 GCA_031761405.1 Serripes groenlandicus | reverse complement strand
GGTTAAAAAATCATAGCAACCTCGCGTCATCACAAAAGGGGTAAATTAAACTTTTAGCTACAAATGACAACTCCTACCATTCCACACGACCAATTTCAACGTAACTTCACAGGAATGTTCCTTTGATGGTCCTCTTTCAAAATTGTTCAAAGACTTACATTCTGTGTAGAACTTTGGTTGCTGCGGCATCAGAAATTGAGAAAAATGCCCAAACTTTAAAAACATCTCTCTCCATAATCCATTTGTCAGATTCCAAGATAATTTGGCAGAAATGTTCTTTGAGTGACTCTACAAAAACTGTTCAAGCCATATTGATTTCGTTGACAAACAGGGCAGCAAAGCGGCATCAGGAAAGGTGCAAAATGACAAAACTTTATAATTCCATTCTTATTAAAGTTCTTGTTAGATTTCAAGATACAAATGGCTTTTACTGATGAACTATTTCTCTACATAATTAAGTGTCCACTCCTTGCAGTTTCATTTGAACTCTTTATCAAATTTTCACAGATATTTGCAGTTAAATATTTGCTGCTAATTTACTATCATTTAGGTAATCGATTTAGGGCCATCTTGGCCCTCTTGTTCATGTTCACTATTCGTTTACCATTTTTCAGAGAAGAACATGTCTTTAGACCTGTCACAGTTCATAAAAGATTATTAGATACTCAAGATATATACGTGTATGAAGTAACCTTATTCACTCAACTTATACTGCTTGTTAGATTTTCTTTCAACTCAGTCCTCATCAAATAGTTTCTGATACCTTTAAAACTATTTTCAGAATAGTATGAGCTATTCTGATTAGCTTTTCAACAGTGCTGGTAGGCCCTTATCTACGCATCCTATGGGTCAGATATCCTGACCAATTTCCAATGGCAAAAGTCTTTAAAATCATGCAGAATTCCCAATTGTGTCATGTTTACATAACCATTCTTATTGACTTTCGCTCACTTCTATTGATGATGTATCGGCATTTATCAATTTTACCATATATTTCAGATGAGAATGTGCCTTTAATTCCACTGAAGTTCATTGGATGAGATTAACATGCTCAAGATAAAGGTATGAGGCAACCTTATTTGCTCAAATTTTATCTTTGCTATACCTTCTTTGCTTGCAGCCCTCAACAAATTGATAATTTTACCTTTTGATAACACCTAAGTCTCTATTTCGATACTTTGTCGCGGCGAGACTAAAATGACCCCATTCGTCCAAGAACAAAACTTAACTAATGATTAATGTTGTTTCATTGGATGTATATCCTAAACATTGTGAAAAGAGGGGCAATCACTATTTATGGTAGATAATATGATTCCTGGGTTACATGAAACACCCATATACATCAAAGATTACAAAATACGTAATTCATTTATTTTTATGCAACCAAATTATTATAAAATGACGTATTTTAGTGTATAATTGTTGAAAATGTCTGTTTTGGTATTTTGGATTTTATATTGTATTTGATAGTTTGTTGTTCGTGTAATTCGCACATTTGTAAAGATGTTTAAATAATGCAAGTAGGCTAGAATATTAATCAAGTTTTTAAAAATAAAACGATGTGTGGAACCATCAAATATTTTCAGATACAACATCTACATGTAATCATTTTATTTCATGTTAATCTTAAAGAAATCGTTTTGAAAATATTTTTTTTTTTTTAGCTCACCTACAGGTGCAAAAAGTGCTCAAGGTGAGCTGTTGTGATCACATTTTGTCTTTTTTTTGTAATCAACAATTGCCTTGTTAACACTCTACAGTACAGCATTTTACATCCAATCTTCATGACAGTGTATCAGAACATACATCACCATCAAATCTTGGCAAAGTTTGAAACTGGATCATGTGAGGTTAAAAGTTAGGTCACAAGGTCAAATTGAATATATATATAGGTCATGTCCAGTCAAAAATTAGGTCACAAGGCCAAATTGAAGAACAATCTTGTTAACAATATAGAGACTGTAGTTTTTGCTTCAGCATATTGAAATTTTGTCAGAATGTTTGTCTTCATAATATCTAGAACAAGTTTGAATATGTGTACTGTTGTGTCAAAACCTAGGTCACAAGGTCAAATTGAAGGAAAATATTTTTAACACCCTAAAATCCACATTTCTAATTTGAGCATATTGAGACTTTGTCAGAATTATTGTCTGGAAGATATCTATGCTAATTATGCCCCCTTCGAAGAAGAGGGGTATCATTGCTTTGCACATGTCGGTCGGTCCTTCGGTAGACCAAAGTTTCCGAGTGATAACTCAACAATGCCTGGACCTATAGTCCTCAAACTTTACTTGGAGGTTGGGGATGACCAGTAGACGAACCCCATTGATTTTGAGGTCATCATTTCAAAGGTCAAGGTCTCAGTCATCGACCTTGAACTCGAAAATCTTGTCCGAGTGATAACTCAACATTGCCTTCACCCATGGCCCTCAAACTTGACATGGAGGCTGGGAGTGACCAGTAGATGACCCCTATTGATTTTCAGGTCAAAGGTCAAGGTCACAGTGACCTTGAACCTGAAAAGCTTGTCCGAGTGATAACTTGACATTGTCTGCACCCATGGTCCTTAAACTTGATATGGAGGCTTGGCCAGACCAGTAGATGACCCCTATTAATTTTTAGGTCATTGGGTCAAAGGTCAAGGTTACAGTGACCATGAACCTGAAAAGCTTGTCTGAGTCATAACTCAACATTGCCTGCATCCATGGCCCTCAAACTTGACATGGAGGCTGGGGGTGACCAGTAGATGACCCCTATGGATTTTAAAGTCATTGGGTCAAAGGTCAAGGTCACTGACCTTGAACCTGAAAAGTTTTTCCGAGTGATAACTCGACATTACCTGCACAACATGGCCCGCAAATTTGACATGGAAGATGGTGTTGACCAGTAGATGACCCCATATATTGATGTTATGGTCATTGGGTCCAAGGTCAAGGTCAAGGAACACAAAAAGCTTGTCTAAGTGATAACTTGACATTGGCTGCACCCATGGCCCTCAAACTTGACATGGAGGCTGAGGGTGACCAGTAGATGACCTCTATTGATTTTGAGGTCATTGGGTCAAAAATCGTCAAAATATTCCTGACAACATGGTGCTCAATGTATATATGGTGTATAATGTTTGACAAACATCTCTTGTTTTGAATATATAAATTATCTCCAGTCAAATACTAGGTCACTAGACCACATTTGAGAAAAAATCTTTTAAACACTCTAGATAGTGCTTTTTTGCTTCAGCAGCTAGAAACTTTGTCAGAATGTTTGTCCTGGTAATATCAATGCCAAGTTTTAATATGGGTAATGTAGGGTCAATAACTAGGTCACTCTGGAAGTGTATTTTAAATGTGAGCATGTTGAAATTTTGTCAAAATAATTGTCTTGATGATATCTAGGCAAAGTTTTAACATGGGTCATGTTGTTTCAAAAACAAGGTCACTATGCAAAATTGAGGGGATATCTTGTTAACTTTCTGGCATAGCCTACCTGACTGCAAAATGAGATATTTTGATTGACTATGTGATTTGCATAACTCATGTGAGCTATTAAGGATCATCATTGCCCTAATGTTTCAAATAAAGACTGAATTCATTCTAATTTTAGATAGATTGAGATCTAGAAAATAATTCACTTAGATCATTTGCTTTGCATTTCCATAATATTTAGAGAATCACGACACAAACATCAATACAAGTTCTGTGGCTGTTAAAAATGTTATTTCATTTGACTGTTGTTGACTCTGGAACGAATGTCTGTCGACAACTGTCTCAAATATACTAGTTTTCAAATGGTCTCCTTAATACAGAAAAAATTATGCGGTCTCCTTAATACATAGTCCAGGGTTATATTATATATGTACTGGTCTCCATAAACCATGTTTCATATTATAGGAATATATACACATTGGTCTCCTTATGCCTTTCCCACATATAGACACTTTCTGATGCCCATGCAGCATACTACTTTTGGAAACATTATGGCAATAGGAGAAATTGCTCATGAATTATAATCTATTTCACCTTTCGCCACAAAGTTTTCAACTCCTCATATTTAATAATTAAACCCTTTTTCATTGAGATTTTTCATGTTTTTGCCTATATGTTTTCAAATTAGTCTTCTTCAGATTTGTCATTTTTGAGAAAGGGTTAAAGTATGGTTTTTATTTGCTTTGCATTTCCATAATATTTGGAGAATCACGACACATACATCAGTACAAGTTCTGTGGCTGTAAAAATGTTATTTTATTTGACTTAATCTTTTGTAGTTAAATGGTCAGACAAAGATACAGAATTGTTTAGAAGACATTTCAATAAATGTAAAGAGGAATAAACAACGGCTGTTTGACAAGTAGGTACCAGGTACAACTTGAAGTCTTTTTGATATCTAATGCTTTTTTCGCTTCATAAGAAACATCCAACATTTTTTGTGTGTAGCTGGGAATGTAAGGCAGAGAGACAACTCTATCTGTCAATTTGACCTTCATGCTATGCATCAATTAGTAATAACTTTGTTTTGGTTTTGATTTCAACTATTTATACGCACTGATCAGGAGAATGGTACAATACAAGGAAAATAACTCTTGTTTGCTACTTTTAGCTCACATATGCAGGAAGTGCTCAAGGTGAGCTTTTGTGATCACATTGTGTCTGTGCTTCAAGTCTCGTCAACAATTGCCTTGTTAACTCTCTAGAGGCTATATTTTACATCAAATCTTCATGAAAGTTTATCATAACATACATCTCAATCAAATCTTGACTAAGTTTGAAACTGGGTCATGATAGGTAAAAAAAAGATCAAATTGAAGGAAAATCTTATTAACACTTTAGAGACATAATTTTTTGCTCCGGCAGCTTGAAACTGTTAGAATGGTTGTCTTGATGATCTCTAGGCCAAGTTCAAAACTGGGTCATAAGGTCACAAGGTCAATTTGAAGGAAAATCTTGTTGGAGGCAGCACTTTCATCTTTAGCAATGCATGTAGTTGAAACTTTGTCAGAAGATGTATCTAGTCTAAAATTAAAGATGGGTCATGTCTGGTCATAAACTAGGTCAGTAGACCAGATTGAATGAAAATCTTGTCAACACTCTACAGACCGCATTTTTTGCTCCAGCAGCTTAAAACTTAATCAGAATGTTTGTCTTGATGAAAGCTAGATCAAGTTTGAAATTGATGCATTTGAGGTCAAAAACTAGGTCACAAGCCAAATTGAAGGATCGTGTTTATTAATAATTTCAAAGAAAACTTTGTAAATTGTCTTTTACTACCTTTAATGACCATCAGTTATGTTACATCCTGCAGATTTTCACACTTAAATCTATATTATTATGCTGGCTAATTTCTGTGTGTGATTATCAACCTCACACGAGCATTGTTAACCTGGCAGTGGTTATAATGGTATCTGGTCTGAATGTTATTGACATATTCAATTCAAAAACCCATGGGCATTCTAAGATTAAACTGCTTTTTCAAAGTGACTTAACCTCATTAGTAAATGAAGGCATTCATATTGACAAACATCTCTTGTGTACATGCACATGCAATTGCCTGTCTGACCGTAACTACAAATACCAACACAACTGTCCAAATAGTGCTTTAAGTTCTTTGATCACATCATCAGTTTGGCGTGAAAATGACTCTGCTTAGAACTATTTGTTTCGGCAGAGCTGCCTGTGTTTTTAGCTCACCTATGCACGTAGTGCAAGGTGAGCTATTGTGATCACATTTTGTCCGGCGTCCGTCAACATTTGAGCTTGTTAACACTCTAGAGGCTACATTTTTGCATCCGATCTTCATGAAAGTTTATCAGAACATTCATCTCCATCAAATCTTGGACAAGTGCGAAACAGGGCCATGTGAGGTAAAAAACTAGGTCACTAGGTAAAATTGAAGGGAAATCTTGTTAACACTGTGGAGGCCACATTTTCAACTTGAGCATGTTGAAACTTTATCAGAATGTTTGTCTTGATGATATGTAAGTCAAGTTCGAACATGGGCTATGTCGGGTCAAAAAGTAGGTCACTAGGTCAAATTGAAGGAAAATCTTGTTAACACTCCAAAGGCCGCAATCTTTGCTTCAGAAGTTTGAAATTTTGTCAGAATGTTTGTCTTAAACATTTCTAGGTCAAGTTTGAATATATGGGTCATATTGGGTCAGTATCTAGGTCACTAGGTCAAATTGAAGGGAAATCGTGTTAACACTGTAGAAGCCGCATTGTTTGCTTCAGCAGCTTGAAATTTAGTCAGAATGTTGAGCTGAATAATATCTAGGCCAAGTTTGGATATAGATCATGTCGGGTCAAAAAGTAGGTCACTAGGTCAAATTGAAGGAAAATCTTGTTAACACTCCAAAGGCCGCAATCTTTGCTTCAGAAGTTTGAAATTTTGTCAGAATGTTTGTCTTAAACATTTCTAGGTCAAGTTTGAATATATGGGTCATATTGGGTCAGTATCTAGGTCACTAGGTCAAATTGAAGGGAAATCGTGTTAACACTGTAGAAGCCGCATTGTTTGCTTCAGCAGCTTGAAATTTAGTCAGAATGTTGAGCTGAATAATATCTAGGCCAAGTTTGGATATAGATCATGTCGGGTCAAAAAGTAGGTCACTAGGTCAAATTGAAGGAACATCTTGTTAACACTCCAAAGGCCGCAATCTTTGCTTCAGAAGTTTGAAATTTTGTCAGAATGTTTGTCTTAAACATTTCTAGGTCAAGTTTGAATATATGGGTCATATTGGGTCAGTATCTAGGTCACTAGGTCAAATTGAAGGGAAATCGTGTTAACACTGTAGAAGCCGCATTGTTTGCTTCAGCAGCTTGAAATTTAGTCAGAATGTTGAGCTGAATAATATCTAGGCCAAGTTTGGATATAGATCATGTCGGGTCAAAAACTAGGTCACTAGGCCAAATTGAAGGGTTATCTTGTTAACCCTCTAGAGGCCAAATTTTAACTTGAGTATGTTGAATCTTTATCAGAATGTTTGTCTTGATGATATGTAGGTCAAGTTTAAACATGGGTCATGTTGGGTCAAAAAGTAGGTCACTAGGTCAAATTGAAGGAAAATTTTGTTAACTCTTTAGAAGCCGCCTTTTTGGATACAGCTGCTTGAAATTTGGTCAGAATGTTTATCAAATAATATCTAGGCCAAGTTTGAATATGGGTCATGCAGGGTTAAAAACAAGGTCACTACGCAAAATTGAAGGGAAATCTTGTTAACACTCTGGATACTGCATTTTTAACTTGAGCATGATGAAACTTTATCAGAATGTTTGTCTTCATGATATGTAAGTCAAGTTCGAACATGGGTCATGTTGAGTCAAAAAGTAGGTCACTAGGTCAAATTGAAGGAAAATCTTGTTAACACTCTAGATGCCGCATTATTTGCTTCACAAGTTTTAAATTTTGTCAGAATGGTTGTCTTAAAGATATCTAGATCAAGTTCGAGTATGGTCAGAAACTAGGTAACTCTGTAGAAGACGCATTTTTTGATACAGTAGCTTGACATTTGATGAGAATGTTTATTTAAATGATATCTAAGCCAAGTTCAAATATGGGTCAAAAACTAGGTCACTAGTGTTAGGCCAAATTGAAGGAAAATCTTGTTAAGACTTTGGATACCGCATTTTTTGCTTCAGCAGCTTGAAATTTTGTCAGAATTTTTGTCTGAATTATATCTAGGTCAAGTTCGAATATGGGCGATATTGGGTCAGAAACAAGGTCAATACAGGAAAATATTGTTCAAACTCTGGAGGCCGCATTTTTACTTCGAGCAAGTTGAAACTTTGTCAGAATGTTGGCTTGATGATATCTAGTCCATGTTGGAATATGGGTCATATCAGGTAAAAAAAAATATAGATCACTAGACCAAATGAAGGAAAATCTTGTTAACACTGTGGAGGTTGCATTCAGAATAATTGTCTTGATGTGTTTTGCATTGCAGTACATTGTATAATTAAGGCGAGTGATCTAGGGCCATCATGGCCCTCTTGTATGGAACTTAGTAACCATGAGAAACCATTTATTTATTGTGTAGTTTGTTGACTCTAAAATGAATGTCTGTAGACAACTGTCTCAAATATATACTAGTTTTCAAATGGTCTCCTTAATACAGAAATTAATATGCGGTCTCCTTAATACATAGTCCAGGGTTATATTTATGTATATGTCCTGGTCTCCATAAACCATGTTTCATATTATAGGAATATATACACATTGGTCGCATTATGCCTTTCCCACATATAGACACTTCCTGATGCCGATGCAGCATACTACTTTTGGAAACATTGTGGCAGTAGGAGAAATTGCTCATGATAATCTATTTCTCCTTTCACCACAAAGTTTCCAACTCTTCATATTTAATATTTAAACCTGTATTCATGGATATTTTTCATGTTTTGGCCTATATGTTTTCAAAGTTGTCGTCTTCAGATTTGTGATATTTGTCTCCATAAACCATGTTTCAGATTAAAGGAATATATATACATTGGTCTCCTTAAAGTAGGTTTTATATTAAAAATATTAAGGAGACCAGAAAATTTATGTATATATTTTTTTTTTTTTTTTTTTTGTAAAACAAATCTCACAGATCCTATACACTATCTGTCTACATAATATTATGTGCTTAAAAATGTTAAAAATCGCAAAGATAGACCAAGTAATAACACATATACAAATGGTCTCCTTTATGCAGTGTGTAGGGTTGTATATGTATGCACTGGTCTCCATAAACCATGTTTCAGATTATAGGAATATATATACATTGCATGGTCTCCTTAAAGTAGGTTTTATATTAAAAATATTAAGGAGACCAGAAAATTTATATATATATTTTGTGTATTTTTTTTTTTGTAAAACAAATCTCACAGATCCTATACACTATCTGTCTACATAATATTATGTGCTTAAACATGTTAAAAATCGCAAAGATAGACCAAGTAATAACACATATACAAATGGTCTCCTTTATGCAGTGTGTAGGGTTGTATATGTATGCACTGGTCTCCATAAACCATGTTTCAGATTATAGGAATATATATACATTGGTCTCCTTAAAGTAGGTTTTATATTAAAAATATTAAGGAGACCAGAAAATTTATATATATATATTTTGTGTACTTTTTTTTTTTGTAAAACAAATCTCATAGATCCTATACACTATCTGTCTACATATGTGCTTAAAAATGTTAAAAATCGCAAAGATAGACATATAGGATCCATCATGAGTTTTCTTTGGAGATCAAGATTTCTTAAATGAGTCTAGAAAAAGACGGTTATTAACCGAGCCTCTTGGCGAGGTTAATAACTCTCTTTTTCGAGACGAATTTAAGAAATCTTCTCCAAAGAAAAACGAGTGATGGATTCTTTTTATCACCTAAACAGTGTGTTTTAAATGAAAAATATTGACAACATCAAAACAAAGACCGAATAACATATTCTTCATAAGAACTTGTGATTCACCGCATAAAAAAGTAGTCCTCATCATTTTTGAATAAGAAGGAAAAAAAACAACAATGTTTTAAACAATTAAGACTCGTTATTTATTCAAAATAACGTATTATTGCATTTTTCAATGTGTAAAATTTAACAACTTAACAATAAACATAATAAAGATAAAGGTCAAAATGACGTCATCAGTAGTCGCGTGTATGACGTGTTTTTGTTATCACACATGTTGGATATCGTTGTTCCGTGATTTGTTCTCAACTTGAAAATAAGGGTATTTATGTGATAACAAATAATAACACATATACAAATGGTCTCCTTTATGCAGTGTGGGGTTGTATATGTATGCACTGGTCTCCATAAACCGTGTTTCAGATTATGTAAATATATATACATTGGTCTCCTTCAAGTAGGTTTTATATTAAAACAAGAAAATAATTTATATATATAATGTGTGTATTATGTTTTTAGGAAAACAAATCTCATATATACACTATCTGTCCACATCTGTGCTTAAAAATGTTAAAATCCTAAATAATAACAAATATACAAATGGTCTCCTTAATGCTTTAAAAAATGATGCAATCCCCTTGATGCAGAGTACAGGGTTATATGTGTATATTTTATATATGAGCCTAAGTGCGAGGTGAGCTTTTGTGATCACTCACCATCAGGCGTCGTCGTCATCTGCACGAACGTCTGTTAACAATTTCCCATAAATAACTTCTCCTACCTAACCAATGGACGGGTTTCAAAATAACAGGAATGTTTCTTAGGAGGTCCCCTTTTAAAGTTGTTCAAAGAATTTAATCTCCAAGAAGATCTTTGGTTGCTGCGGATTCAGAAAAGGGGAAAATTTCCAAACTTTTGAAAATCTTCTTGTCCAAAAGAACTGGCCCGATTTGAAAATTATTTTGCACATATGATCCTTGGGGCACCTTTTAACAAGATTGTTCAAGTTATTCAGGACCGCCAAGTTAAACATGACCGCCAGGGGATTGAGCTTGTTTTCCTCTTAATATTTATGTGAATTGTAAAATCTTTAAATATCTTCTTGTCCAGAAGTACCTGCCAGATTTAAAGATAATTTGGCACAAATGTTCCTTGGGGGACCTTCTACCAAGGTTGTTTAAATTAATCCGATCTGTAACATGGCCGCCAGGGGTGTGGCTTATTTTCCTTATATGTGCATTGTAAAAACTTTAAAAATCTTCTTGTCCAAAAGTACCTGCTCGATTTAAAAAATAAAAACAAATGTTCCTTTGGTGACCCTCTACCAAGATTTTTGAAATTATTCCGATCTGATGAAAAACATGGCCGTCAGGGGGCAGAGCTTGTTTTCCTTATATATGTAATATAGTGAAAACTTAAAGAAATCTACTTGTACTAAATCACTGGCCCGATTTGAAAATAATTTGGCACAAATGTTCCTTGTATGACCCTCTGCCAAGGTTGTTCAATTTATTTTGATCCTTTGAAAAACATGGCCACCTGGGGGATTGCTTGTTTTCCTTATATGTATCTATATAGTAAGGTAAAAACTTTGAAAACTATTGAAGTTCTATTAAATCAGGTGAGCGATATAGGGCCTGTATCCTGTAAAAAAACTAGGTTACTAGGCCAAATTGAAGACACTCTAGAAGACGTATTTTTTATTTGAGTATGTTGAAACTTTGTCAGAATAATTGTCTTGGTGATATATAGGCCAAGATCAAATATGGGTCATGTCAGGTCAAAAGCTAGGTCACTAGACCAAATTGAAGAAAAATCTTGTTTACACTCTGAATACCGCATTTTTAATTTGAGCATGTTGAAACATATCAGAATGTTAGTCTAGATTGTATCTAGACTTAGTTTAAATATAGGTTATGTCTGGTAAAAAACAGGTCACTAGGCCAAATTTGAGAACAATCTTGTTTACACTCTAGTGACTGCATTTTTTGCTGCAGCATTTAAACATTGTCAGAATGTTTGTCTTGATATTATATTGGTCATGTTGGGTAAAAAACTAGGTCACAAGGACAAATTTAAATTTGTCAACATTCTGGAATATGTATTTTTAGATCACCTGAGCCAAAGGCTCAAGGTCATCTATTCTGATCACCCTCTGTCCCTCGTCTGTCGCTAACTTTTAGCTTTAAACATCATCTCCTAAACCACAAGATCAATGTCAACCAAACTGCACAGGAATGTTCCTTAGGTGGTCCACTTTCAAAATTGCTCAAAGATTTTTATTCCATGGAGAACTTTAAAATTCTTCTTTTCTGAATCTGCTTTCAGATTCCAATATAATTAGGCAGAAATGTTCCTTGGGTGAACGACCCTCTACACAAATTATTCAAGCCATATCGATTGGTTAAAAAACATGGCTGATAGGCGTCATCAGAAGAGGGACAAAATGACAATTTTTGTGTAACCCTGCGTAGCATGGTAGGCACTTAGGGATTTTTTTTTTTTTGTCCGGCGTCTGTCTGTCTGTCCGTCTGTCTGTCTGTCTGTCTGTCTGTCTGTCTGTCTGTTCGTCACACTTTTTCGTCACACTGTCGGTGAGCAGGTGCAGGTGACACACGTGCTCCGCGGAGCACTCCATTCTAGTTTTTAAGTCAGATTTTGATGAAAGTGCTTGCCTGATTTCAAGATAAATGTGAAAAAATGTTCCTTTTGTAAGCCTCTACATAATTGTTCCAAGCAGTACCGCTTGGTTGAAAGACATAACATACAGGTGGCATCAGAAAAGGGGTAAAAGTAACTTTAAGCTTCAAATGACATCTCCTCCTTGTCCGTTGGACCAATTTCAGCCAAACTTAATAGGAATGTTACTCTGGGAATCTTCTTTCAAAGTTGTTCAAAGATATAAATTCTATAAAGAACTTTGGTTGCTGCGGCATCAGAAAGGGAAAATAATGCCATTTTTTAAAAATTCTTCTTCTCTGAATCAGCGTATCTGATTCCAAGATAATTTGTAATTTGGTAGAACTGTTCCTTGAGTGACCCTCTACAAAAAAAAAATCAAGCCAAATTGATTGGTTAAAAAACATGGCCACCTGATGGCATCAGAAAAGGGGCAAAATGGCAAAACTTTAAGATTCCATTCTTATTAAAGTTCTTGTTTTATTTTAAGATAGTTTAGCAAAAATGTTCCTTTAGTGACACTGAACATAAATTGTTCAAGCCATATTGATTGATTGAAAAAGATAGCTGCCAGATGGCATCAGAAAAGGGGTTAAAGGAGTTTTACCTTCAGACAACATCTTCCTTGAACTAATGGACCAATATCAACCAAACTTAAAAGAAATGTTCCTGTGTTGGTCATCTTTAAAATTGTTTAAAGATTTAAAAGCATTATTACAAATGTCCTTTACTGATAAGCTGTTTCATTTGCAGTCATTCCCATTCTCGATCAAGTTTTCACCTTTATTAGAAGTAGCATTTGCTACTATACTATCATTAAAGTGATCGATTTAGGGCCATTTTTGCCCATTTGTTAAGTTGAACATGTTGAAACTTTGTAAGAATGGATGTTTTGATGAGCAAATCAGGGCCATCATGGCCCTCTTGTTTATATATAATTAGCCCTGTCCTTGCAGAGCCATCAGAATACTCTTTAACTAATTTAGTAAATGCATTGTGTCAGCAGAGCATCATTCTTGATTATATAAGTATTTGTATGTTAAACGTATATTTGTTGTTTGTAGGTTAAGGGGCTTAAGCTTTAGTAAGAATTGTTAAAACAATTTATTTTGTTTTTTTTTCTTTTTCAGACAAAGAGGCTATCATGGCTTTTCTAAGACAGAACAAAATAGATTCTATCAATTAAGCATCTGACAATAAATAAACAGTATAAAACGACAAGAGGAGAATTATTTAAAGACAGGAAGACAGCACGCTCAAGTCTTAGTCGAAAGCTTGACCAGATTCATTTTTAAACCAACTTATCATAGAATAGTGTGTGCCATTCAGACCGACCTTTTATGGTGTGTACAGTATGTGTTGATTGATAAAACATTGATCTGTAAATAACACATTAACAAGTAATTTGATAAACCAGTGCAAAAGAGTATATAAGATGTTTCTTAAATTTGGCCAAGTGATGCAGTTTTTAGCTCACCAGAGCACAAAGTGCTTAAGGTGAGTTTTTGTGATCGTCCGTCGTTCGAATATGGGTCATTTGGGTCAAAAACTAGGGCACTAGGCAAAATTGAAGGAAAATCTTGTTAACACTCTGGAAGCCGCATTTTTAGCTTGAGCATGTTGAAACTTTGTCAGAATGTTTGTTTTGATGATATCTAGGCTTAGGTCAAATATAGGTCATGTTTGGTCATAAACTAGGTCATTAGGCCAAATAGAAAGTAAACCTTGTTAACACTCAAGAGACCACATTTGTTGCTTCAGCAGCTTGAAACATTGTCAGAATATTTGTCTTGATGCTACCTAGGCCATGTTTGAATATGGGTCATGTCTGGTAAAAAAGGAAAATCTTGTTAACACTCTAAATGCAGCATTTTTAATTTGAGCATGTTGAATCTTTGTTTGAATGTGTGTTTTGATGATATCAAAGCTATGTTCCCCTATAGGTCAAGTCGAGTCAAAAACTAAGTCACTTGGCCAAATTTGAAAAACATCTTGTAAGCAGTGTATCTTTTGCTTTAGGAGCATGATTCTTTATCAGAATGTTTGTTTTGACAATATCTAGGCCAAGTTCAATATGGGTCATATCCTGTAAAAAAACTAGGTTACTAGGCCAAATTGAAGACACTCTAGAAGACGTATTTTTTATTTGAGTATGTTGAAATTTTGTCAGAATGTGTGTTTTGGTGATAATAGCATACATGACCACAACGTTATTGTGATTGACTGTGGTTGGCCCTCTTGTTAGCTTCACTGGCTGAAAGAAAATCTTCTCCTCCAAAACTTGTTGGCCGATTTTCATATAATTATGTGACCCTCTGATTCATTCAAGCCTTGATGATTGGTCAAAAACAAGGTCGCCATAGGGCGGGGTTGTTCGTCTTATAAGGCTATATTGAAAACTTTAGAAATATTCTTCTCAAAAAGTATAAAGCTGATTTTCAAATGATTTTGTCCAAGTGTTCCTTGGGTGACCTTCTAACAGATTCCTTCAAGCCATGTTGATTGGTCAACAAAATAGGGCAGCAAGGAAGTTGTGCTGTTTTGCCTTATATGAATGAAATGAAAACTTTAAAAATATCTCCAAAAGTATGAAGCCAATTTTCAAATCGTTTTGTGGAAATGTTCCTTTGGTGAATCTGTATGAGATTCCTTCAAGGCATGTTGATTGGTAAAAAAACATGGCCGTCAGGGGTGGAGCTGTTGTTCATTTTATGGCAATAGTGAGTTTATTTTTGCCTAATGACTGGAGCGGTTCTGGCCCTCTTGTTAATATGCCAGATCACAAAGTGCTCAAGATGACCTATTGTGATAGTCTAATGTCCTTTGTTGTGTGGAAGTCAGAGCGCCAGAATTATAAATTTGAATGGGAAATTTTGGTAAGAGTCCAAAATCCTAGTTAGATATCCATGAAGGATGAATAAAGTGTCAATTATCATGATATAACTGAACAATTGATGAAAAATACACAACACCGAAATAAATTTATGAGTTTTGTTTACCACTGAGCCTATCTAAACCAAGTTTCACAGGATTTGTTCTTGTGTTGTCCTATTTAAAACTTGTTTGCCAAATTCCATATCAAATTTTAATAGAAATGTGCTTCAACAAGACTTAAGAAGACTTTGCACTTCTACAAAAATGATAGTGTCAAGTTCTTAATTCTAGTTTGAAGTCAATGTCTTTATTTGCATGTTTTTTATGTGACCCTCTTCCATCATGGCTGCTTGTGAAAACTTTTCTCCACTCAGACCAATAGTCAAATTTCAAATATTGTCGCAAAATTTCAACATTATTCAAGCCATTCCCAAGGCAAAATTGGAACCAGAGCTAAATTCTCAAAATAGTCTTTCATATACCTCATTCAGAATGTCCCAATTGTTATGCCCCCACGGAATCTCCGATTCGGGGGGCATATAGTTTTTGGCCTGTCTGTTGGTCTGTTGGTCTGTCTGTCTGCACAAAAAAAAACTTTAACCTTGGCCATTACTTTTGAACCATAACAGGTACGGCTACCATATTTCACATGTGTATTCCTTGTGACATGACCTTTCTGTCAGTACCAACATTTTTGACCTTTTGACCTTTGACCTAGAGGTTGCCATTCTCGAAAAAAACTTTAACCTTGGCCATTACTTTTGAACCATAACAGATACGGCTACCATATTTCACATGTGTATTCCTTGTGACATGACCTTTCTGTCAGTACCAACATTTTTGACCTTGCGACCTTGACCTTTGACCTAGATGTTGCCATACTAAAAAAAAACTTTAACCTTGGCCATTTCTTTTGAACCATAACAGGTACGGCTACCATATTTCACATGTGTATTCCTTGTGACATGACCTTTCTGTCAGTACCAACATTTTTGACCTTGCGACCTTGACCTTTGACCTAGATGTTGCCATTCTCGAAAAAAACTTTAACCTTGGCCATTACTTTTGAACCATAACAGATACGGCTACCATATTTCACATGTGTATTCCTTGTGACATGACCTTTCTGGCAGTACCAACATTTTTCACCTTGCGACCTTGACCTTGACCTAGATGTTGCCATTCTCGAAAAAAACTTTAACCTTGGCCATTTCTTTTGAACCATAACAGGTATGGCTACCATATTTCACATGTGTATTCCTTGTGACATGACCTTTCTGTCAGTACCTTGCGACCTTGACCTTGACCTAGATGTTGCCATTCTCGAAAAAAACTTTAACCTTGGCCATTACTTTTGAACCATAACAGGTATGGCTACCATATTTCACATGTCAGTACCAACATTTTTGACCTTGCGACCTTGACCTTTGACTTAGATGTTGCCATTCTCGAAAAAAACTTTAACCTTGGCCATTACTTTTGAACCATAACGGATACGGCTACCATATTTCACATGTGTATTCCTTGTGACATGACCTTTCTGTCAGTACCAACATTTTTGACCTTGCGACCTTTACCTTTGACCTAGATGTTGCCATTCTCATTTTTTTTTTTAACCTTCCCCACTACTTTTGAACAATAACAGGTAATGCTACCATATTTCACATGTGTATACCTTGCGACCTTGACCTTTGACCTAGATGTTGCCATTGGGGGCATCAGTGTTTCACAAACACATCTTGTTGTTTTTTTTTTAAATTTGTGGCATTTTCCAAAATATCTTAGAAACTATTGAATGATCAAAGATAACGCCCCAGAAGGAATTGATAACTTAACATTTTTTCATCAATCTAGACTTTTTTTGATATTCCAAAGCCAAAGATAATAATAATCACAGAAACTTAAGGTCATCAAACCATTTAAATGTTTTAATACCGAAACCAAATAAAGAATTATTTAAAGGAAGCATGTCTTACTCTGGGGCTAAAGTATGGAATAGTATCCCAGATTATATTAGACTCTGTCCTACAATAAACAGTTTTACTTCTAATTTTATCAAGTGGATAAAGTCGGGATAATTTTCATACTCGTACTTCTAATTTTAAATAAGGTTTAAAAGATTAATCATTTTAACTATAAAAAAATGAAAAAATTGGTGTTTAAATAATTTCAAAACCACTGCCTCTGTTTGATCTCTAATGCAAAATGTTCTATATTTGAATGTGTCATGTATTGCTATTTTATATCTTAATTACAGGGAAAATGCTTTAACTTTTACCATCATTGAACTGATATATTTTGATTTCTATTATTATATGATATTATTTTGTTAAATCACTGATTATATTGTTAATGTGTTTGTGTGTATGTATAAATATGTGTTTTATCCAGAGGGCCCCAAGGAAGATTAGCTAATGTTAATTGGGTCACCCTCTTAAAATAAAGACTTTCATTCATTCATACATTTAAACTGTTAGCCCTAACTATTTCTGTCTGAACCACTACAATTGTTGTTTGTTGCTGAAGTGAACGATTTTTGGGTCATTATGACGATCGTTTGTGCTGTGATAGTTTTAAAATAACGTTTATTAAAACTTGAAAAGTATTAAGCATTAGTTTCTCATTTCACATGTAATAAGGAATGTTTAATGTATTCAAAAGTATTGCATTGACAAAGAAATGTGAGTATATGTTTGGGGAGGGGAGTATGAAGAAGGGGGAGAGATTCACACTAGGATGTGGCATAATATTCAGTTACAAAAATAGATGTACAGACATAGTTTCACGTCGTGATAACTATAATATGATCCAAGCTTTAGGGGCATACCAGTACATATGTGAGCCGCAACAAGCCATTAAGGGTCTTTGTGACTCTCCCTAACATGAATGAATGAAGGTAATTTGGTGTAAAAAAAATAGGGCTACAAATCTTGGTTTTTAGATCACCTGAGCTGAAGGCTGAAGGTGATCTTTTTTGATCACTCACCTTCTGAACTTCGTATGTCACACGTCATCTGTTTAAATCTTTTTCTCTGAAACTTCTGGTCCAATTTCAACCAAATTTCCTAGGTCGCCTTCATCAAAACGTGTCATTCCATAGGACCAATTTCGACCGAACTTCACAGGATTTTTTTCTTGGTAATCCTTTTTAAAAATTGTTCAAAGATTCAAGTTCTTTTCTGAGTTTTGGTTGCTGTGGCAAATGCCTAAAATTCTAAAGTTCTTCTCTTCTTAATCAGCTTGTCAGTCAAGATAATTGGGTAGAAATGTTCCTTAGGCAACCCAGCTTAATTAAATTTTTCCCGATAGTATGTTACATATTTGCTACTATACCATCACTCGGGTGATCAAATTAGGGCCATCTTTGCCCTCTTTTTAAGATGCATAATATTGCCTAAGGGTTCACTGTTCGCACATGCATTAAAACCCCAATTACCGCTGATAGTCAATATTTTTAGCAGAAGGCTATTCTTCTCATATACATGTATACTTACTTCATGTATAATATATTATGTAAAAAGTTTAAGTCCATAACAGCAGAGGACCTAGCTGTGAATAGTAGCAAATTTGATGCTAAAAACATTGTTAAGAAAACATTCAAGTATAATCTGCATAATTAATTTTGCAATGTAAAACAAAAAATTTGACTTCAAAGTTGGCTACAACTTTGGCTCCGACTTCTTATCAATTTGGTGAAAAACCGAATATCCATGGAGGCCCTGTTTGGTCTCCTGAAGACTTTTTAGTTCTAATTTTGTTTATTGTAGTCGCCATTAACAATGTTTCAGATTTTAGGAATATATTTACTTTGGCCTCAAATATGTTTCATTGTATTCAAAACATTAAGGGCTTTATAATAGAAAAGTGGGAAATCTAGTATCATAAATGCACTACCTGTCTGCATCTGTGCTGAATTTTCTAAAATCATAGGGATAGACCATGTAATAAAAATACTAGAATACAAATGGTCTCCTTAATACAGAAAAAAAAATGCGGTCTCCTTAATGCATAGTCCAGGGTTATATCATATGAGCCATTCCACGAGAAAAACCAACATTATGGACTCGGCGTAATGTATTGACCCAGATCAATCCGGACCAATACATTCCGTCTCAGGGGAATAGAGGTATAGAGTAAGAATTCCTGAAACAGAAAATCTCCAGGAGGCGAAAAGTGTCTGTCTCGGTTAGCCTGTGTGGCATGCTTAGGCTGATCCGGATCAATACTTTACGCAGAGTCCACAATGTCGGTTTTCGTGTGGAACAGCTCATATATATGTACTGGTCTTCATAAACCATGTTTCATAATATATAAATATATATAAACATTGCTTTCCTTATCCCTTTCCCAAATATAGACACTTTCTGATGCCCTTGCAGCGTACAACTTTTGAAAACATTTTGGCAATAGGAAAAATTGCTCATGATGAGACATTTCTCCTTTTGCCACAAAGTTTTCAACTTTATATATTTAATAATTTAACCCTTATTCATGGAGATTTTTTAGGTTTCTGCCAATATGTTTTCATAGTTTTCATCTGCAGATTTGTTGTATTTGAGAAAGATTTAAAATATTGTTTTAAGCTGGACTATAGTGTAAGAGTGCTTGGTTGAAAATCATTGCATATTTGGTGGCATCAGAAAAGGGGTAAAATTAACTTTTAGGTTCAAATTACATCTCCTTATCCTCTGGACTAATTTCAGCCTAACTTAATAGGAATGTTACTTTTGGGGTCCTCTTTCAAAGTTGTTCAGAGATATAAATTCTATGCAGTACTTGGTTGCTGTGGATTCAGAAAGGGAGAAAATGCTATAACTTAAAAATTCTTCTTCTCTGAATCCACTTGTTTGATTCCAAGATAATTTAGTAGAAATGGTCATTGAGTGACCCTCTACATTATGTGTTCAAGCCATAATGACTGGTTGAAAAACATGGCTTCCAGACGTCATCAGAAAAGGGGCAAAACGACAATAATTTAAAATTTCATTCTTATTCAAGTTTTCGACTGATTTCTAGATAGTCTAACAGAAATGTTCTTTTAGTGAAACTGTACATAATTTGTTTCAGCCATATTGATTTGTTGGAAAAGATAGCTGCCAGGTGGCATCTGAAAAGTGGTAAAAGGAACTTTAATCTTCAAATGACATCTCCCCCTAAACCAATGGACTGATATTAACCATACTTTTAGGAAAACATATTTCATATATATACATTATCTGCCTTCATCTTTGCTAAAACATGTTAAAATCGTAAGGACAGACTAAGTAATAAAAAATAAGTAATTATTTGGTCTCCTTTATGCAGATTGTAGGGTTATATATGTATGCACTGGTCTCCGATAACCATGTTTCAGATTATAGGAATATATATACATTGGTCTCCTTAAAGTAGGTTGTATATTAAAAATATTTAGGAGACAAGACAATTTATATATATTCTGTGTATTCTTTTTTTAGGAAAACAAATCTCATGTATACACATGTCTACATCTGTGCTTAAAAATGTTTAAATCGTAAAGATAGACCAAGTAATAACACATATACAAATGGTCTCCTTAATACAGTAAATATAATGCGGTCTCCTTAATGCAGAGTCCAGGGTTATATGTGAATATATATGTTCCGGTCTCCATAAACCATGTTTCAGATTATAGAAATATATACATTGGTCTCCTTAAAGTATGGTTTTTATGTTACAAATATTAAGGAGACCAGCAGATTTGTATATTTTTTGGCTACATGTTTTTAGGAAAACTAAGCACATATATACACTATCTGTCTACATCTGTGCTAAAAAATGTTAAAATTATAAGGGTAGACCAAATATTAACAAATATACAAATGGTCTCCTTAATGCAGAAAAAATAATGCGGTCTCCTTAATGCAGCATCCAGGGTTATATATATATATATATACATATGTGACACATGTACATGCATACATTACATATACACACACATATGTCCACATACACATACACACACACACATACACATACATCCACAAAAGTACTTATAGCACAAAGCAAAATGTTCCTTATTCAAACAGAATTTGCTAAAATTCATTACATGGCATCACATTTACATGTTACTCCATGCAAGTACTAAGCATATATTATTGATTAATTTTACTAATATGAATGTTGCATTGAACATATATCAATCTACAAAGTTTTTCTGTGTGTGATAAATTAAAGTATTTTCATCTCTGCATGCTCCTTTCGAGAAAAGCATAAATAAATTAAGATATTCATCAACATGGCTTTACATTTCTTCCTATACATATATATACATTTATACATATCATCATCAATTAATTCAATCATTACAACACCATACTGCAACAAACGGAACCCCATACTGCAACACACTCAAACTGAACCCAAAACTGCAACAAACTGATGCCAGTACTGCAATGAATCGACTCCTTCGTGTAGTGCCTAGCATTCGGATTAACTCTTTCCCACATACAACAAATCTGCAGCAGACGGCTTTGAAATTATCAAGTCCAAAATGTATAAAATCTTTTTAAATGATAGTATGCTTATTGAAAAGAGTTGAAATCATCGTTGCAAATGCAGAAATTGCTCATTATGGGCAATTTGTCTTTTTGCCTAAATGGTTTCAAGAGTCGTCTGCTGCAGAAAGTGTCTATATGTGGGAAAGAGTTTATCCGAATTCAGAAAGCGTCTATATGTGGGAACGGGAGACCAGCATTCGAGCCCCGGTCGGATCTTACCATATCCTTTAAACATGGCTTTCGGGAATAGGATTACGACTGATGTATCGATTCCATGATAAATAATACCGGTTGTACTAGTAAATGACTCAGACAATTGAGCCGTTCCACGATAAAACCAACATTATGGTCTCTGCGTAATGTATCGACCAAGATCAGCCTGCGGAGTCCGCGCAAGGTAATCCGGACTGACACATTCCGTCTTATGGGATAGAGGTATAGATTAATGACTCCTGAAACAGAACTTCCACAGGAGGCGAAAAGTAGTTGTTCGGATTAGCCTGCGTGGTATGCTTAGGCTGATCCGGGTCGATACTTTCTCGCGGAACGGTTCAAATACTGTTGAAAAGTTGCGGAAAGATCCTCCCGCATATCCTGGTACAAATCATATAACTAAGACTTAGTGAAAGTTGGCGTTTCCTGACACGTCTCTGTAAATATATGCAGCTGATTGGTAAGTCTTTGTGTTAATAGATCTGTATTATACATTTCTGCACAATCGTGTGATCATTTCCACGTGTTTCCGTTTGATTGAGTGTTTATTTAGTGCTTAACGCCGGTTTAAGCAACTGTTAAGTTTCCTGTGTGAGTAACCAGTTCCAAAAAGTGTTTGCCGTGCATCGAGTACGCACATCCCGCATCCAAGGCGGACATTCTTCATACACACCGCTACGGCCACGTGTTTCTAATGCGACACTATGGTGGTATGAATTGATTCATATTATCCGAAACCACACGTATTGCTTTTATATGTGAGCCGCTACTGATGATATATGGTCTTAATGCATCTTTGTACAGTGGAGACTAGAGCAAGCACGTGCATCCACATAAGCTTACCAGACCCTGTTCTGACGACTACTAGTCCTTTAGTCCTATATACACTGTTTTAGCACCGTCTTAATGCGTAATCTGCATCTCCGCAGAGACCCAACAGAGCCTTCACTGACCACCTACGTGTCATTTAGTCGTGAATACTGACCACCTACATGTCATTTAGTCGTGAATACTGACCACCTACGTTCGAATCCCGGCTCGGCCAACTTTCTTTCCGACGTTTGATAAAAGTCATTGCGACATGCGTCATTCGTCTTCCACCAATGGGCTAAGTCTATGTGGAATAGCAGCCAGTTGTTTGGGAAGATTGTTGTGTGGAGTACTGGTTTGAGAAAACCAGGAAACACATTAGTAGGTGAACTGGCCGCCGTGATATGACTGAAACATTGTTAAAAACGGCGTTAAACCCCAATCAATCAATCAATCAATCTGACCACCTACATGCAATTTAGACGTGAATACCACATAAATGTCATTTAGTCACTTATACTGACCAACTACATGTCATTTTATCGTTTATACTGACCACCTACGTCATTTAGTCGTTAATACTGAAAACCTACATGCCATTTAGTCGTTTATACTGACCATTTACATGTCGTTTAGTCGTGAATACTGACCACCTACATGTCATTTGGTCGTGAATACTGACCACCTACATGTCATTAAGTCGTGAATACTGACCACCGATATGTTAATTAGTCGTGAATACTGAACACCTACATGTCATTAAGTCGTGAATACTGACCACCTACATGTCGTTTAGTCGTGAATACTGACCACCTACATGTCATTTGGTCGTGAATACTGACCACCTACGTGTCATTTAGTCGTGAATACTGACCACCTACATGTTAATTAGTTGTTTATACTGACCACCTACATGTCATTTAGTCATGCATACTGACCACCTACATGTCATTTAGTCGTGAATACTGACCACCTACATGTCATTTAGTCATGCATACTGACCACCTACATGTCATTTAGTCGTGAATACTGACCAACTACATGTCATTTAGTCGTGAATGCTGACCACCTACATGTCATTTAGTCTTGAATACCAACTACATGTCATTTAGTCGTGAATACCAACTACATGTCATTTAGTCGTGAATGCTGACCAACTACATGGCAATTTATCGTTTATATTGACCACATACATGCCATTTAGTCGTTTATACTGACCGTTTACATGTCATCTAGTCGTGAATACTGGCCACCTACATGTCATTTAGAAATACTAAATACCTACATGTCCATTAGTCGTTTATACTGACCACTTACATGTCATTTAGTCCTGAATAATCTTCTGTCAAGTTCAACATTCTTTAATTAGTAATACAATTTTTAATACATATTATTTTAACATTGAGTGACGTGTTTTAAAGTATTGATGGAAAACAAATATATATCATTATCCATTTTGCCTAGTAGGCTGTTTTTAATTCCGCTCCGATCATATCGCGTCAGGAATATAATGGTGCTATTAGTTCTAGATTCATGACTTTTAGATGTTTTCAAATTGGAAAGATCCAAGCAAGTGTTTGATAACTCATAGTTTTATGTTAATTATTATATATATAAGACATGAACATAAATATACGTAAAACTAACGGTACGTGAAAAAGACTTCTTTCTCACAATGTTTTCAATTTTATCATTATAAGATTATTTGTTTCTGTTTGTGATTCATAAGTTGCTATAAGATACTTTTACTATCAAAGATATATTACTTTAGAATATTAAGTTAATTTATAATAAGATTTCGTGAATAGAAATATTTACACTGATAAGCATGATGATATAAAAAACTGAACTGTTCCACTTTTTATAAATACACTGTTTCCAAACTTACCCTAGTATATTTGTGGTACAAATACAGAACAAAAACAGACTTAAACAAAACCAAATAAAGTCATTTAAGTACACAATCGATTACTACTAGTAAATTCTAACATCTTTATCAGAGGTGCCGTTAATGTTTCCAAGTAAAAATTCCGTTCTTTGAATGCAAGTTGTAAATATCTCGCAAGAGAATATATGAAACTGGTTTTTTGACATTGCATTATCATATAAAGTAAGTTGTTTGAGGTTGGTTCAACCAACGTTTTGGGAAATTTCAATCAAATAGAACTCTAGCCTCACAAGCTTTACCCCAAGTTACCTTTATTTGATCCTGCTGGGTTGAGTCAATGAGACCCTAAAATAAATGGAATTTGTATTACACATTCCTTGTACTGAAACATTTCTTTATCCTCATCATATGTGCCGTTCCACGAGAAAACCAACATTGTGGACTCTGCGTAACGTTTCAACCCGGATCAGCCTAAGTATGCCGTACGGTGTAACCCGGACAGATTCTTTTCGCAACCTGTGGGATTTTCTGTTTCAGGAATAATTACTTTATACCTCTATCCCCCTGAGACGGAATGTGTCGGACCGGATTAGACTGCGCGGATTGCACAGGATGATCTGGGTCGATACATAACGCAACATCTATAATGTTTATCGTGGGACGGTTCATATACTTAATGTTCAAATCAATTACTTAGCTGTAATAACATGAATGTATTAAGCATACTTTTATTGATCACACGAACCTATTAATATCTTGAAGTATTTTATGGCTTCTTTTTTACTTCGACTTATCGCGAGTCTACTATGTACCGTTAATAAATTCAACAAACTAATATTTATAGCACGTATTACAAAAGAATAACCCTTTACCTAAAAAGCTGATTGGCCAAATTAGATATAGTTAATATCATGTTAGCATGGATAAACAGTCAACAACTAGTGTGGATAAATATTGATCTATGAGTCATAATCTTAACTTTTAAAGTGCACTTTTCACATGATCTGTACTTTTGATGTTCTTTAAAGCACTACTGGTTGATATATGTATTGCATTGCCATAGCTGTGTTTTCACAGTTGTATTGCACGTTTTCATGATCGGACCATTGTCGTTCAGATCTAGACATAATCCTGATGTATCGTGTTGGATTTGACTTCCCTGAAAAACAAACATATTTAAACATAATTTGGTATTCTACCCAATGGTTCTGCAAGCGAAAGGCGAACATCGGGTTTTATTGCATAAACGAGCAGTGAATAATCAGGTGAATCTGTGCATAAGCAAAGTCTCGCAGGAACCTTTCATGTCTACTAATATATATAAGCAAAGTATCGCAGGAACCTTTCATGTCTACTAACATATATATGACCTCATACAAGGTGAAATTTCTGAGACATTATTGAGGTTAATACCATGAGGTTTTACGCATACAAATTGGATGCTATAATGGTGATCTAAAGAGACCAAACGTAGGCCGTGATTAGAATGAAATATAATTTGAGCCATTCCACGAGATAACCGATAGTATGGCCTCTTCGTAATGTATCGACCCAGATCAGCTTGCACAGTCGCGCAAGCTAATCCGGGCCGACACATTCCGCCTCAGGGGTATAGATATATATCGTAATGATTCCTGAAACAGAAAATGCACAGGAGGCAAACATTGTTTGTCCGGATTAGCCTTCGCAGCATGCTTAGGCTGACCCAGATTGACGCTTTACGCAAAGTCCACAATGTTGGTTTTCTTGCGGGACGGCTCGAGTTATTGATATGTCCGAGTCATCCAACGATGTATGCTCAATAACAGCTTATAATTAATTTCTGCTTAAATGTTTATAATGAAAATGAAGCCAATGATACAATCATCGCATACAAAATCAGCGTAATAGCAGTTCTGATTGCTAGGCTGTTCTCGAAAGATAGATCCGTTGCAAGAATGTGTTCGACTTAAACGATATATTAGAAATATCAAATCGAGAGTCCAATTTAAATAACTAGAGTTTGTATCAAGAAATGAAATAGAGTTTGACCTAAAACGGTGTACCTGTGTTGCAGAGAAATAATGACAATTATAATCAAACAATTCATTCGGGGCTTGGTACAGATATCCATGATTGTCAAGGCATGTATTGGTGTTTACATTCCTTGCTATACCCCATGCTCGCACATTCTCATTCATAACGAACAGTTCTGGCCATATGTTCTTCATCAACCATGAAAATGGTTTACACTGTAACCTTTCTTTAAGAGCCAGTCGATCAGACATATCGCCAACATCCAATGCCTGAAATTAGAAAAAAATCACATTCCGTTTTACCAAGCATATGGCACAATAATTAATAAACACTTTACTCTTCTAATTAGTCGTAATATTATTATCAGTTCAATCTGAACAATATTTTAGCCTTACACAGTTTTCAAAAGTCCTGTCCTCGGTGAACATCTGTTAAAGAAACATGCTAAAACCTGATTTGTTTTATGTTTTCTTAGGCTGTCTATTTTCATAATTGAAAAATGGGTAAAAAACAAAAGTAATACTTTTGTCAAAAGTGTGTTGTCCAGTGGTAATACATTTCTTATTTGAACGCGTCATTTATATATATAACGATATAACAATTACATTTTGACTACCTACATCGCTTAACTCTGTCAGCGCCAAAGGCTATTGAGGTTTTTGCAATCAATACTGATTCAGGTGTGTCAGCTCGTAACGAGCTGTCTCACCTGAAATCAGCATTATTTGATTTTTAGTTATCGAAATAGTACAAACTGTTATTACATGAGAAATGGAGACGCCCGATTTTGAACATGGAAGAGTTTAGCAATAAATATCACAGTCCTTTGGTATAAAACAGACCCCAAAGATTGATAGTCAAAATGTCATTGTATTAATTAAATATATGAATTGCTAAGTTCTTTTATTGACACCGCGTGGCGCGCGGCATCAGTATGGGATAGGTTTTAATGTTATACCATGGGGTGACGTAATTGAAAAGGGAGCAACCAACATTATTATTGTCAAGAAAAACTCTATTATATGTTTGAAAAAAGCAACCTTTATGAAACAATAAATTGTATTGACTGATTTAAGAAACAAAAAGATGCAACATAAGTATGTCTTCTACCGTTATTTCAAATCTTAAGACATATTTAATTTGTTTTTAATAACTCTTCCCCATCTTACTAGGCTACGCTTTTTTTAATAGTTTGATTTACGACCCTGCCGAGCTCCTAGGCTACGTTTTTTTGGTTCACGGCGCCGAAATTCGGGGGTCGTGTTTGCCTATTTATAAAAATCTGTTGAATTTATAAACTTTAAACGTTCCTTCCCATACAGTTTGTTCATTCTGTCCATTGTATTCTTGCTATATGTTGACTATACATGTGAACTTTTTCTTTTAATTTCATAAATGCTCAATTTTTATATTTTCTTTAATTTGCTTATACGATCGACTATTTTTAGAATGGAAATTAAGAAAGGAGTTAACTCTCGAGTACAAAGGCTATAGGACATTTTTACCGTTAGATTCGGATAGTTAATCCCATTGGCATTACACCTTAATATATGTTAATATTTAAGCACCTATGTGTTTTTGTTTTGTTTTGTTATCTTATTGGTCTAGTTAGAGCAGATTTTTTAACCGTTTATTGGTTCGAAATTAAGAAACTTCAGCTTCTGTGACACATTATAGTTGCAGTCAATGTTAAGCAAACTGTAAACCATTTTACGAATAATGCTGAATATCACATAAATCGCAGCATATAAAACGTCTATCCCTACGTCAAAACTGACCCCTTTCTGCTCTTGGTAACCTTTTATCATTGGCTATGGTAGCCAGGTGAGCAATGTAGGCACATCTCGGTCTTCTTGTTTAAAATAAAGGAACATTTGACCTTTTTATCGAACTATTTACACGTTATTTGCATGTACTGAACTGCGTTTGCTTCCTTTAAGTTATGCTTCAAAATCATGCGCGGTTTTGTTAAGTGTAGTATACCTATCCAAAGAATGTCAATGCAGGATTAAATGTGATCTTGTTTCGAATTATAATGTAATACAAAACTAAGTTTGACAATAAGCAATACAATACAAATGATTTCACTTGTTTTTTGCAAATCTCGATATCATCAAATTTAGATATAAACGGATATTGTATAACGCGTTTTGTTTGTAAACGAGGTCCCCTTCTAAAAGTATTACCAGTGACACAATTATATTTGAGCCGTGTTTGAGGTATTTTGGCATCTGCGTTGAGTGTCGACAATCTCCAAAGGTCAGATGCGCCATTGGCTAGACTTTCTGGTGTACTTGAAACAGAGATCGCATCAAGAGTGGGAGACGGTATCTTTAAACGGTCGGGGAAAAGGTCAGAAGTGGCTTCAAGTATTAGATGCCTGTGATGCGAACTTTGATACACAGGTGTCAGCATCAGGATACGTTCAAAAGTAATTGTTATTTACAAATGAAACGCCATAATATTGAGCCGTGCTTGCACGCGTGACAAAATACTTTTGTGCACATCCATGTAAATGATCCAGAAGGATACAATTTTACAGATGTTTCTTTAAACCTTTCATGACTATTTTGTAAACTGTGCCGAGCCAGATCCGACTTCGTGAATGAGCTGAATTTTTTGGATATACACTGTTGCATGACGGTTGGTTCTCGCAAAGAGGCGTTCATATACTTTCCCGAAAGCCTAGTGTTTGAGATAACCGCCTCGGATGCGGGAGGTCGAAGGTTCGAATACCAGTGACGACGGGTCCATTCTGATATGATCAGTTGGTTAATCGAAAGCTAATCAAATCATGGCACAGACTGTTTGGATGCCTGGTACCTGGCGACATGGCTAGGATTTGTGAAGTCAACGTGCACTTTTCATAAGCCAGAACTGTATGTTCCTTTCAATTAGTGAACATATATATAGCAATGACTTAATGCGTATATGGCGAACGGATGGACCGTCGTCCAGCTGCTGTGTGTAGATCGCCCGTTTTCCGTAGGTCAGTCGAATTTCTATATTGTGGAATTGCTCACTGTTTTTGGCCGATACCAAATCGCCGTCTAAAATAACACAAATTGTATTACGTACATTTGAATGTAATTGGTGTTATTTAGAAGAATGTAAATGGTGATTTTTTAAATGTTAAAGGAATGTAGTTGATGTTCTTAAGAGGAATGTAATGGATGTTCTTTAGAGGGATGTAATTGGTGTTCTTTAGAAGAATGTAATTTGTGTTTTTGAGAAGAATGTAATTGGTGTTCTTAAGAAGAATGTAATTTGTATTCTTTAGAATAATGTAATTGGTGTTCGTTAGAGGAATGCAATTGGTGTTCGTAACACAGTGAGGAAATTATTCTTCCAATCAAAGTACAGCTTATAGGTAAACACTCCTGTCATTCAATCGGCAGATGCTAAAGTGCGTGTGTGTTTCCCCAGCAAAAAACTCATGGAGATCAATGTAATACATAGATATTGACCGAGTTATTACAGGAAGAATATGACAAGTTAGTTATGACCTTTCTAAATAACTATCTATAAATCAGTCATTTTGCATTCAACAGTTATATCATTTCCATTGTCTGGTTTTCAGAAAAAATCTCTGAATACACTCTTGTAACGTATTTAAACACATAGTTAAATTATCTGTGAATACACTCTTATAACCTATTTAAAAACATAGTTTAATTATCTCTGAATACACTCTGGTAACCTATTTATACAAACAGTTTAATTATCTTTGAATACACTCTGGTAACCTATTGATACACATAGTTTAATTATTTCTGAATAACCTCTGGTAACTTTTTAAAGACATAGTTTAATTATCTCTGAATACACTCTGGTAACTGAATTAAACACATAGTTTAATTATCTCTGAACACACTCTGAACACACTCTGGAAACCTATTTAAACACATAGTTTAATTATCTCTGAATACACCCTGGGAACCTATTTAAACACATAGTTTAATTATCTCTGGATACACTCTGCTAACCTATTTATACACATAGTTTAATTATATCTTAACACACTCTGGTAACCTATGTATACACATAGTTTAATTATAATTATTCCGGCAGCTTTGTCCTCTACACATTAATCTTTTGCCGGGCAATTTCGACGAGCATTCATAATGTTTGACAGTACAGTGGTCAGTATTATGCTGTTTGTTAGGAGCACGTATATATATATGGTTCAGGTCATAAGTATTAGAAAGTTTGTCCTAAATAATATGTGTCTTGTGGTGGTGTCCAACAAGATTGCTATATTTCATCGTAGTTGGTATAATAATAATAATAATAATAATAATAATAATGACTAGAAATATCACGGAAGTTAATAAATACCCCCAAAACAGCACCTTGACTCAAAATATGGATTCTGACCGACCAATCAAAGGGCCATAACTCTGTAAAATAACATGCAATTGTAAGACCTTTATGATATGCACATCTCCTCTTGGTATAGAAGCTTCATGTACAATATTATTAAATTCTACCCAGTGGTATATAAGAAATAGTACTTTTGACCTTTGACTATGACCTTGACATTTGAGGTACATGTACAAGCCACCTACCTCATCATGGTGAACACGTGTGCCCAGTATCTTGAGAATCCTATGATGCATGGTTGAGATGCGGACCGGACAAGGTAGTCCTGTCAAACAGTACTCATTTTGACCTTTGACCTCTGAGTGTGACATTGACCTTTAAGGTACATGCCACTTCATCATGGAGACCATGTGTGTCCAGTAATTTGAGAATCCTAAGATACATGGTTGAGATGCGGTCCGGACAAGGTAGTCCTTTCAAACAGTGCTTTATTTGTCCTTTGACCGTTTGACCTCTAAGTGTGACCTTCACCTTTAAGGTACAAGCCACCTCATCATGGTGAACATATGTATCCATTAACTTTGAGAATCCTAAGATGCATGGTTGATATACGGGCCGGACAAGGTAGTCCTTTCAAACAGTGATTTTTTGTCCTTTGACCGTTTGACCTCTGTGTGTGACATTCACCTTTAAGGTACAAGCAACCTCATCATGGTGAACATGTGTGTCCAGTAACTTGAGAATCCTAAGATGCATGGTTGAGATGCGGGCCGGACAAGGTAGTCCTATCAAACAGTACTCATTTTGACGTTTGACCTCTAAGTGTGACCTTGACCTTTAAGGTACAGTGCTAGGTCTTGTGAGCGACACGTCGCCTCATCATGGTGAATGCAAAGTTTCTTTGATATCCTATGATGCATGGTTGAAATTTGGGCCGGACAAGGTACAATCCTTTCAAATAGTACTCATTTCAACCTTTGACATGTAAGTGTGACCTTGACATTAAGGGACAGGCCTGAGTCTTGTTCACGACACGTCGCCTTAACATGATGAACGTATGTGACAAGTTTCTTTGAAATCCAATTATGCATGGTTGAAATACAGGCCGGACAAGGTACAGTTCTATCAAGTAGTACTAATTTTGACGTTAGACCTCTTAGTGTGACCTTTACATTTGAACTGCAGGCCTGGGTCATGTGAGCGACACGCCGCTTCATCATGGTGAACGTTTGTGCCAAGTTTCTTTCAAATCATATGATGCATGGTTAAGGTGTGGGCCGAAAAAGGTTATGTGGGACTGATAGACAGACAGACAGACATATAGACAGACAGACGGACAGACGTAAAAGGGCCATAACTATGTAAAATAACATGCAATTGTAAGACCTTTATGGTATGCACATCTCCTGTTAGTATAGAAGTTTCGTGTAAAATTGTATTGAATTCAACCCGGTGGTTTGTTAGAAATAGGCCGGACAAAATATGGCTTCCGGCCGACTGACCGACTGACCAACTGACCGACCGACCGACCGACCAACCGACCAACATAGTAACTCCTAATACCTCTGTTTTGGGTGGAATAATAACTATATTTTATGAGGGAAAAATAACTGATTTAGTAACACAAACTAATCTTCCATGAGGCCCTCATTATTTTAATTAAATCAATTTGTATACACGTACATTTCTCAACAGAGTACTGTAAAATAAAATTTCATGCCGATATGGCGTATTCTCTTCGAAGTTGGTATCGCTATTTCATGCCGATATAGCGAATTCTCCCCAGTGTTGACGAAAATGAAAAAGTAGATGATAATCGAAATAGGTTACTTTTTTTGTTTATTTCTATTTTCGGGGATGGGGCGTACATGTATTTACCTCCATATTTGGGATATATTGATAGATGAGTTCCTTATGCTGAGGTTCCATCCGTACTTCTACTACTCGTTTATAGTTGAATTGCTCTACCTCATTTCTACCACCCGGGTCACTGTAGGGTTGTGATCGAGCAACGTGACCGATATGAGAGCAGGGCACATGCACACGTTTACCTCCGCAGAGCCATATCTATGTTATAAAACAAAATATTTATAATATCTACAGGTGTTGGCATACATGTTTCATTTGCAAGGAATCACACATTTCAGTTCTTTGATCCTAGTTATCAATGAAAACTCAAATAATGATAGCAATATCGACGGGCAACAGCTTGTGTGCCTAAGCTAAAGGTTAATCACATATTCGAGTTATCGCGAGTCCACTGCTTTTTCATCAGAATATATAGTAATATAGTACAGTAACATGGCAAACTTACTCGCCAAGACAGTTCCAAAATTTTCTCCGCCCCACACTTTCATTTTGTCATCGTATGTTCCAATGTCTTCAAAAAACTTTCTGTCTATTGCAAATGCCGCTCCGACCGAACTGTTCTCTCTGGAAAAAATAAAAGGAGAGCTTTGTGTTAAGAAACCACCTTAGGACATTTGTGATCAGTGATCCAGATCGACGTTTGACAACATTCAAGGTGACACGCGGCATTCTTGCTCCAACAATTGGCTAAGCAGTCAGTTGCTTCGAAATAATGTTGTGTTGAGTACTGGTGTGAGACAGCCAGAAAACACATTGGAACTGGCCCCTGTGATATGACTGAAAAAGTGTTAACAAGAATTGCTGTCCCCCGATTTGACTATCAATGCAAGTGTTAAAGACAAAAAGTAAAAATAAAAACTTTAACGTTGAGCTAAACACAATTGTAAAAATGGCAAAAATGCCAAAAGTACATAGCATTTATCTTTTTTTTTTCCAAATATATGACCCCAAAACCAATTGTTCATTAAAACTGTGTAGTCAATCTAACAAAAAATGAAGAAGGTATGTTTGATTTCGCAAAATCCACCAAAATCCATGTTTTTTACCCCAAAAATAGCTTACACTCATTCGCTTAACAAAGAATGTCATGAAGAGTATAAGATATAACTATGACTGAAATTTGAAAACCCTTGCACTTGTTCTTTTTAAGAAAATATATAAAAAAAAACCTCTAACTTTCAGCTAAACACAAAGTACAAAAATACAAGAAATAAAAAAAATAAAAGTTTAACCCTAAAACGCATTTGACATGTTAGAGTACTTTATTTATGAAATGTGTGTTTGAAAACGCTAGCACTTGTACCATTTGAGAACATTCTAAAAGTCAAAACTTTAACTTCGAACTTAACAAAAAGTACAAAAATACAAGATATTGAAAAATGTTTGACCCAAAAACCCGTTTGATATGCTGATATACTTTATTTATGAAATATGTGTGCACAATTGAAAATGATGAAGCTATGTCAAATGCTCAAAATCCACAAACAATCATGTTTGTTACTCCCCAAAAAGGTCACACTCAGTATCTTCAGCACACAATGTAAAGAAGGGTATTAGAGTTAACACTTTTCCAGATATGAAATCCCTAACACCAGTTATCATTGAGAAAAAGTAAAACAAAAAACGTTAACGTTGAGCTAAACGCAAAGTTCAAAAATACAAGTAACAAAAGAAAATAAATATCCAAATGATTGACCAAAAAAGCCGTTTGATATGGTGAAGTATTTTATTCATGAAATGTGTGTGCAAGATTTTAAATCAATCAAACAGAAAATGAAGAAGTTATGTCGAATTCTCAAAATCCACCAAAATCCACCAAAAATCATGTTTTTTACCCCAAAAAGAAGGTCACTCTCAGCATCTTCAGCATACATTGTGAAGAAGGGTGTAAGATGTAACTACATTCCAAATATGAAAGCTCTAGTACCAGTACTTATTAAGAAAAATTAAAAAAACAACAGAACTTTAACGTTGAGCTAAACGCAAACGTTTGACCCCGCCATCGCCGTCGCCGACGGCAGAAAAGCAACACCTTAAAAAACGAAATGGGGTTTAACACGTATCAGCAAACCATACCAACATGGCCATCTACAGTGCACGATATGGCTCTGCAATGTTCTTCAAGAAGCCATATTCAGATTCAAGAAACCTCTCATAAACAGAGTTTATTTATATATCCTAGGCAGATGCTTAATCAAACTTAAAATAATTTTGGTTTGACATGTCCTTAGAGTATGGTTCATAGTCGATCCATGAACACACGATTAGTGAACCACATGCAGTGTTTCATTATCTGCCTTGATCGAATTATTTTCTTGCTTATAATAATAATTTTCGAACCGTACTTTATTCTAGATGTAATAATTATCGAGGTGTGTGATCTAAACACTGAACAAATCTGTCCACCGTGCAAGAACAAAAACCCAGAAGTAACTAAAGAAATATCTACAGTAAGTGATTTGGAATATGATAATTACCCTTACATTATTATGAATCATAGTCTCAATAGACTACCATTTATTTATTTTATCGAATTAATAGGATATTCAACATGAATTTTCCCACACAAAATAAATAGAACATATACATATCATGTTCAACAAACACATAAATATGAGCCGTCCCGAGAGAAAACCAACATTGTGGACTCGACCCGGCTCAGCCTAAGAATGCCGCGCAAGTTAACCCGGACAGACGCTTTTCGCCTCCTATGAATTTTCTGTTTCAAGAATCATTACTCAATACCTCTTTCTCCCAGAGACGGAATGTGTCGGCCCGGATTAGGCTGCGTGGAGTGATCTGGATTGATACATTATGCAGAGGACATAATGTTAATTTTCTCGCGAGACGGCTCATATAGACATGTTTCAAAGTACAGTTTTAAGTTTCGCTTATCCCTGTATGTTTGAAGCTTATATATATAATACCCATTTAGAACACTTTCAAAGAAACTAAAGGGCAGGTATTCCAACAGGTAGACATATAACAAATTCCGACGGCCAATTGAAGCGAGGATATTTCTATGTATTTATGTACTCGTTTTAACACTGTTTTATGGTACAGTTATATCTTAATATTCAACTCATCAAAAAGACTGTTAAAGTATGTTATACTTATAGCAATCTAACTAATAGTAGATATGTAATAATATCAAATACACCTCAGGGTGGTTAAAAACCATCATGGCTACACTAATTGTCGACATCGAACTGCTTCCTATGTACACAATGTTTACTTTTAACTGGGATATCTGTTAGACCTCATGTTTAGACTTCCATATCAAGACTAAAAGACCGGTGGTTTTGTTTACCGCCGGAACTTACGAAAGCTATCGAAAGTAGCCTTCAACCCTTTCCTATTTACTGCAGCAGACGGTTTTGAAAATGTATTAGCAAAAATATGAACAATTTCTAAAATTGAAAGTATAGATATTTCATGGAGTTGAAAATATTGTGGTAAATGAAGGAATTGCTCAGTATGCTCTAGATGCGTCGTCAAAATGTCTTGAGGAAAGGGTTATTTCAAATCCAATAAGTATATTATGTGTTTACATTCTAATATCTATTTGTGAAGTCATGGTAATATTTGTACTCCATTGAATCCCGCTGAATATAGTCAAGTATGCCCATAGCAACGGTCTTCCGGTCACGTGATACTTCTTCTAGTAATGGCTCATACCTGCATAAATAAAAAAAAAATAACAGAAAATGGAATTAAAACTAACGAGTGAAGCTGTGCATTTTTACGTATTGAAATTCAACTAATATGTTTATGTGAATTGAAAAAAGAACACGGAATATCACTTGGCTACACTTAAACTTTGTTAATACTATACAATTCTTCTTCGAACATTTACGCAATTGTGGAAAAAATCTATTTTAATGTCATCCGTTGCATGCATTGATCGGGAAACGATCCGCAAACAGCATACCCATTTGTAATCCATGGTTTAATATCCAATGAGAACAATAACACGAAAAATGTTGAGACTTGGGAATGATGACAAGAGTTTCACAAGATATGTTCAAGCAGTCAAAGTCAAATGGTTAAGATTGTCTGCATGGATATAAACAAGTTCTCCGTTGAATATTTCACAAGCAGAAATGCACAGTAGTCCACATACACCATTGGTGAATATTTTACTGTAGTTTAAATTTGTTTATTATACAACGATTGCGAAATAAACTTTAAGCTTATATTAATCACGCTCGATGTCTGCTACCTGGAGACATAACCAGTACTCGCACCATTTTAGTGGAAAAATCCCAAAAGCAGAACCCGCTTATCACGGGATTCGAACCCGGGACCTTTCGTACGAGAGGCCGACGCTCTACCATCGTACCACTGATTAATAAGTATTTCAAAAACTGACAAGCTTATACGCCATTGATGATTACTATACTTTGATTGGTTAGTGTGTTGTATTCGCTCGCGGTCATTAATCACTCGTGGATTAATAACCCTTTCCTACATACAACAAATCTACAGCAGACGACTTTGAAAACAATCATACAAAAAGATGTAAAATCTATAAGTATAATTATTGAAAAAAGTTGAAAACATTGTGGCAAAAGGTGAAATTGTCCACATCTTTTCAAAAAGCCGTCTGCTGCAGAGGCGTCAGAAAGCGTCTGTATAAGGGAAAGGATTAAAGGGATGTACATGACAGTATTTTCAAATAACTGATAAAAGAAAGGTTGCTAATCCGATATAACATCTAGGTGATGGATGCGTTTTCGGATCCTTTCTATCTAAAGTTTATCAGAGTTTTCCTTGTATAAAAAGGCAATCTTATAGGTTCTCATCTTTAGAATTATATTACCCATCGTGCTGTTATCGTCCACAAGAATGATTTCATGTAACCATTTCCGGGGGCTACGATTCACTATACTATAGACTGTACGCAGTAACATGAATAGCCATTCGTCGTAGAACGGTATGACAATACTTGCTGTTAACAATTTCTGCGGAAGGGTTCGATTTGCATAACTGAAAATTAAATTGTCAATAAATTATACTTCCTCGTGTGAACTATTTTGTAAAGACGTTATTTTGTACATAGGTCATACAAACGTCTGTATTCACTATTCACTAGTTGTGCCCCTTTTTGAAGATAGTGCATTTAACACGTTATCTCTTTTCGTATTGAAGGTATGATTTTTATAAATTTGACAGTTATTGGGTTTAAAGTGTACTTGAATTGAATGCTGCCATAGCTATGGTCCTATATTTTTTTTTTTACATTTGTCCTTACTTGTAAACGGTAAATGTAATAGAACTGATGTATTGTTCACCAGAGTAAGGTTTTCTCAATGTGAGCTTTTGTGCCCTCCCTATGTTCATCACGAACAATTAATTTGCCGAATTCTCTAGAGGTCTTATGTGTCAATGCTGACGAAGCTATTGTCCTATTTGATTGTTGACATTTTTTATAATTTTAAACGGACAATGTTATAGAGCTAATTTAGTGTTCACCTGAGCATAATTTGCGCAATGTGAGCACTTTTGATCCCCTTTGTTCATCGTAAACCTTGTCGAATTCTCTACGTAACATTCTTCATTCAAGCTTCATAAAAGAAAATACATAATCATCGTATCTTATGGATTTGAGGTATGGGATATGAATGAGGCAGTTAGATTAGAAAATATTCATTTAAATTCTGGAAACAAATACTTGGTGTAACGTTACAAACTCAAAATACTTTCATTTATGGATTGATTGATTGCTGTTGCCGTTTTTAACAGTTGTTCAGTCATATCACGGCGACCGGTTCACCTACCCATGTGTTTCCTGGCTATCTTACACCAGCACTACACACAACCATCTTTTAAAACAGCTGGCTGCTTTTCCACATAGACTGTTGGCCCATTGGTGAAAGACGAATGACGCTTGTCACAGTGACTTTTGTCAAACGTCAGAAATAATGGATTTCCAACTCACACCCCAGGATTGACAGCCCGCGTCGCTACCGACTTAGAAAATGGGGCTCGGCTTCCTTTATAGTGAACTCGGTACATATCCATTCAAAACAAGAGTTTAATTAGAGTAGTAAAATATTGGTTTAAAATAACGTCTTCAAATGGAAAATATATTAAACATAAGTATGACATGATGTTAATTGATCTTCAATCGTTTCCAGACAAGAACTCATGGGCGAAATCGATTAAAGTTAGTTTAGAAACAGTAGGTTTTAATATTGTATGGTTAAACGAAGGTGTCAAAAATGTAAAATCATTTCTGTCTGTTTTCAAGAGCTGAAACATATATACTTTGTCTGATTTCGTTTTTCAACCATAGTTACATTCAATAAAAATAAAAATCGCTCATACATTCATATTCAATCAAAATTAAAATCGCTCATACAATATTACGTGTTTCTGCACATAAATTAGAAATTTAAGCTGGAAGATAGCACAAACCAAACAAAACACATTATAATAATAATAATAATAATACTTTATTTATAGATGGTGTTTCATTTAGCCATTGGCTATTTCACAATGAGGCTATCTAAATAGCTATTATAAAGAAACATACAATGATGAAACAATTAATTCCCCTATCATCAAAAAGCCCAACAAACCCGTCCTCCCCCTTAAAAAAACAAAAACAACAATAAATAACAACACCCCCCCCCCCCTCCCCCATAACAACATCAACAATGAAAACGTCACATGTGATACAGATGCGTCAACAGTGTTTGTTGAAACACAAGTTACCCGCATGTACTGTGACTGTCTTTTTAAAAGTAATGCATATTCCATAAGAGTTATCTTAATGCATTCGATACCACAAAATGATGTGGAATTGCTTGGGAGTAATATAATAAAGAAAGAAAGACTCGTGATTCACAGAAGATGACGTTTTGAAACTATGTGCTGCAAAATTGCTTATTTATAATGAGAGACACCTTTGATTATGCCCTTTTTGTTAGAATGTCCAATTTGTTATGATAAACGACTGTTTTTTATCAACATATATTATTGGAAACATTCAAGTATGATTGAATTTATTGAATAACTTTAATCTGAAAATGAAAATATAGTTACAGGCTTGACAATATTTGTTTTCAAAGGTTTAGAAATTAGGAATTCAAAACATAATGTAGATAAACTCCATAACAGGATCTGTAAGTCCATTCTCGGTGTTCGTCAACAAACAACTAATATGGCCGTATATGGTAAGCTGGGGGTGATACCCATTATGAGTTATATGTAAGGAAATATTACTAAAATACTGGTTAAAGAAGATTATGAACAATGACAACTCTATTATGTATACAATATGTATTGAACAATGTAAAAGTATCAATAAAAATGTTGGGCTATGAGAGTAAAATCCTTATTAGATGATCCTGGTTTTGGTAATGTTTGGCATTAGTTTGACAACAATGTTAATGATCTACCTTTATTGAAAAAGCGATTGAGAGACAAATTCATGCAAACTTCTTCGAAATTGGATTACTATAGAAAATTCCAAACAATATTTGGTTTAAAAAAAAAATACATTGATGTTCTTTTAGATTAATCTTGCTTTCATTAAAGATTGAAATGGGGAGATATTTTAGTATTGAGAGATGTAATCGTATTTTTAATGTATGTAATAGTAAGCCAGTGGAATTGGAATATCATTTTTAACATTGCTATTCCTTTTATTCTTATCTGCAAACTAATCATTTTGGTAAATTGTCAAGGCCGAATGTTCATCTTTGTGTTAATATGCTTATACATATAAGAACAAAATGATATTTATAATTGCCAAGGATTTACGAGATGCATGTAATCTTCGTAATGAAAACACAACCAGAATGCTATTACAACATGACAACTGTCAGTTAACATTATACCAGGTTGTAAAATATTATCATGACCTAAAGACTTATTTCCATTGAAGACATTTAAAGGTAAATAATTACCATTTTTGTACCAACGCGATATGGTAATAAATTTAAATCTTCCGTAGTAAGTGATAATGATCTTGGTCCTACGAAAGAGATCAAGATGAGGAAAAAGAAGAAGATGAGGACATACTCTCATAAAAGCATCACAACAACTACGAACCCGCTGAATCTAGAGTCCGGCACTTTTCTGTTTAACGGTATCAGATCACTTGCGTACACATTTAGGTTATATTTCTTCATGAGTCTGTCCACTTTTTCTTTCTCTTTGCCGGTAAATGATACACCCCTTCCATTTTCTCCAGTTTTAGAATCATCATTTAGACCATAATTGTCTATTAATTTATTTCCAGTTTTAAAACTTGGGTTTCTCTGATATTCTCCCCGATTATCTGCATCACCGTATGTAATACTTGAGGTATCAATTTTTGTCTCTTTCCGTGATTGTATCGAAAGTTCAGATCTAAAATGGCGATGCAGCAATACAGTTCCATTCTCAAAGATAACAGCAGCCTGCTCTGACCACAACATATAGTGGAATGAAACTGCTACTAATGTAATCACTAAAAACACAACACTGTACCTCAGTGCAAACTGTCGACGTAAGATACGAAGTATTTGCATATCTTTGAATTAAAAGTTGGATATTGAAAACAGATATGTGGTACGGATGTATTATACAGAATGTATAACAGATATTTGCTTTTGCTCTAAACGTATGTCACTTTAGGATATTGCGTACAGTTATGAACATCAAAACGTTGACAATCTATGCGGATCGTGAGTGTGATTGGAGCGGGTGGGAATTTGTCTCTCCGATAAAAACATTCATAATGATTGAACGAATCTATAGAGACATACATGTATAAATACATTCGTATGGAGGGAGGGGGCTCCATCGAAATTTGACGTAATGCGGTCGTCATATTAGGTTTAAAGTAGTGATTTGTTGAATATATTCATTTTGGATTAATAACTAGCTGTACTATGGTTAAAAAGGGTTACTTGCGTGGATTAGAGGTCACATGCAACCATAAGAACTTTATGAAAATAAGGTAATTTTTCGAAAATTTGTTTTTCATTTTGTTTCCTTCTTTTGTTTTGAACTTGGGTTATGTTTTCTAGTTTATTAGGAATCTTTAATTTTCTTTTATTATTTTCAAACGTCATATATATATATATATATATAGGGAGAGTGGGGTAGACACAGAGTGAACGACAGAAGTAGAGAGAGAGAGAGAGAGAGAGAGAGAGAGAGAGAGAGAGAGAGAGAGAGAGAGAGAGAGAGAGAGAGGAGAGAGAGAGAGAGAGAGAGGAGAGAGAGAGAGAGAGAGAGAGAGGAGAGAGAGAGAGAGAGAGAGAGAGAGAGGGAGAGAGAGAGAGAGAGAGAGAGCAGACACACACACACACACACACACAGACAGATATATATATATATAGAGAGAGAGATAGTGAGAGAGAGAGATCCGAGAGAGAGAGATAGACACACACAAACAGACATATATATATAGAGAGAGATAAAGTGAGAGAGAGAGAGAAAGAGTGAGAGAGACACACACACACTCATACACACACACACACACACACACACACACACACACAACACACACACACACACACACACACACACACACACACACACACACACACTCACCCCCACCCACCCACACCCCCCACACACAAAGATCAACTTTCAATGTGTATTGAAATCTGTAAACTTGACGTTCATCGTTACAGTGTGAATGTAATATAGGATAGCGTGTTTTGATTGCTTTTACAAACTCGTAAACTTTGTATACAACGATGATATGATAAAACTGTTTACATGTTGTGTTAAACGAATTGGATTTTGATGACTATATTGATAAGCTTAATCATTGTAAGTTCGATTTTGTTTCATTTTGACTACAGTAACTTATTCGTTCTTCGTGTAATATTTGCTTTCTGAGAAGTTGATAGAACATGTACTACATGACTATTTCAGACTGTAAGCACATACTTTTTTGTAACATACACACTCAATAGACACCTTACACTATATAAATATTTCTTTCATTTTGTTCTACATACAAATATCTGCTTCTAAAAACGTGCATTTTGGTTACCTAGAAAGTCAACAGACTATGTACTAAATGAATATTTAAGACTTTAAACTCAGGTATTTTGGTAACCTAGAACGTCGATAGACCACGAACCACACGACCATTTCAGACTATAAACCAATACCTTTCGGTTACCTGGAGTGTCGATAGACCAACACAGCCGATAGACCATGTACTCAATATTTTAGACTTTTATTTCATACATTTTGATGACCTAGAAAGTCGAAAAACACAGTTCCAAATTAATGATTTTAGACTTCAAACTTAAAGTTTTAGAAACCTAGACAGTCGATTGACAATGTACTTTGTGAATAGTTCGAACTTTAAGCCCATAAACTGTTATTACCTAGAAAGTTGATAGGCCATGTACTCAACGAACATATAGGATTAAAATGACATACATGTTGGTAAGTTAGAAAATCCATATACCATGTGCTAAATGAATATTTTATACCTTTAACATGTTGGTAACCAAAAACGTCAATATACACTTTACAACATGAATATATCACACTATAAACTAATACCTTTTGGTAGCCAGGACAATTGATAGTCCTTGTTCTGCTTGAATATTTTAGACAATAAAATCATACATTTTGGTTAACTAGAATGTATGTAAACCAAGTACTAATTTAATATTTTGGATTAAAAACTCATATAATATATTTTCGTTACTTAGAAAACGATAGACTACATGAATATTTAAAACTATCAACCCAAACCTTTTTACGGTGACCTATAATGTCGATAGACCATGTACTAAATTTATATTTTAGGCTATAAACTCATACCTTTTCGGTAACCTAGCAAGTCGGTATACCAAGTACTAAATTGATTTGTCAGATTATAAACTCATCCTTTATCGTAATTTAGAAAGGCGATAGACCACGTTCTACATAAATGTATAAGATTACATAAAACTATTATACTATAAACACATACATTTCGGTAACCTTAAAAGTCGACAAACCATATACTAAATTAACATATTGCATTTTGGTAACCTAGAAAGTCATTAACCATTTAATATATGAATATTTCACACAATAAACCAATACTGTTTGGTTAACTGGTCGATTGACAATATATTAAACTAATATTTTAGACTATTTATTACTTATACAATTTGATTACCTAGAAAGTCGACTAAATTAGTACTATATTACTATTTCATACTTTAAACACATACATTTGATTACCTAGAAAGTCGATAGATCAAGTACTAAATTAATTATTTCAGACTGTAAATTCTTATATTTTGGTAACATAGAAAGTCGATAGATCATGTACTACATCAATCGTTCAGACTATAACCCATACCTTTTGATAACCTGGAAAGTCGATACACCATGGTCTACGTGAATATATCAGATTATAACCACATAGACGTCTGATACCTAGAAAGTTGATAGCGCTTGTACTTCATGAACATATCAAGATATAAATACATACATTTTGGTAACCTAGAAAGTCAATAGACCAAGTACTAACCTAATATTTCAGACTATAAGCTGATACATTTTGATAACTACTAATCAACAGTAATTTCTCCTTTTAAAAAAGTGTTTCGAGAGTCATCTGCTGCAGATTCTACAAACTGCGTCTGCAAGTATAAAAGGGTTAAGACAATCGTATCAGAGTGAGAAAATAGGAGCAATAATTCGACAAAATTGACCTGTGTCTGACCTTTGTGTTTTTCCTTTTATATCTTGACATACATCTGTGTTCATCAAATGTGTATATTGTTTTATAAATCCACGTGTGGATATGAATTTTAGGAAAACGTGTGATGAGATAAGTTTGAGAAAAACGCGTGGTGCGATAATAAGAGGAAACATGTGGTGATATAATATGAGATAAACACGTTGTGCGGAATCACGTGATGAGATAAACATGTGAGGAAACATGTGGTGCGATAAATATGAGGAAAATACGTATTGAGATAAATATTAGGAAAAAATGTGGTGAGATAAATATGAGAAAAACACGTGGTGAGATAAATATGAGGAAAACACGTATTGAGATAAATATGAGGAAAACACGTATTGAGATAAATATTAGGAAAATATGTGATGATATAAATATGAGAAAAACACGTGGTGAGATAAATATGAGGAAAACACGTGATGTGATTAATATGAGGAGTCATGTGATGAGATAAATATGAGGAAAGTACGAGTCAAGATACATATGTGGAGAACACGTGTATGTTAGTACAGTTAAATATTTATAAGTGTTCATATATATTAGCTATATCGTGCGATTTAGACATTCTGTTTAAAGATACACTTAGGTACATGTATATAATGGCATGTACATGTACGTACTGTGAAGATTAACTTCATCGTCTCAGTCTTCAGTTTACTCATTGTATGTAACTAAAAAACCCAAATATTATTAGACGAAACTCGTATATTTATGACTTACACGAACTTGCATGTTTATCAAATTTGCCATGAATTTCGCCATAACCAATACGCTATGGATTTGGTTCACTGATATGGTATGATGTCAATATTTGCATCGTATACGTCAAGGTCACACGGTCTTTTCACAAAATCAACATAAACTCTGCAGCTACCTTGCTGATATATATGAAAAAAAAAAAAAAAAATTTGAGATCTTGCTTTTTTTTGGATAATGGAAGGCAAAATATTGCCCCTCAGAAAATAAAAATAATAAAAGCACAATGGCTTTAACATAGTCAAACAGTGGACCAATGGTTAAAGGGTGTTAATAACTTTAGTTTTTTAACAATCACCCACAAATAGAAATGAAAGGTTATGTCTCTTGATAGAAAAAAACATTATCTCCTTATCTAGATAAAATTCATTTCATCAAATGAGTCCCATTCTTAATATATTAACACACCTGAAATGGTAATTTCTGTGTGACAGGTATCGACTAGATTTATCAATCAAACGCCATTTTCGTAACTGTTCTAGTTATATTTCTTCGGAATGTTCATCTTATGGGTGTACCTTAGCTTTCTCATACTTCACACAACATTCTTCCAAGTAATTGCTAACTCTTCACATATACTTAGCTTAATGGTGGTATATGCCAATCATCGGTAAGAATGAAAGACCGAGTTAGGGTTCTAAGTCACGACTACTGGAAAGATAGTCCTCGTAGTTACCGACTGATCCGTTGCACCAAAATAATACATTATTGAAGCATATGGAGGTTTGTATGTTTAACTCCGGAAAAATAGTTTTTCAATCGCTTTCCCGTATAGTTATATTAAAAACAGTTCAAACTATTAAAACACATAAACCAATAAGGCTGAATGGAGTCAGGCTAACCAAGGTCGCTCTATTTCTACATCAAAGTTGGCTATCATCATACGACGAAGACTACGACTGTAGGATGATCTCTGTATATGTCATTATTTATTAACAGCTATCGGTGGACGACAGCCCCAATGCTGTCGTAGATTTCTTTAATGTACTATACGCAGTGAGTGCACACTTAACGAAAAAAAATTAATAAAATCTACGACGTTGTGAAGCATGTTCAATACTTTATTCATATGGACAAACAACTTGATTCAGTTTATGGAACTCATCTTTCTTTAATATGAATATTTCGATATTATACAAAGAAAGAGTTTTTCATTGACCATCGTAACGACGATATCATGTATTAGTTTTTGTCAACTTTATTGTGACACCAGTCTTTCGTCATTCTTGTATGGTAGTATGGAAATATTTAAACACATGCTACCATTAGAGTTAATATATTATAGAACACTAATCATGTATGTGTATTTTTACTTCTCCAGGAGACTTTGATCTTCAGAAATATACAGTGAGAACACAGTCAAAGATCTCTATATGTCGATTTCATTCGTCGAAAGTATGCGCGACTCGAGTATTTTCCCCTTTCTCTACAGGATTTCGCGATTGCTAGTAATAACTTCCAGTAAATGTTCTGCACATCATATGCAACACTTGTCCATATATACCACATCTACGGCAGACAAGTTTGAATACATCTAGACAAAAAATGAAAACTACACTGTCCGACTACATTTGTCGCACATGACTTACGGTTAATGTTCTCGACACGCCGCAGCCGACTTATAGTCATGTCTTTGATATAGTATTATCTCTTTTGTACAAATCACTGTATCTGATAAGGGAACACTGATCTATTTTCAGGATGCACAGGTTGATATTGATCTACACAGTTATGTATCATGTTATTATCTCTGTTGTATAAATCACTCTATCTGGAAAAAAGAAAATATCGCAGGATTACGAAATACATGAGTATGACTGATATAAAGTATGTTAGGCCGTACACTGTGGTGAGATAAAATGTATATTAACTGACTCACTTCTAGCTGTATGAATATTATGATGCATGCACTGCCAAACCGCCTGGACGCTTCAGTTAGTCACGTTTATAAACATGTTGTACAGTTCAGGTAAGATCCATATTCGTTTCAATGTGCTTACCTGTATCTGATACGTATAGTGTGTTCTGATCTTTACCTAGTGCAATGTAAGCTCGAACGCTTAACAGTTGTTGTCCACTTTTAACTGCTGCAATTGGTTTTGATACGTGTCCATCTAAATCAATGATTTCATCAGTTATGCATCTTAATAAAGGGACAGACTCGCCTTTGTGACCTATCATCAATAGTGCAACTTTATGAATAACTCGCTCTATTCGGGCTTATCATCAAAAACGTACCTTCATTAAAGCGACTGGGATGTGGACTTATTGTCTTTTATCTTTAATGGGCCTTATCTAAATTGACCGACTTGCGGTTAATGGATCTATCAAAAGTACCGTACCGTTATTAGTAAGTTTTGAAAACCGTTTACAGGGACTGTGCAGAACCGAGAACCTATTTAACAGTGGACCAATGGTTAAAGGGTGTTAATAACTTTAGTTTTTTAACAATCACCCACAAATAGAAATGAAAGGTTATGTCCCTTGATAGAAAAAATATATTCTCCTTATCTAGATAAAATTCATTTCATCAAATGAATCCCATTCTTAATATATTAACACACCTGAAATGGTAATTTCTGTGTGACAGGTATCGACTAGATTTATCAATCAAACGCTGGTTTCGTAACTTTTCTAGTTATATTTCTTCGGAATGTTCATCTTATGAGTGTACCCTAGCTTTCTCATACTTCACACAACATTCTTCCAAGTAATTGCTAACTCTTCACATAGACTTAGCTTAATGGTGGTATATGCCAATCATCGGTAAGAATGAAAGACCGAGTTAGGGTTCTAAGTCACGACTACTGGAAAGATAGTCCTCGTAGTTACCGACTGATCCGTCGCACCAAAATAATACTTTATTGAAGCATATGGAGGTTTGTATGTTTAACTCCGGAAAAATAGTTTTTCAATCGCTTTCCCGTATAGTTATATTAAAAACAGTTCAAACTATTAGAACACATAAACCAATAAGGCTGAATGGAGTCAGGTTAACCAAGGTCGATCTATTTCTACATCAAAGTTGGCTATCATCATACGGAGAAGACTACGACTGTAGGATGATCTCTGTATATGTCATTATTTATTAACAGCCATCGGTGGACGACAGCCCCAATGCTGTCGTAGATTTCTTTAATGTACTATACGCAGTGAGTGCACACTTAACGAACAATTTTTAATAAAATCTACGACGTTGTGAAGCATGTTCAATACTTCGATATTATACAAAGAAAGAGTTTTTCAGTGACCATCGTAACGACGATATCATTTATTAGTTTTTGTCAACTTTATTGTGACACCAGTCTTTCGTCATTCTTGTATGGTAGTATGGAAATATTTTAACACATGTTACCATTAGAGTTAATATATTATAGAACACTAATCATGTATGTGTATTTTTACTTCTCCAGGAGACTTTGATCTTCAGAAATAGACAGTGAGAACACAGTCAAAGATCTCTATATGTCGATTTCATTCGTCGAAAGTATATGCGACTCGAGCATATTCCCCTTTCTCTACAGGATTTCGCGATTGCTAGTAATAACTTCCAGTAAATGTTCTGCACATCATATGCAACACTTGTCCATATATACCACATCTGCGGCAGACAAGTTTGAATACATCTAGACAAAAAATGAAAACTACACTGTCCGACTACATTTGTCGCACATGACTTACGGTTAATGTTCTCGACACGCCGCAGCCGACTTATAGTCATGTCTTTGATATAGTATTATCTCTTTTGTACAAATCACTGTAAGGGAACACTGATCTATTTTCAGGATGCACAGGTTGATATTGATCTACACAGTGATGTATTATGTTATTATCTCTGTTGTATAAATCACTCTATCTGGAAAAAAGAAAATATCGCAGGATTACGAAATACATGAGTATGACTGATATAAAGTATGTTAGGCCGTACACTGTGGTGAGATAAAATGTATATTAACTGACTCACTTCTAGCTGTATGAATATTATGATGCATGCACTGCCAAACCGCCTGGACGCTTCAGTTAGTCACGTTTATAAACATGTTGTACAGTTCAGGTAAGATCCATATTCGTTTCAATGTGCTTACCTGTATCTGATACGTATAGTGTGTTCTGATCTTTACCTAGTGCAATGTAAGCTCGAACGCTTAACAGTTGTTGTCCACTTTTAACTGCTGCAATTGGTTTTGATACGTGTCCATCTAAATCAATGATTTCATCAGTTATGCATCTTAATAAAGGGACAGACTCGCCTTTGTGACCTATCATCAATAGTGCAACTTTATGAATAACTCGCTCTATTCGGGCTTATCATCAAAAACGTACCTTCATTAAAGCGACTGGGATGTGGACTTAGTGTCTTTTATCTTTAATGGGCCTTATCTAAATTGACCGACTTGCGGTTAATGGATCTATCAAAAGTACCGTACCGTTATTAGTAAGTTTTGAAAACCGTTTACAGGGACTGTGCAGAACCGAGAACCTATTTCATCTATTTGTAAAAAATAAACTGTTAAAATATTCAAATAATAACTTATAACCAGTTCTAAGTAACACAGATTCGAATATATTCTAGTGTATGAATAGTTAATATGATTATCCCTTCTCTCTCCCAACAAATATGCCGAAGACTAGTTTAAAAACCTACAGGAGAAATTATGGACAATTTCTTTAAACGAAATTTTAATTATTGAATAAAATGATGTCATTTTTCCATTTGACACAACGTTTATAAAAAACCTCTTCTACAAATGCCTCAAAATATGCCTTTATGACGAGAATAGTTTAACTATTATCTCGTTAAATTCCTGCAACCTATACTTTCAACACTGCTTGAATTTCACTCGCACAAATTGATTTGGATTTGAAAGTTTACACGGTTCACGAATAATACATAGAAGCTTCCGTATTGTGCATAGATGGTTTTAAAAGTCGTCTGTTGTTGATATTTAGTATTGGGGAAAGGATTAATACCTTTGGCGGAACGCCCTTTTTATTAATTGTAAGACATAATAACCGCATATCTGCACATTTACAAGGCGTATTGAAATACTGAAATATGATAGCTCACAAGACGTCGATCTTTAATGTTTGTATATAATCGATAATATTATCAATGCTTTGGTCGCTTATTAATTTTAAAACTTTAAACTATAATACGTTATAGAATTGGTCTACAAAACTGACATGGGAAATATTCAGAGTGTAGAATACCCGAATATTAGAAGTCTGATTGGACTATGGAGAAGACATCTACTGTACAGGAACAGTAATTATAAGTTTGAATTTCTTTTGTTTCGTCTTATAACTTATCTTTGTGTACAGGGAAACACTATATAATTTGTGTTTAACGTATAGTCCAGCTCACGGGGAAGAAGGCGGGAGAGAGGTAGAGCGTTGTTCTCACGAACCAAAGGTCCCGTGCTCGAATCCCGGGATGAGCGCGTTCTACCTTTTGGTTGTTCCACAACATCGCTTTGTTATTGGTTAAATCTAAATGAAGCATTCATCGAGCGTGATTAATAGTCAAATAAATACTTTCCTTACCACATGCAGACGCATTCTGAGGTTTATAAAGAAGACGCCTTTAGAAAGGAGAAATACTGCTAAAGAGTAAATTCTCAGTGTCCCTTTATTTCATTTTCGCTGTCCACGCAAATCAACCATAATGAATATGCGACAAGTGTAAGTTCAGATGAACCTGTGATTCATGCGAACAAATATGTACCTATATGTATAGGATAGAGATATTTATATAACATGGACGATTACATACCTCTGAACTCTGCCCGTGCTGCGATCGACTCCAGGGAAAAAACACTTAAAGTATTGTGCGACAAGTGTCATACATGTATTGTTTATGGACAAAAAAATGATTTGGTGGTGTAGTGAAAGAACGTATTCCCGTGGGGCAAGAGGTCGCGGTTTCGATCTCCAGTCGGCTTATACCAAAAAAAGCCTCATTGGTGCTCACAGTGGCGAGGTTAGCATTTCGACTGAATGGCTGGTGTCAGTATAAATGGACAAGTAGTACTTACTGGTAACTTACGCAGGAAACGCCATGATATAACGGAAAAAATTGTTGAAAGCGGCGTAAAACACCTAACCATTAACTAAAGTAAGGCAACGTGTACTATAGCGATTTAGAATTTGCGTGGATAGATCATCATGATCACTTTTATAAATATGTTACGGTTTTATTGTCAAATCACCCGCCGTTAAAATATGTTACTTTCGTTAGAAGTTTAGAAGTACATGTATGTGCATGCAGAAGAGGACTTCGAAAACATATAGGCAAAACTATGAACACTGAAAACATTGTGGCATAAGAAGGAGTTACTATTTTAGAAGTATGAGTAAGGTTAGTTTATTTCGTAAACCCTATACCACACACAACACATCTAAAGTAGACACTCCTTATAAATTAAAGTTGAATTATTAAATAAGCATCAATAACATTGTGGCATAAGGAGAAGTTGCCAATTATGTCAAAACTAAACAAACCAATACAGATTCGCGTATGTTTTAAAAGTATGAGTAAGGTTAGTTTATTTTGTAAACCCTTTACCACATACAACAAATCTAAAGTAGACACTCCTTATATATTAAAGTTGAATTATTAAATAAACATCAATAACATTGTGGCATAAGGAGAAGTTGCCAATTATGTCAAAACTAAACAAACCAATACAGATTCGCGTATGTTTTAAAAGTATGAGTAAGGTTAGTTTATTTTGTAAACCCTATACCCCACACATTACATCTAAAGTAGACACTCCTTATAAATTAAAGTTGAATTATTAAATAAGCATCAATAACATTGTGGCATAAGGAGAAGTTGCCAATTATGTCAAAACTAAACAAACCAATACAGATTCGCGTATGTTTTAAAAGTATGAGTAAGGTTAGTTTATTTTGTAAACCCTTTACCACATACAACAAATCTAAAGTAGACACTCCTTATATATTAAAGTTGAATTATTAAATAAACATCAATAACATTGTGGCATAAGGAGAAGTTGCCAATTATGTCAAAACTAAACAAACCAATACAGATTCGCGTATGTTTTAAAAGTATGAGTAAGGTTAGTTTATTTCGTAAACCCTATACCCCACACATTACATCTAAAGTAGACACTCCTTATAAATTAAAGTTGAATTATTAAATAAGCATCAATAACATTGTGGCATAAGGAGAAGTTGCCAATTATGTCAAAACTAAACAAACCAATACAGATTCGCGTATGTTTTAAAAGTATGAGTAAGGTTAGTTTATTTTGTAAACCCTTTACCACATACAACAAATCTAAAGTAGACACACCTTATATATTAAAGTTGAATTATTAAATAAACATCAATAACATTGTGGCATAAGGAGAAGTTGCCAATTATGTCAAAACTAAACAAACCAATACAGATTCGCGTATGTTTTAAAAGTATGAGTAAGGTTAGTTTATTTTGTAAACCCTTTACCACATACAACAAATCTAAAGTAGACACTCCTTATAAATTAAAGTTGAATTATTAAATAAACATCAATAACATTGTGGCATAAGGAGAAGTTGCCAATTATGTCAAAACTAAACAAACCAATACAGATTCGCGTATGTTTTAAAAGTATGAGTAAGGTTAGTTTATTTTGTAAACCCTTTACCACATACAACAAATCTAAAGTAGACACTGCTTATAAATTAAAGTTGAATTATTAAATAAACATTAAAAACCTTGTGGCATAAGGAGAAGTTGCTAATTATGTCAAAACTAAACAAACCAATACAGATTCGCGTATATTTTAGAAGTATGAGTAAGGTTAGTTTATTTTGTAAACCCTTTACCACATACAACAAATCTAAAGTAGACACTGCTTATAAATTAAAGTTGAATTATTAAATACATATTAAACATTGTTGCAGAAGGACAAGTTATGGACACTCTTTATAAATTAAATTTAAAAATTGATTCACGAGCAATGTTATAGTTTTTTTATATAAACTAATTCAAATATTTTAAGGACGATAACGTCGATAATAAATATCCAAACCCTCTACCCTGTCATTAATTAGTCGCCTTCACACACGCCCTTCAAGTAAGAAATATTAACAAAGAAAGAGGACACTACTCTAGCGTGGAGTTTTGTTTATCCTCTCACTCTTATTAGTCTCAAAGATACTTGCTCGTAACATAAAAGTGCAATTACAAGAACTATTATTATACTTGCACATTATTAAGAGGGATTACACGAGCCAATCTTAAAGAGGTCAATCAATTAATTGAATAATGAAATTAGTTCGTTAGGAAATGTTAAAATGTGCATGCGAACGTAGAGAGAACAGTGGAATATAGCTTGGTAGTGACCACACGTCATTTAGGTTAGGATGTTTTAACCTACATAGAATATGTTTAATTTGTTTGAGACTGTAACGTATTTAAAAATATTACAAATAATCTAAATAAACATAATACAATTCTGACAGCCAGTAGAGTGATAAGACACTCATTGGCTTCGTATTCCCTTTTCCGTTGTCACAGCTTTATTCAATTGTGAATGTTTAAATACAAGCACTTCAAATATCATTCTAAAACGTCATTGAACACCACCTACCTAGATGATTAACGGTTACTTTTACACTAGGCCCCTTACTGAATTGCGAAAATTAACCCAATTACCTGCATTATATTATATATTTGGTGTCTGAAAACAAATGTAACATTTGCAAATGTATAGAGAAGATAGCATCCTGAGCCTTTTTTCCTTCTCGAACAAACTTTACAAAGGTCGACTGCTGTAAAAGGCATAAGACTTACAGTTTAAGTATGCAATTATTCAAGCATATAAGGCGATCGGAACATAACACAGCATACATTTACAAATCATAGTGTATACAATAGTGACATAGGTTTAAATAGTAAAGGATTGTAATTTAATAAAAAATAAAATATTTGATTATTTGTCCAATAATCTTTAAAATTCGATATATACACTTATCCTTATATAAACGGCTTCTTCTTGATTTTGAAACTTAATCTCAATTTACCTTAATCTCCAACTGTCTATTCAGGTTTGTTGCATTTTCCCCTGTGTTTTGCTAGTAGACGATTTTTGTAATAATAATTATCAATGTGTAGATTGACAGCTAAAGATGGATTGACTTAATAATCTTACAGAAAATCAAAATATGATGTTTTTCTTTTTAATAGAGTTCTTAGGAATGGAGAGGAATTGCCCGAAAAAAGCAAATTCGCCCTTTCAGGATTTACCTATAGTTCGAGATTAAACGCCACCTTTCATTGTTCCTATTTCATTTGAAACCAGACGATTCTTTATATTGAATCTACTTAAGGGTAAACAGCTAGCATTACATACAAAAATGTTACGTATGATCAACACAGGTACACATAATGTCTCGTTTTCCAAATAAGGCTTTAATTTGAGGGTAAAAAGTTAAAAACCACCCTTCATTTTCCTATTTCGTAAAATATATCATTATATATAACAAAGTTATACATGATCTTCACATGTATAAATAACGGATTAAGATGTAGAACTAGAAAGTGTTTATGAGATAATTGTTTATACAACGATATTGCTTTTTTATTTATATGTTCCTTTTCGTTGACAAAATAGACTAGACATCGAACCTGACACAAATATTCCCTACACTGCTCATTATTATTGAACATAGTATATATATAACTCAACAATATTTACCTGACCCAAACCTTTATGCATACGAATCTTAAATGTTAAACCTTATACAAGTACTAATAATTGAAAATGAATTGCTACTAATATGGCGAATTTGGTCGATACCCATAATATATAATGCGTTATGTCAAAATAATTTAGTATTGGTGTAGATTATCATCTACTGACAGTATCTTACTCAGAAAGGTGTACACAAATGGTGTTACAGAATGTAATTAGGGTAAATTAAACTGGGTAAAAAATGTAAAAATGTTGTGGCTAACTTTGTTAAGGATGTCTTAAAAGAAAGATCTAACATAAGATGAATCTAATTGTCACCTAAGAACAGTGTTTGCTTTTTTTTCTTTCTCTAAAATAACGTCATGTGATTTGATTTTTGCAAACAACCTGTTTTCTTTATCTTTTCCGTTTGTTTCATGTTTTCATGTGATGTATTGTATATTTTGTATTTTGTAATTGATTGTATGATGATGTACTTTGTACGAGCAAAGAGAAATAAACAATGTTCTGTTTTGTTCTGTTTAAATATTCATCAAGTTTGTAATTACGTTTTAATATACATAATTAGTTGAACGAAACACAGTTTAAACACGATTAAAATCTCTATGTGTTATGATAATATGTACCTATGTACGAAGATCACGGTCAGGTTATAATTGTCAAGTATTACAATAGAATCAACACATACCGTTTCGCGTGGATCCACATCCACCACAGAAGATTTTACAGTATGATTTGGACCAATATTCATATTCAGTACAAACGCTGCCTCCAGTTTCTCTGTGTGATAGAAATATAACAAAACATTGTACACGAACACCGAGATTTGCAGATATGTCTTAATCATGTTTCACCTTGTGATTATACTTATAAATTGTGAAGTTATGTCTTAATCATGTTTCACCATGTAATTATACCTAAAAAGTGTGCAGATTTGTCTGGATCATGTTTCACCATGTAATTATACCCATACATTGTGCAGTTATGTTTTAATTATTTCTCACCATGTAATGATACTCATAAAGTGTGCAGATATGCCATAATTATGTTTAATCATGTAATTATAGCCGTATATTGTGAAGTTATGTCTTAATCATGTTTCACCATGTAATGATACCCATACATTATGCAGACATGTTTTAATCATGTTTCACCATGTAATTATACCCATACACTGTGCAGATATGTCTTATCCATGTTTCACCATGTAATTATACCCACATATTGTGAAGTAATGTCATAATCATGTGTCACAATGTAAATATACCTATTTGTTGTGAATATATGTCTTAATCATTTTCAAAATATAAATATACCTATATGTTGTGAATATATGTCTTAATCGCGTGTTTTGGTCTATCATCAGTAATGTACCTTACAGAAAGGGACGGACTTGCTTGTTTTGGTCTATCATCAGTAATGTACCTTACACAAAGGGACGGACTCGCTTGTTTTAGGTCTATCATCTGCTATGAACCTTAATTAAAAGAACGTTCTCGCGCTTGTTGGGTCAATCATCATTAAAGTATCTTAATTAAAGCGAATAACTCGCTCTGTTTTCGTCGTCTTCTATCAGTAAAGTACCTCAATCACAAGGGAAACATGCAGATCATTTGAAAATAACAAACATGTTATACAAATATTTGATAATGTCAATTCAAATCAATACATTTGACAACGGTCGTATACGCAAAGCAAAGTGCATGTAGTTTGGTCTGATTTAAACTAGATTGAACATGAGAAAACACAATTTTACATTATGGTTTTAGATTAGATGAAAGGTTAAAACAGGTACGTATAATTATAATGATCAAAGTACGAGTGGTCTTACGTTCAATTTACATATGAAGGCTGTAACTCAAACAGTGTTTTACGGAAGACTCTTGAAGCTTCCTATGACTTATTGACACAAAATGCGCGAACTAATCTGGATATATTCATTGTCTGCAAAAGCCTCAATGTATGTCTTATTACTGCAATATCTGCACTGATGACTAATAGCGTAATCAATACAATACAATACAATAGTTGATTTGCCTAATCAAAGAACCGGTAGTATCCGACGATAGTTGTCCTCTGCATTGTTGTGTCTCTTATATCAATAGGAAGCAAAGAATACTATTAATTAATACACTTTTGATAAAAACCAATGTTGATAACAAAAGTTGAATAAGGGTTTACACCGAAATTAAAATTATTTTTTCAAAATGATAGATAATGTTAATTCTAACAGTACAATAAATTTCGTAAATATTAATTGTTAACATTGGAAGAATGAAATAGTTAGAAATGCGTAGGTATGCATAATTTAAACTTAAGTCTATTTATATTTGTGATTAGTATTTTTAGATATAAATCACCATGTTTATAAAAGATATAAAATCCGGCGATTTCTTGGCAAAATCGTATATATCACTCAAATCAACCGTTATATACATGTATATCATAACATATGTCTATGCATGTGAACAGTTCTGCGTTCATCAATCGTTTGGCATTTGCGCCAAGTGTAGATCCTGGTCTTTGAGCGCCTCTGTGCAGTCTCATCTGACATTTAAAAAAATTAGTCGTAAACGGTTTTACAATTTGTGTCAAGCAATACTTTTGGTTATTAAGAATGAAAGCGCATGCAGATCTTTTTCCACACGAGTGCTAATTACATTAACGGTTGTCTTTCGATCAAATATTATCATTATGGGCCTTTTTTTATTTATAAAAATGGCATTATTTAAAAGCACTTGTCCAATAAAGAATAACAAGAACATATGCTTTATCCAACCCTTACCATCCTCAGCGCATGTTATTGACGCCGCGTGGAAGCGCGGCGTCAGTATGGGATAGGTTTTAATTTCGTACCATGGGGTGACGTAATCGAAAAGGGAGCAACCAACAAATATTATTGTAAAGAAAAACTCTGTAATATGTTTGAAAAAACAGCCTTTATGATTGAATAAATTGTATTAACTGATTTAAGAAACAACAAGATACAAAATATGTACATCATCTACCGTTGTTACAAAACTTTAGACAAATTAATATTGTTTTTAATAACTGTTCCCCAACTAACTAGGCTAAAAAAAATTATGAGTTGGTTTACGGAGTTCACTAGGCTAAGCTTTTTTAATTGTTTGGTTTACTGCTCTGACGAGCTCAGAAAAAAGTTTCGGGTGATGTTTTTTCCGATATATTTCTGTTGTACTACTAAACTTAAAACGTTCCTCCCAATACAGTTGTTCATTCAAACCATTGTATTCTTGCTATATGTTGACTGTACATGATAACTTTTTCTTTTAATTTCATAAATGCTTAATTTTGATATTAAATATCTTTAAACTTGTTAGAATTATTTGTATTTTTGTTTATATACTCTCTTTTTTTGTAATCATACTTCTGCTCAACTCGAAGGAGAATAGACTTCCATCTCTCCTTCCAAAGCTTGTGTCACACTTAACTTATAACTAGAGGCATTAACACTTAAGTTAATATCTGTTAATATTTCAGTATCTATATGTTTTTTGTTTATCTAATTGATCCAGTTAGAGCAGATTTCGAATAAAAAAACTTCAGCTTTATGACACTTTATTGTTGTAGTCAATGTTAAGCAAACGGTACACCAAATGGTTTGAAGAATTAACTTGTCATTTCACGACTACTGAATTTTACATCCTGAATATCCCATAGATCGTAGCATATACATTTTATAATCCCTATGTCAAAATGGACCCTTTTTGCTCTTGATAACATTTTATTATAGACTATGGTATATATGAACATATTGGCCTTCTTGTTTAAGATAAAGGTACATTTTACCTTCTTGTTCAAAATAGTTAGATCCTGTCCGTTTGCACAGGTTATTTAAATGTATTGAACTGCATCTGCTTCCCTTTAAGTCATGCTTTAAAATCATGCGCGGCGTCTTTGATGCTTAGCATCAAAATTCGTCTTGTAAGTACGTGGAAAAGTCTAATTGAAGGCAACCATAAAGTACAAATAGCTCCATTACTCCATATAAACTTGTTATTTGAAATCATATTAAACTCTATATGCACAACTTTAGATGATGAGAAGCACTCCTGTAAAGTGTCATGAATGTAACTTAGATATAATTGGTGTAATGTGCGGCACACCTTCTCACTCATTGAAATTATTCTAACAAAGTCAAGAGTCATTATTCTGCTGGAACGTGACGTCAGCAAAAACAAACCACCAGGGATACTTTCAAGACTGTAAGTTAGATACTGTTATATAAATAAGATATATGGACCAACAATTGTCAACATTGTATTAGACAATTCTACCTAAGTCAAGACCCTAACTCTACTAAAACTTCGCTGATACAAATTTTGGAAATAGTCATGACCCTACTCAAATATGTTTGGGACACTATATTGTTTATTTAAACTAAGTTAAGAGTTATTAGTCGCCGGGCAGAAGCCCGCGACTTCTATTTTTAATAGGTTTTCGGAAATCACATGGGAGGGCGGCTTATTATTAGAAAGAAACAAATCTAGATGATTTGAACATATTACAATTGTGGTTGTTTACGAACACTAATAAATGACACATCTAAAATGAAATAAATATTCCGATTTTTTAATGTTTGCATTTTTTTTTATTTCACTCGCATTTAAGTTTTTTGTCTTATTTACGAAGACAAAAGTGGTCCCTTCAAGACGTGAACCAACACCCCCTAATGCAGACTCTTATGTGTCATCATTGAGGTCAATTTCGGATTCTCCTTTTAATAGCAATTTTAACTTACTAAATGTTGTTTTCATGTTCAAAGAGATGTCTTGATTTGTGTAGAATTCATTTAATAATGTTAATCCATGAATATCTAAAGTAGGAACTGTTTCTAAGCTAAATATAGACCCTATTCTGTTGTGTAGTTTCGTGACCTTTAACATCGATGTTCGCGCATGCGCATTTCGATATGAAAAAGCGAGTGATATTATTTTATTTTAGACAAGTACAAGACGAATGTTTGACGCAAAGCGTCAAAGAGAAGCCGCAATATTTCGTTGTACATGTAGAAATAAGAAAAAAAGAACATTTTTAAATCCACAAACAATAGAACAATTTAAACTGTAGACGGTAATGCTGATATATTTCTCCTTTTGAAGACTTTTGTTTTCTTCAAATTACCTCCCTTTAAAGCAATACCAGGATATTTACCTTGTGATTCGAATAAGATTGACAAACATTGAAATTATATGAATGAATACTATTATTTAAATAAGTAACAACAGCAAAATTAAATTTAAGCCAAGATAAATGTGTACACATTTCGTTAATTTTTTATAGATACCCTAATGTATAGGTATGAATATAAAATTTATAAGCAAATGTTTTCATTTCAACGTTCCTAATGTTTGAATAGACTAAGGAAAGTCAAGAATACATAAATAAATCAATGCAGTCTTTTCCGGCGACATTGATGCCTTGCATCAACTTTTTCTTGTATCTCTTCTGAAATAATGTTTCACCAAAATCAAAACCCAAGGTCGACATTTTCAAATGCTGACAAATATAACTGTTAAGTTCCGTTACTGATACTAAAATAATACTCGACAAATATTCGACACAAATTATCAAATCTAAAATCTGATGATATCAAAATCGGGATCATAACTTTGCGGAACATGAGTTTCTAATAACAAGAAACTCCAACCTCATTAAAACATGACATAAACTTCTTTCGCTCATATCTAAATCTGATGAATGTACGGGTCGGCTTAGATTGACCTTTGCGTAAACCAATCAAACCGTCGCCTACAAACTCGTTAAGATGAAAACAGGCAAGATAAACCATATAAATAAATGATATAGAGAAGCGTTGATTGTCGAATTTTTCAATTGTATAAAACCGAGCATATGTTGTATCGTGGGATTGATTCGACAAATAAATCCGATACGTGGTCATGAGTATTACAGAATATAGGGTTCTTTCGATATGGCCTGTTATGGAGTTTTTAATCGGTTCCGATATCGCTGATCCCCAGAATTACAGGCCGATCACTATCTTGAGCTGTATAGGCAAACTATTTACTGCTTTTCTAAATAACAGATTATCAGTTGTTTTAAAAAGTAACAATTCGCTGAAAGAAAATCAAGCAGATTTACGAAAAACTACTGATCACATCTTTGTCCTACATACGCTTGCAGACATTTGTAAACGCCAAAATAAGGATTTTTTTTGTGTTGTTTTGTTTATTTCTAGAAGGCTTTTGATTCAGTATGGCGTGCCGGGTTGTGGAGTAAACTACTAAGCTATAATATAAAAAGCAAAATGTTTGATATTGTAAAAAAAATGTATATTGGTAGAAAAAGAAAGGGAGACAGAGACAGAGAGAGAGAGAGAGGGAGAGAAAGAAAGATTCATCGAGGCATACATATAGAGACACTGACAGAGATACAGAGAGATACAGAGAGAGAATGAGAGATAGAGACAGAGGTTTAGAGACAAAAAGAGAGATAAATAAAAAGAGAGAGAGAGAGAAAGGGGAATATAGTAAGAGAGAGAGAGAGAGAGAGAGAGAGAGAGAGAGAGAGAGAGAGAGAGAGAGAGAGAGAGAGAAGAGAGAGAGAACTGAGAGAGAGAGAGACAGAAAGAGAGAGACACACACACACACACACTTAAAGAGAGACAGTGACAGAGATACAGAGAGAGAATGGAGACAGGAGAAAGATTGAGAAGAGAGAGAGAGAAGGGGTGAGATGGAGAAATAGAGAGAGAGGAGAGAGATAGAGAGAGAGAGATAGCGCGAAGAGAGAGGAGAGAGAGAGAGAGAGGATGAGAGAGTAGCGAAGAGGAGAGCGAGAGGAGAGAGAGAGAGAGAGGAGAGAGAGAGAGAAGAGAGAGTTAGAGAGAGTGAGAAGTGAATAGATACATACAAAGAGATAAATAAATATAAATAGAGAGAGAGAGAAAGGGGAATATAGGAAGAGAGAGAGAGAGAGAGACAGAGAGACAGACAGACAAACAGAAAGAGAGAGACACACACAAAATACTTAAAGAGAGACAGTGACAGAGATACAGAGAGAGAATGAGAGACAGAGATACAGAGAAAGAGAGAGAGAGAAAGAGAGAGAGAGAGAGAGAGAGAGAGAGAGAGAGAGAGAGAGAGAGAGAGAGCGAGCGAGAGAGAGAGAGAGAGGGAGAGAGAGATAGCGAGAGAGCGAGAGAGAGAGAGCGAGAGAGACATAAGGAATCTGTGAATATAAAAGAGGATAGTGTGTTGTGTTCGCTTTTATAAACTCTGAAACTTTAATATAGTAAACATTATAAATTTGGTCTACAAAGATGAAATGGTTAAACTGTTTAAATGCCATGTTAAACGGATTGCATTTTGATGAATATATCAATTGGCTAAATAATTGTAAGTTCGAGTTTGTTTTATTTTGACTACAGTAACTTATTCGTTCTTCGTGAATAATTGTTAGCTGAGAAGTCGATATATCATGTACTACATGAATATTTCAGACTATAAACACTTACCTTTTTGTAACATCAAAAATCGATAGACCATGTACTATATGAATATTTTAGACTATACATTCATTCATTTTGCTTTACGTGAAAATATCTGACTATAAAAAACATACATTTTGGTAACCTAGAAAGTCTACAGACTATGTACTTAATGAATATTTTAGACTTTAAACTCATGCTTTTTGGTAACCTAAAATATCGATATACCATGTACTGCATGAATATATCACTCTATAAATTAATACCTTTTGGTAATTTGGAAAGTCGATGGACCATGTACTTCGTGAATATTTAAATCTAAAAACCCATACCTTATTTGGTGACCTAGAAAGTCGTTAGACCATGTACCAAATTAATATTTTAGACTATAAACTCATACATTTTGGTTACCTAAAAAGTCGGTATACCAAGTACTAAATTTATATGTCAGATTATAGACTCATACAATTTCGTAACCTAGAAAGGAGATATATGATATACTACATGAATATTTCATACTATAAACCAATACCTTATGGTAACCTAGAAAGTCAATAGACCATGTTCTACATGAATGTATAAGACTATAAACTCATACATTTTGGCAACCTAGAAAGTCGATAGATCATGTTCTACATGCATAAATAACACTATAAACCAATACCTTTTGGTAACCTGGAAAGTTGATAAACCATGTTCTACATGAATGTATAAGACTATAAACTCATACATTTTTGTAACCTGGGAAGTCGATAGATCATGTTCTGCATGAATAAATCACACTATAAACCAATATCTTTTGCTCACCTAGAAAGCCGATAGACCAAATACTTAATTTATATTTCAGAATTTAAATCCACACATATTTCTTACATATACAGTTGATAAAATATGTACTACATGAACAAATCAGACTTTAAACAAATACATTTTGGTAACCTAGAAAGTCGATAAATCATGTATTAAATTAGTAGTTTAGACTTTATGCTCATGCATAACTTGGTAACTTAGAAAGTCGATAGATTATTTAATACATGAGTATTTCACACAATAAACTCATACCTATTGGTTAACTGGAAAGTCGAGTAACCATGTATTAAAATAAAAGTTTAGACTATTATTTATACAATTCGGTTTCCTAGAAAGTCGATAGACCAATTACTAAGTTACTAGTTCATACTGTTAACTCATACATTTTGGTTACCTAAGAAAGTCGATAGACCAAGAATAAAATTAACATTTCAGACTTTAAACCCATACCTTTTGGTACCTGGAATTTCGAAAAACCATGGTCTACATCAACATATCAGACTATAAACACACACATTTGCGTTACCTAGACAGTCGAAAGACCATGGTCTACATGACAATATCAGACTATAAACACATACATTTTGGTAACCTAGAAAGTCGATAGACCATGTTCTATATATTTAGTTGTTCAATGTCTGTAGGATTGTCTGTATACATTGGTTCACACTATTCAATCACTTCATGGTCATTAATACATATATTTAAGACTAAATACCCATATATTTACATTTATCTATTTCAAATCTGATATGATAAATTATAATAAATTTGTAAAAGCATAAGCGAGCATGAACTTTAATATGTGATCTGCCATGAAGTATGCAGTCAAATTTTTAATTCGACAGCCGGTCATATTTACACTTATATTATTGGCCCCGTCACACGAAAACCAACCTTCGGGGATTTGTGATCGGGAAAGATCCAAATCGTTCCGTTTCTCCCCGCAGCCATATAATGATCTTCTCTGCCCTACATCTAGTCGTATAAGCACCATCGATGCTTCCAAATAACGGTATTGACGAAACTTCTAGCTATACAAGTAAATGTTACAGAATATTATTTATGTCATAATAGCCGATGGTCGTTTTCGTGTGGTTTGGAGGATTTCTTTTTGAGACTCTGGTTCCATCCTGAATGCTGTTTGGTATCCGGCAGGCCTGTCGAGTCATAGATTATGAGTACGAAACCCAGCTAGGTCATTCAACATTTCGAATAAAAGTTATTGTTGGATAAGCCGCATTTGTCTATGGATTCACAGTGTCTATGTTGGACCTTGATTTGGAAGCATGTTTTGTGGATGGGGAGTACTGGTGCAAAATAGACCGAGAAAAAAATGTGGTTAAATGAACAAGCCAAAAAATGATATATCTGATCATACTATTGAAAAAGATGTTAACACTCCTAGCAATTGTTATACGGTTCAATCGTCCCCACATAGTAATGTTAATAGCTTCTGCTGTGGAGTGGGGAACCTGGGTTCAATCCCTGGTCGGGTCATACCAAATACTTTAAAATGGTAGTAATGGTAGTCTTTCTCTCTCAAGTTTGCAGGGACGGTTAAACGACTGATGTATCTGCCTGCTCTCAGGACAAATAATACTAGTATTACTGTAAATTACCAAGAGAACGTTGTCTTATAGCTGACCTTTGTTAAATACTGCGTAAAACAACAATATGAATAACAAATATTTCTTTATACATACTCTATACGTCTTTGATAGCCACTACCATGTATGAAAAAAAGTACTAATTAAAAAAGTTTTGACAACTTGAACCAGTGGTGTGAAGCCTGTGGTTAAGAACGAGGCAAGCCAACATATCAGCGCATTTTGACAAGACTCTATATGATTTGATGCTGAGTTCAACATTGTTATATACATGTTACTATAATTGGCGTTGATCTCTTCCAAAAAGGAAGCTGGACAAATCGAATTCATAAATTCATCATTGAAAGGTTTAAAAAATATGAAAACATCCGTCAAAACGTTACGTATCCTTTTACTTCTATTCAGACAGTTTTCTGTTAAATGAGTTTGTTATTGGCAGGGAAAATCACCAGGCAAAATAATCATATTAAACGTTCAATGGGAAATTATGTATTACATATACGATCGATGACAATTTATATAAATTCTTATAACCGACGTTAACTGTGTTTTGGATCTTTAAGGCGTTGGATATTTCTATTACCTTCCGTAGTGTATGTGAAATAGTGTTATACTTTTGAATTTAATTTAAACCAATTTATGACTTTTTCACAATATTCAGGTACATTACGAGACACTTGCAAAACAACAAATGAAATAACTTTACTCTTACATTTCCGATAAAACAAAAGACAGATTTACCCATTGCACACTTAATTGCATAGTACACACAAATGGTTATTTTACAAAAAAAAATCATATCCTTAAACTCTTTTGATTAGATGTCATTTGGCAGTTGTGTCATTGCAATTGTCTATTTTTGTTTATTTAAGTATGTCCTGTCCGCCGTTTATCGAAGAAGACAGATAGGCAGTGGTGACTTCAGTACTGGTACTCTCTGTGCCACGTAAATGGGACGATTAAGATGAAACCGCAAGTTATCAAGACATCATCAATTATTAGAGGGAGAGAACATGCCAAAAACAGAAGTACAATTGTCAGAGGAAATTGAGTGTACTCAATATAAGGGAAATCTATTTCAATACTTATGTAAATTTCACGAAGAATGTGTTACCATATAACGCAAACAGATATTGTGATATACATCGACAAAGGTGGAGAACATACATCCCTGATAAGCATAATCGACGATCTTACCCGACTACCTTAAAATACGAAGACATTTGCTTTGAAGAAAAAGAATGGGGAACTGCATATCACGATCTTCTTTGGTTCAGATATATTCACCCCGTCAGCCTTCTACACCTAGTGCATTTCGTCCACTTGAGTATCCGAATGCAGGTTTTCCTTGTTCACCTGAACCTTTGTTACGCCTTCCACATCGGGTAACATTGAAATACAATGGTGATGTCAATACCCGCCATTCTACAGATACAAGTGATGACGGCTTGATTACAGGTGGAGTATGGCTAGACAACGGCATGCTATCTTTGGTTGATTATATTAACTTCAGTGTTAAGATAATTGACGTTAACAGTAACACAGTTATGAACTGTATAAAACTACCTACACGGCCATGGGATATAACACGTGTAGATCGAGAGCAGGTTGTCGTGACATGTTACGATAATCTAGTATTCATAAAGGTTGCTAGAACCTTGTCTGTAGTGAAAACAGTTAACATTAAAGATGGCTGTTGTGGTATTGTTTATACTAACAACACATTAATTGCCTCTTTTCTACATCCTGACTCCGTAAAAGTCCTTGATTTAGAAGGTCATGTATTAAACGTAATCTCAACAGATTACAAAGGACAACAGTTGTTTGAAGGGCCATGTTACATTGCACTTAGTCCGGATCAGAAAACACTATACGTATCAGATGAAGGTAACCACAGTGTGACAAGTATGGATCTTAACGGTACTGTACAGCATGTTTATACGCGTGAAACACTGAATAATCCACGCTGTCTGGCAGTAGATTTAGAAGGTAATATTTATGTAGCTGGACGAGGGCCATACATTTTGCATATCATCTCACCACAAAGTACAACCATACGGCTATTACACGAAGAAACATCGGAAGTCGAGATAAACGAGCCATTTGCAATTATATGTTGTAAAAAGGATAAAGTACTTTACATCAGTCATTATTCAAGATTTGGTATTCCTAAAATTATGGTTTGTGCTTATCATCTGCCCGTCAGGAAAAACAATCGTAATTGAATGGCCAGATCGTTATATTAATTATGCAAACATCTGATTGTCCGTTTATTAGATGGAGTGAATTATACAATAGAGATAATACTATATATCAGAACTGACAAAAAATTAGATGTGCTTCAGGAAAACGAACCGTAACTAATATTCATCAATTGTAGATCCAGATCTGCTTGTTAATCCTACACACATCTAAGCGTCCTTTTATCAGATAGTGTGATTTATACAATGGAGATAATATTAAATCATATAACTGACTACGAATGAGAAGCGCGTCAGGAAAACCAACAGTAGGTAATATTCGGCAAGTGTAGATCCAAATCAGCCTGTACATTTTGAAAACATCTAAGTGACCGTTTATCTGATAGAGTGATTTATACAACATAGATTAAAATATATCACATAATAATGAGATGCGCGTCATATAAACGAACCCTAATTAGTATGCAGATCCACCTGCTTATCCTCCAAAAATATAATTGTCCTTCCATCTGATAGAGCGATTCATACGACAGAGACAATTACATATATATAAACATGGTTCGCTCTACTCAATGGAAAACAAAACAATCAAAAGGAATTTGCGGCAAGTGTTGATCCAGATACAACTGTGATTACTACAAATAGTTATGTTCCTTTTTATAATATACTGGGATTTATACACATATCTAAGCTCGATTCTAAACTTTAAACCAGTCCAGGGCAATACAATCACACGTCCCACTTACCGAAATCCTCTGATAAGTAATGCTTGATTTGATCTGATAGCGTGTATGCGTAGACAGAGATGTCTTTTTGACTGACGATCCAGTAAATTAAATCTATGCGCCATTCTAATACCTAAAGACAAATCAATAAATGCCTCCCCTTTTTGCTATGAGGTTCAAAAGTATACATTTCTTAAAGCCTTTAATGACTTATTGACTACTTATTGGCGAGCATTGCAGAGCCAGTTTCGATTGGGCGGATTCAAAGGCTGATATGCATCAAGCTTTACGGTTAGTTTTCGCAGACCATTTCTGATTTACACTAGCCACATATTATCAAACATTGGTTTTCCTACGTTATCGGCGTCATTAGATTGCATTCTTTCATAATTGCATTATATACATTAATGAAGAATAACGAAATCAAAGAACCGATGGCATCTGACGATGGTTTTCCTTCGTCGTCGGCTCCATAAGATTGCGTTCCATCATGACTGCATTGTATACGTTAATGAGGAATAACATCTTCAAAGAACCTAGGATATCCTTGAGAACGACATCTTTTTCTGACATTGTTCGTATTTCATTTAGTTTAAGGTAGCAAAAAATGTATTTTGTAAAATTTAAAACTTTATATAAACCAATAATTAAATACTGAAGGTAAAGATTAGCACAAATATTGAAATTATTTGTCTAAATGACAGTCGATGGGTATTCCTTCTTATCTTAGTAAATGATGTCATGTATCAAAAATGTGAAAAAATATAAATATTATGTGTTAAATAAAATTGCTTGAAATCAGGAAATACACAAATGAAACAGTAAAGCTGTCATTTCACTCTAGGGATGTATTTAGTTGTTTGTGCAACTATGTCCCTTATATTTCATACACGTGAAGATATTTCTCGCATTAGACGAGTTTGAAGACATTGTAAGACAAAATAGACTAACGTGAGCGACCAACATTGTTTACAAATCTACTTAAAATCGTATTTCAATTTCGATATTGCATGAGTTTTATCCACATTTGATTTGTAAAGCATGCGTTTCGATAACCCTTCATCACTTGGACACGAACTTTTACGACTCTGTATGATAGTGTTTTTATTAAAGACTAAGATAGTAATGCAAAATAGGTATTTTTGCCTCTTTATTTTAAGACGAAGATTTGTGATTTTCCGACACTGTATGTCGCTTACAGCAGCAGTTCAATGATATCCATATATATTGTTGAACAGTCATGAAACTGTCAAATTGGTGGTATTATACAACAAAACTAGGAATTGTTTCATAAGGAAAATAATTTTAAAATGTCTACTGTTGTAAATACTTAGTTTCACATCTTAAATTACGTTAAAGTTGGAACAAAAGTATAAATAATCAACCATGGCAAACAAAAACAAAATATTTCAGCAATTTAAGATCACAAAGAGAATTCAGTAATATCAGTCCACAATATGCTTTCGAATTATGTAATTCGATGTTCAAGCAAAATCTCTGTTACGCGTCGCATATATAGGGCTATGCTTATAGCTATACGATAGAAAATGCTGATATTGACCTCTGAAAACGTATTAGTTGTCTAAATCAAAATACTGTCGATTTATTTAAGTTAAATGAATGTAGTAGATATCCCCTTGCTGTATCATATCTGTCCAAATGCAACAAGTTATGGCTTATGCTGAGAGAAATGTCAGATACAAGAAACTTAAAATGTGAAATTATATGATAAGACGACTCAATGAAAATAGAAGAATTACGTTGGCGATTGATGTAAAACAATTATTATCTGGATATGGTTTTGCGTTTTTGTTGATATCTGATTGAGAAGATTCACACAAAATTATGATTCTTAGACAACGTTTAATAGATTTTTCTCTCCAAGTCTTGCGACAAACGTACATAGGTGATTCACTGAAAGCAAATTATTACATATACTACAAAGCACTACTAAATATCTAAATATATGACCTTTTGCAATCGTCGTAATTTATCAAGTGCCTCAGTGTTGAACAAGTTAGACACCTAATGATTAACCATAACTTGCGTTTTTGTGATCTGTGCCTTATACGATATATACATGTGGTGGTATATGAATACCAATTCAAGATGGTATTTCCTGTATATGAAGGGCTCAGGACTTTAAACTTCAACGAGAAGTGTAAATCATCATATCCAACAACAGAACTATTCAATGAAAGAATGGCCAAACCCAGACTTGTGTGCATACAATCTCTTGAACCTAAAGGTTTTTTAATACGGAAAATATTATAGCTGTTTTCAATTCTTGTGTAATATATGATTAAATTTCAATTATATGTGTTTGTTTGTGTTTTGTAAATTGTTCATAATTAGCCAGACGCATTGATACAATGAATTACTATTTGCTAACTACAGTAATTACTTCTGTGTTTAAGCTTAACACATGCTAATCCTTTTCTAAATGAAACACATTTGCGAACATCTTTGAAAACAACTGAACCAAACTATTAGAGACGTTCAATTACTGAACGTAAATTTATTGAAAAGAGATGAAAGCCTTATATTGCGAAAAGAGGGATGCACATGATGAACAATTGCCTCTTTTGTCTGTTTCAAAATATGTGTGAACTGTTTATAATCGCATACATATTGTTTCTCATAGTTGATCCTTTTCACTGTTTTGTCACTCATATGAACTTAGTATGTATATGCAGATTTGTATAATAGGCAAGATGCCTAAATTGCTGAATAAATATATTGCTTTGTGTTGCATTGTTTTCCTACGGTGGCATAGAGGTGACATGTGTGTGTTTTTATTTTTATTTTACTAAGTGGTGCGCACGACATACTAAGTCGTGCGCACGAGATACTAAGTCGTGCGCACGAGATACTAAGTGGTGCGCACGACATACTAAGTCGTGCGCACCACTTAGTAACTCGTGCGCACGACATAGTATCTCGTGCGCACGACTTAGTAACTCGTGCGCACCACTTAATAACTCGTGCGCACGACATAGTATCTCGTGAGCACGACATAGTAACTCGTGCGCACGACATAGTAACTCGTGCGCACGACTTAAGTATCTCGTGCGCACGACTTAGTATCTCGTGCGCACGACTTAGTAACTCGTGCGCACGACTTAGTAACTCGTGCGCACGACATAGTATGTCGTGCGCACGACTTAGTAAAATAAAAATAAAAAACATACACATGTCACCTCTGTGCCACAGTACGGTGGCATAGAGGTGACATGTGTATGTTTTTATTTATCTCGTGCGCACGACATACTAAGTCGTGCGCACGACTTAGTAACTCGTGCGCACGAGATACTATGTCGTGCGTACGAGATACTTAAGTGGTGCGCACGAGTTACTATGTCGTGCGCACGAGTTACTAAGTGGTGCGCACGAGTTACTAAGTGGTGCGCACGAGTTACTATGTCGTGCTCACGAGATACTATGTCGTGCGCACGAGTTACTAAGTGGTGCGCACGAGTTACTAAGTCGTGCGCACGAGATACTATGTCGTGCGCACGAGTTACTAAGTGGTGCGCACGACTTAGTATGTCGTGCGCACCACTTAGTATCTCGTGCGCACGACTTAGTATGTCGTGCGCACCACTTAGTAAAATAAAAATAAAAACACACACATGTCACCTCTATGCCACCGTATTTTCCTCATATGCGTTTTAAATTAAAAAATAGGAAATTGGAAGTATTTTTTCCTATAACTATTTCGAGAAAACAGATACAGTAAAATTTAAAAACATCGTGGAAAACGGAAACTTTGTTAAAAATGATTATTTATTCAGTTTTGCACAATGTTATTTTTATAATTGTATTGCATATATCACCGTTACTGACAAGTATCCTTCTTATACCTTTAGTTCTTTGACTTTTCAGAATGAAAACAATTCAGTGATATATTTTTAAACAGTTCATTTTTTGTTTTGTCACACAAATCATATTCTTGACATCGCATCTTTGGTTTAAAATGACATCTTCTTTAAGAACGATACTTTAATAAATTTCCATCATAATAACAATGTCCATGTATATCATATGTTTTAATGGACGGACACGATCTTGTAGTCCACAAACATGCTGATAGTGTTTGTTTTAAATGACCACAAAAGAGTACTTTCGATTAAAAGTTTGCCTGCACTCTACAGCAGTCTAACTCTTGAACCACGTGACTCCCAAATACATGGAAGAAACTCACAACAAAACATGTCTTCTTCACCACCTTCCATGTCAACAACCTGGTAACATATTCAAACACATTAGTACGTTCATTTGTCACACAAATCATATTCTTGACATCGCATCTTTGGTTTAAAATGACATCTTACTTAAGAACGATACTTTAATAAATTTCCATTATAATAACAATGTCCATGTATATAGAGAATAATAGGTTAGTGCCGTGGATTGAGAATATTTATCTGGCAAGGCGGAGTAATTTATCGGGTGAGCCGAAGGCGAATCCGATAAATTACGGTGCCGAGCCAGATAAACTTTCTCAATCCACGGCACCAACCTATTATTCAATTTATCCTGTCGCATTTATTTTTTATTTTTATGGCAACTTTAAAAGTATGTAACTTACTAAATTGCATCCCTTTAATTGTGACGTCATGTTTTATAAATAAACAGCAGCCATTCGTGATTGATGCGCGGAAAGAAATAGTTCTCAAAATTCTAACATAATACAACACAAAAAAACAGCTATCTTCATGAATGTTGTATTCACAAATGAGAAATTTATCGACGAAATTTGCGGTTTTTATCGACTGAAGTTGGAATTTACAGCGACGCTTGCTAAAAAAAGTAGTCCCGGCTAGCAGGTTTATTTTAGTCCACAAACATGCTGATAATGTTTGTTCTAAATGTCCACAAAAGAGTACGTTAAAATGAAAATGTTGCCTGCACTCTACAGCAGTCTAAAGGGAAGAAACTCACAACAAAACATGTCTTCTTCACCAGCTTCCATGTCAACAACCTGGTAACATAGTCAATTACATTACTGCTTTCATTTAAACTGTTGCATTGGCTTACAGCAGTTAACTCATCAAATTACTTTTTACAGATAAAAACAATATTTCGTTTTCATCTATACAAGATACATAACAAGAAATGCACAATTCACAATGTTATTTCGCTTGACAGCAATTTAAGTGTCTCTTGTAGTTGATTTGACTGCTAAATAGCTGTAAATCAATCGCACGCGTTTACTAAACGCAGGGGGTCAGATCTAGAAATGAAACTTGTTAACATAATGTCTTACACCACTTAGGCCGTCATGGTAGTTATGTCACGGCTTTTTGGGATAGAAAAGCAATGCTTCTGGTGTTGTTTATCTGTCACATGTGTGTGTTTCAGTCTACAAGCTACTTAAACAACTTTAAACACCAATGGTCTTACTGACCATCCGTAAAAGGACAATACAAAGGTTTATTTGCGAACAAATAATAGGGCTACATTTTTAGGTTTTGGTAAAAATATGCCCTAATGTCTTATATACATGTAGACGGAAATTGAAGGCTCTGGCTAAATTGTGTGGTTGCAGATGCAATAGGACCTAAATTTTCTTGACGTAGGACATATATATATAACTCAAAATTCAACATTGACCCGTGACGGCGCTATAAGTGTAGTCAAACCAAGCGTTAGTCACTGAACAGCTGTCTATGACAGGGCTTAATGCTTGATTGAAACAATTATGGGAACATTAAACGAGTAATATCTTTATAGAGTCGTCTTGTGCTTAAAGGAGTTAGTTATCAGGATTTAATTCCTGATTTTAAACAATTAAGGGAAATCAAAAATAGTATTTGTATTTCATTTCCCCACAACGATTTCAAAATGTGTCGGCTATCGTCCGTTTCAGAAAAAAGGTTCAATATATCCAAAACGTTCAACGGCACTGACGTTCCTAGTGAGGCTGTTCACGTCTCCCGACGTCAAATATAATTTGAATATTTTTCCCGGGAGTTCCCACAATGAACAGTTCAGAATTTGCATTCGGGTAAATGGAAGGGCTGACGGGATACATTGTACTGGAAATCTTCCAAGCCGCTGACGTCACTAGTCGACTACATGCTAGAGATAAGATATACTTGTTGATTTTACAATTTGTAGATAAAAAGAAATGCTTCAGTCGCGAATATACAAGAATGAATTATTGTCGAAAACAGGTCATATCACATAAATTACGGAGATACATATTAACATATTACTCACTGCACGGAAATGTATACACATTTAAGTATGATAAACACTTTCCCACGTAGGCCTACAACACATCTGCAGCAGACCACTAAAAAAACATATAAACAAAAGTAGGACCACTCTGAATAAATGAAAGAGCAATTATAGAAGAGAGATAAAAGATTTGTGGCATAAGTAGAAATTACTCATTAATAGCAAATTTTTCTTTTGCCAAACTGATTTCAAATGACAGAGGATCTAGGTGAGATATATCTCTCATTGAACGATGTGGAGTTTTATGACATTCAGTTAAATCTTGGGGATTCCTGAATGGACTACCAGTACTACCGGTTACAAGCAATTTTTGTCCGCCACGACGTTTTCAAATGTATGCACGTGGAACGGGAGAAACCATTCGAACGATCTAAATTTTTATGTCGGTACATGAGCCATTTTTTGTGCTACATGGACAACCATGTGCGTGAATTGACCTGTCTTTGCCAGAGACATATAAACGTGTTTATATGTCTCTGTTATTGTTAACCTTCACACAGGGAGAGAACTAGAGTTGAAATAAGGGGAGGTAACACCGCGTCAAAGTTCCGTGTAATTCCTAGAGATCTTAAACAGTTGTTTCCCATGTAATGCCCAATTAAGGGATGAAATTATTGACATTTTTCCGAAATACAGTCGCTTTCAAACGCCTCTACAGAAAACGACTTTTGAAAAAAGAATTGACCAATTACTCCTTTTACAACAATGTTTTCAACTTCCATACATTAATCTTTAATAATTATATTCAGGGTCGTTTGCTGTATACATATTTTAGTATTTGTTGTAAGAGGGAAAAGGTTGGACATGTTTACACTGGCTGATAACTGATAACATCGTACTCACCTACATTGGCTGATAATATAGTACTCACCGTATACATCTCTACGGGTTTTACACATACATAAAAGTATGCAGCAGACGACAAATTTATATTTTACGTGCGATAAATTTAAGCCTGGTTGACAACCATTGAACAAACACTTATGTACATATTTCTTATGGTCCAATAGGTCGAACACTCCAACTGTTGTATTATATCCTCTGAATATTTCTATTTGTAACCATTCGACACATGCTAGTTATATGCATCACACAACTTTGAAAATAACTAAGCCTCAATATGGGTAGTCTATCTATAAACCTCTAATTATTGAATAGTTTTAAACAGTTTGGCAAAAGGAGAAATTGCTCATTATGAGTAATTGATCCTTTGTCACAGTGTTTTCAAAAGTTGTCTGCTGCAGAAGCACCAGAATGTGTCTGCAATTGGGAACAGGTTAACCATTTAAAACATGCTACAAATCTGCAGCAGACGTATTTGCAGAACACTTAAGCAAGAGTATGGACAGTCTATACATATAAGTATAATTGAGATGCCCTCTGCGGAAACCAAACGTAAGGCATTTGCGACAAGTGCAGGTCAAGTTTAGCCAGTACATCAGCGCTTTGTTATCTGCATCACCACTGTCCGTTAATAAGTCAGAAGGTTTAGAGAAACGTTTATAAAGAAGAATCAGTTTAGATCGATTTGTATTTCGCTTTTTGCCACACGAATATGCTAAGGCTGGTTTTCCTGGAGCACCGGTAAATTATTAGATATAGGATTATTCTGTCAAAAGGGAAATATGCTCATTGCGCAATTTATATATTTGCTACAATACTTTCAAACGCCATTGGTTGTAGATATGTTAAAATTCGTCTGCTTGTGGTAAAGGGTTAGCCCTTTCCCATTTACTTTAAATTTGCATCGGACGACATTGAAAACATAAAAAAATAAATAGTTAAAAACATTGGATCAAAAGGAAAAGGTGCTCATTATGAGCAATTTCTTTATTTGTCACACTGTTTTCAAAAGTCATCTGCTGCAGATATTTTAAAATAGGTATGTATGTGGTAAAGGTTTGAATGTGTACAGAAGAAGGTGAAGGGAAAAGGTTGATACTAACTAAATATAAACATTATATCGCGGTGATATTTAAATCGTAAATCAACGGTTTAAGTAGTTGCGAAAATGTTTGACGTAATAATAACAGTGTCTATTCTTATTCTTGGATTTATATGGATATTCTACAAACCAAAACGGAAACTACCCCCGGGACCAAGAGGCAAGCCCCTTATTGGGGTTCTGGCGGAATTGGACACTAGTAGAACGCACCAGCAGCTCGCCGACTGGGTCCCTGTATATGGACCTATTTATTCATTCAATGTGCTGGGGACTGTCTCGGTCGTTCTAAACGACGTAGCGCTCGTCCGAGAAGCGTACGCGTCTGGCGGGTTTTCGAACGTTCTGAACGATCGCCCGGAGACGTTTTTCGGGAAGTACGTTGTATTTAACTACTCGGATGTCGCATATGCTATGTATGATGACGCCACCGTTAAGCTTCGGAAGGCCATGCATAAAGGGCTCGAAGGGTCAAAGATGCCGATGATTTGTTTGTTTTAATTGTATTTTACACCGCTTTCAACATTTTTTCATAATATCACGACGTTTACTTGGTAAAATTACCGGAACTGCTTGCAAGTTTATCCTGACACCAACGCTTCAGTCGTAGTCCTGAACGCCAAGATGAACAAACAGATGAGCCGTCCCGCGATAAAAACCAACATTGCATGCCACGCAGGCTTATCAGGATAGACACTTTTCACCTCTTGTGGAATTTTCCGTTTCAGGAATCCTATACTACTATTTCCCTGAGACGGAATATGTCGGCCTGGATCAGTCTGCGCGGACTGCACAGGCTGATATAGATCGATAAATTAGGCAGAAGCCATAATGTTGTTTTCCTCGGGGGACGGCTCTTTTGCCGATGAACAGATCATGTACTGGTCCTTGCCAGTAAATGGCCTCGTACGTAATCGGTGCTAAGCGCATTTTAGGTCTATTTGGAAAGAGCTAGGTATCGCTTACGGACTCTCCTGTGTCTAGCTATGTCTATTGAAACTATCTGCAATTCTCGGATGCTTGTACATGCTATAGTGTACACTTTCAATTTGAGTCCACTGAAGCTAAAACGCCTTTTGCGCAATCAGAACAATTGGTCTCAACAACTACATTGCATTAATTGTGCGAGAGCGTCCACTTCGGGTACGGGAGGTCACCGGCTTCAATCCCCGACCGGGGCATACCAAATACTTTAAAATGGAAGTAATAGCTTCCCTTCCCTGGTACACATGGTCGTAAGCAGAACTACTGACTTGCTGATGTTAGAATAAATGAACCATTAGAATAGTCGTAAACCCACGAAAAAAAAGGACGATTCGTTATCGGTATACCTGATCTACTTATTTTCGAATGCAGTGGTCTCATCTAATGTGTGTGCTTGTCCAAATCAACCAAGGTCAATCAACGCTATCAATGTGTCCTGGATGTTTTATGGGTTATCTAACATATCTGATACTTGCATTTCAAAGGGCAAAGATTTTCCCTATTCTCCGATTTTCATTAACCCCGGAAACAAATGAGCTAATCAAGTTGAAAATAAATGTTTTGCATCGTATTACACTAGTATACGTACATACGTACATACGTACATAACAATGGACATGTCAGGCGAATCTTTGTTCGTTACGTTATATAAAGGTGAATTGGCGCAAATCTAATTGGGAGACAGTTCTAGCTCGTTTCTCAAAATATGCATATATAAAGTATAGGTAATCGGACAGTGAAGGCTCTTATGTGACTCCACATGCTAGTCCGAGTCTTGATTGTAAGAAGCTGCATTAACTCTTTTCCACATACAACAAATATGCAGCCGACTTTCAAAACAATCATGCACGAACATGAAAGATCAATATAAATGAAATCTGCTGCAGATGCGTCTTAAAACGTCTACAAGCGGGAAAGGGTTAAGACCCAAGATCGTCAGACGCGGCTCATATAGAAATTCAACATAGAGAGTAGTTGTAACACATTTATATAGGTTAATATAACTTTCCTTTAGAATCTCTTCAGCGTGTTTGTAAAGGTAAAATGTGAAAGGTTAATGACATGGAGCCTTCACTTTCCAGCTGCCGATCCCCGGTAGCTCAGTCGATACCGACACGGGCTGTCAATCCAGGGGTTGTGAGTTCGAATCCCAGCTCGGCCAACATTCTTTCCGACGTTTGACAAAAGTCATTGTTACAAGCGTCATTCGTCTTCCACCAATGGGCTATCAGTATATGTGGAAAAGCAGCTAGTTGCCTGGAAAGAATATTGTATGGAGTACTGGTGTAAGAAAGCCAAGACACATATGAGTAGGTAAACTGGCCGCCGTGATATGACTGAATTCTTTTTGAAAACGGCGTTAAATCAATCAATTAATTGATCACTATCTAGCTACATGTAATAGAGGTCTAAATGCTAAAAACCCTAGAAGTTTAGACCCATAGCTCAGTACTGTAACTATTAAGGAAAATCAACCAGACCCCGTTCTGACTCGGAAGTTATTTGTAGATTGCTGTAGTAGACTGTGAAAAGGGGCTCCTTGTTTATGTACATTCAGACTTAACCCAAATCTCAGTAATGCCTTTATACCCTTTCTCTTTTTTATCTACTCTGTTTTTAATGTAGGCTACATATTTGTATGCGAAGAGGGACGTTTATTAGTTAATATTTCGTCCCAACCCAATTTCCATATGATGTACGTAATTCAAGATGTAAATATGAGATAATATGAGCCGTCCCGCGAGCAAATCTACATTATTGCCTCTGCGTAATGTATCGACCCAGATCAGCCTGCGCAGTCCGCGCAGACAGATCAGGGCCGACACATTACGTCTCAGGGGGAAATAGGTATAGAATAAGGATTCCTGAAACAGAAAATACACAGGAGGCAAGAAGTGTCTAACCGGGTAAGCCTGCGCGGCATGCTTAGGCTGATCTGGGTCGATAATTTACGCAGAGTCGACAATGTTGGTTTTCTCGCGGGACGGCTCAAACATGTTATAACTTCTCTATTTTAAAGTCAAACCCAACTACTTTGCTATGTTTGTCAGTGAATACTATGTCAGGTTTTATTGAGAGTGATTTAAACCTACACGTTACCATTCGGAACACCTCGGCAGACGACGTTATATTTAGGGTTACGAAATCGGCCGAGATGTGCCAAATGACACCACGTTACTTCGATAACTTGTACATGTAAGTATACCAACTGAGTCATTTAAATTAATTTGATTAAAAATATTGTCACCAGATTCGAGAATCTGATGTCCAAAGAGCTGGAACGATTGGTGAACGAGATTGATAGTTACGAAGGTCAAGAGGTCGACCCTAAAATCATTATTGGAAACTCCATGGGCCTGCTGGTATCTGCACTGGTACGTATGAACCCCAATCTCATTAAATGAAAGCAATACTTGTCAAAACCTTCTCGGTGTTGTAGTGGTGGAGCATCCGCATCGGGTGCGGGGTGCATCGGGTACGATCCTCCACCAGGTCATACAAAATACATTACAAATAGTAGCAATGACTGCCCTCCTTGGCGCTCAGAGTTGTGGAGTAAGCACTACGACTGATTGGCTGGTGCCAGTATGTAAAGACCAGTAGTACTGGTAACTTACCCAGGAAACGCCGAGAAATAACTTAACAATTGTTGAAAGAGGCGTTAAGCACCAAACACTAAATCAATGATTGTCGAAATCGTCTAAATGTATAAAACCGAGTATTGGTTGTATAATGTGATTTCATTGGACTATACACAATTGAGCACCTATTCATGAATAATTAAGAAGTATGGTCAACTCAAGACGACCTTTTATGCGGTGTCGTCAGATTATATGTATATGTAGTGCGAAGTATTTTATTTTGTGATCTGACTTTAATGATATTGGTATGAACCTTTTCCAAGATACATTTTGTCTGCAGCAGACGACTCTGAAAATACGTAAGAATATCTGATAATAATATATGCATGAATAGTCTAGTTATTCAACAATGTTTAAATCATTATGATACAAGGTGAAATTGCTTATCTAGAGCAATCTTTCTTTGATCACAAGGTTTCTCAAATGTCATTTGCATCATGCATGTATGTATCAATATACGCCTGCATGAGGGATAATGTTAATACTGAGATAAGCAGTTAGGAATCAAAAGTTTAGACTTCACTGTGGCAGTCAGCAGCTAAAATCGGTTTGGGAGAGCGAAAGTGTTAATTATTGCGAGACCTACTATCATCAAGGAAGATAACTATTGAAATAATTGACCGTCTTTCTCTAGCCAACTAACTCGATTGACTACATCCTCGACCCACCATTGAACCGGATTGCTAATAACTCGCATGTACCTGATAGCCGAGCTCACTGTGTCAAATCTACAACGGTAGATGGAGTTTTGGAAATGGCCAATATAACCGCTACACATTTTCGTGCCTTGTTATTAGCTGCTGGGCAAAAGCCTGCGACTTATATTTTTAGAATTTTTCTTTTTTAAATGTCTTAAACATATTACAATTGCGTTTGTTTAAAGACACTAAGTTATGACACATCTAAAATGAAATAAATATTCCGATTTGCAGTTTCTTTATTTTGACTCGCATTTATGTTTGTGTTTTATTTACGAAGACAAAACAGTCCCTATTAGACTTTGTATCAGACTGTTATGTGTTCAATATCGAGAAAAAACAACACGTCGAATTATCCTTCCAATATGAATATGAATATCAATTTTAACAATAAAACCAATCATCTTGCAGTACTTGGAATATTTTCCCTCTTGATTAGAGTTTTGTCCAATCGGGCCCTCTCGAACATTTAATCAGAAATAATATTGCGCCATTTTTTAAATATTTCGAAATTCCTAAATCGAATGGGTGATGATTGTAATCCATGCCAAATACATGAGAAAATGTACACATTGGCATTTCTTTGAAGTACATGTTCTGATTAACCTGTCCATAAGATCTGTCTTATCAGAACCTACATCAGCTGACAGATGCCTTTAGCAAGTCGGTGTAAGTAATATGTGCGGTTCCATGTGAAAACCAACATGATGGACTCTGCGTAATGTATCGACACAGATCAGCCTGCGCAGTCCGCACATGCTAATCCGGACCGGCACATTCCGTCTCAGGTGAAAGGGGGGGGGGGGGGTTAGAGGTATAGAGTTATGATTCATGAAACAGAAAATTCACATGAGGCGAAAGGTGTTACTTTAAACAGAGTCCACAATGTTGGTTTTCTCGTGGAACTGTCATATGTGGACAGTGTAAAACTTGATCTACATTGTTCACACACGTCTATTTTAACATTTTCCACCGCCTCAGCGGTGGTGTAATGGTAGAGCGTGTACTTCGAGTTTGGTCGCCGGTCCGATTCCCGACCGGGTCATACCAAATACTTAAAGATTGGTAGCAATTGCTGCCCTCCTTTGCCATCAGGGTTGTCGGGTAAGCATTACGACTGACTGGTTGGTGTCAGGATAAATGGACCTGTAGTACTGGTAACTTACCCTAGAAACGACGTGATGTAAAGTTGTATTCAACTCACATAATTTGATTTTTTTGTTTTGAAAATCATAAGTTTAGATAATGTTTTATTGTGATCTCATAAGAAACGATGTTGTTTTGTTAATATGCTTGTTAATTTAGAATACGATATGATAGATACCTTTAATATATAATTGTTTATGTCCAGCTACTTGGGAAAGAAATAAAGGAAGGAGATGCCATGACGACAAAGGTGATTTGGGAAGCTCTAAGGTTAGCTGTCCTTTACGACCTTTTATGCAGTGAGGTCAGATTCAATACACGCTGGTACATATAGCGAAGTGTTTTGGTTTTAAATTCCTTTTAACTTCTGTACAAATGCTTGTTTTAAAGGTTCAGAGAAAAGATAGGAAGACAATGTTTGAATTGTGAATTCTCATAACATCCTAGATATAATTCATTGTCGATTCAATGTTCCTACACTATAATAAATAGTGGTTCGATTTCATCTAAGCATGTGTACTTTTGCTCCCTCCAGGAAGCAGTTAATCGCTAGGGAGAATGACAAATATGATACATGCTTTTGAATTCCATTTCGAAGATACATTTGACTCTCATTATATCGTACACATGTGGACTTTGAACAAGGATCGACAGAAACGTAGTTCGATTTAATATATGTTTGGACGGGAACCTTACTTCGATATAACTGAAATATCGAAAATATACAAATCGAGATAAAAACAATTTTTACAGGAAACAAATAAGGATATGTTTTGTACTTCTGTTAAATGATAAAATAACGGGAAAGTCGAGACGTCAGATGTCGACATAAGCCGTGAATGTATTGATACTCAAGTTTAAAGAGCTCGAAATATGAAAAGTAAGCTTACTGGGTTAGACATCCAGGTAACAATGTACCACAAACCACGTACCTGAAACATGATAAGTTACAAATATAATCAATTAATCATCTTTTCGAATATTCTAATTTCTTTTAATCTGATATTGTTATTACACCACACACTTACGATACAGTCCCTTTAAAGTTACACTATGTGTGTAATTAGCCCATACTCACTGTATTTAATCCACAACGGTAGACGGGCGTTTGGAAATGTACAACATGAGCGCTAAACCTTTTTGTGAGCTGTTTTGTTATAGGTAAATGTAGCCTACCCTAATCATAACAACTAGCGGAAGTGTGTAACGGTCATGTTGGTCATTTCCAAACCTCCAGCAATCGTTGTAGGTTTTGTACAGTAAGAATATCGCTTATGCAACACGTGATTTGTAAATGTGACTTTGATACCGCTTATGCAACACGTGATTTATAAATGTGACTTTGATACCGCTTATGCAACACGTGATTTATAAATGTGACTTTGATACCGCTTATGCAACACGTGATTTATAAATGTGACTTTGATACCGCTTATGCAACACGTGATTTATACATGTTTTCAGATTCGTACCAAGTAATCTACGTACGATATATATAAGCGTCCTTGAAAAGCGAGATAATATACTGAAGACTTTCTATCATAACCAAAAGGTACACCCAATTCTTCCCTCATACAATTTACTCGTGATAACTCGTTAAGTGGATAACTCAAACGGGGAAATATTCGAAGTTATCGTTACTTCGAACGATTCTATTGAACGAATATATATTTTGAAAACCTACGAACAATTAGAACGGCTGCTGCGCTGTTTTATAGATATGATTGTTGCACTGGCTTACTTTACATCAACAGATAATTATATATAAATTGCGACGCTGAACCAACATGTACTTGAATTTAGCATGTAATTGAGGGATCAATCGAACGCGTCGATAGCTCGAAGTAATTTATGGGGCCCTTTCGAGTTCGAGTTATCAATAGTCCACTGTGTGCTATTTTATAGTCGTCTACCTCAACTATTTGATATATGAGCCGTCCTGCGAGAAAACCAACGGTATGGACTCTGCGTAATGTAGCGACCAAGATCAGCCTGCGCAGTCCGCGCAAGCTAATCCGGCCCGACACATTCCGTCTCAGGGGATAGAGGTATAGAGTAATGATTCCTTAAACAGAAAATCAACAGGACCCGAAAAGTGTTTTGCCGGGTAAGCCTGCGCGGCATGCTTAGGCTGATCCGGGTTGATACTTTACGCTGAGTCCACAATGTTGGTTTTCTCGTGGGATGGCTCATTTGGTAATATCTGTAAAGTTGGAAGAATACTTTTTGTATATTTAGATACAGAGTTTAAATTGAGCAAATGCCACTTTTAAACATTATTTTGAATATTTCGTGTAGCAGAGGCCTCAACAGTCATCAACAGTTATCTAGTAATATCATGGCGGCTAGTTCACCCAGGCATCCGGCTCTCTTCCCCCGTATACCATTTTTAGTATATTGGTGAAAGACGAATGACGATAGTCAGAAACGACGTCTGTCATCATCGGAATAATTAATGACAGAGCCGGGATTCCAACTCACGACCTCTGGATTGATAAGCATCATCGTTATCGACTGAGCTATCGTGGCTCGACAATACACGAGGATAGGAATAAACGTTATAACCATTTTGATCACGATTGCTTTTATTTCGTGCCATCAAAAATACCTTTCTTTTCTGAATCCTATTGTTTTTCTATATGGAAATAATATTACGTCTGTTATAATACATTCAGTTGTACATCGATTGCAAAACAAACTGCATCTTACATACGCTCGATCTCTGCTTACTGGAGACTTGACCATTTCTCGCCCCGATTGTGTAAAAAGAAAATCCCAAAAGGCAGTATCCATTCATCCTGGACCTTTGGTACAAGAGTCCGACCCAATTTAATTACTTTATTCGCAGAGGACCTATGATCCGGAAAATGAACGCGGTTTGGTAGACGTATTCTTCCGCCTGCAGTATCAGAACGGAAAACAACATCTCACAGACGAACAAGTGATGGGGCTGGTACTTGACGCCATTGGTGCAGGTCGTCTCTCTTTGACATAGTGTTGAATCCTTTCCAAGTTACAGACGCTTTCTGACGCCTCTGCAGTAGACGACTTACAAAATAATTGTTGCAAATGGGAAATTGCTCATATCGAGCAATTATGTTTAAAAATCTTATCTAAAACTAAACCTTTATACAACGAGATATATCTCCACTCATAAACAGCACTATCTCGTTTTGAAAAAAAAAAAAAATACAGTCAAACCTTTGCTAGTGACCATCTCTGTTAAGCAGTCGACTTTTAATCAGCAACCTCTTGACGTTTAACTAAAACAACGTTTTGTTTATATTTAACTTGTATTACGCAGCTACCTGTGTTCAGCAGCCGCATTGGGACATTCCTCTTGTTGGCTGCTAAAGACAAGTTTGATTTTACCTCGTTCTTACAATGAAACACGAAATAAACCAGTTCGTACATGTTTTTATCACATGACAATAAAACACACAATAAACTAGTTCGTACATGCATTCCTCTTATGTGGCTGCTAAAGAAAAGATTGACTGTATCTCGATCTTACAATGAAACATACATTAACTAGTTGGTACATGCATTTATCACATGACAATGAAACACCTAATTAACTAGTTCGTACATGCATTTATAACATGGCAAAGAAACACAAATTAAACTAGTTCGTACATGCATTTATCACATGGCAATGAAACACACAATAAACACGTTCATACATGCATATATTATCGCATGGCAATGAAACACAAAATGCACTAATTGCTACATGCATTTATCACATGACAATGAAACACACAATAAACTAGTTCGTACATGCATTAATCACATGACAATGAAACACACAATACACTAGTTCGTACATGCATTTATAACATGACAATGAAACACACAATAAACTAGTTCGTACATGCATTTATCACATGACAATGAAACACACAATAAACTAATTCGTACATGCTTATACATGACAATGAAAGACACAAAAAACTAGTTCGTACATGTAATTATCACATGTCAATGAAATACACACTAAACTAGTTCGTACATGCATTTATAACATGACAATGAAACACACAATAAACTAGTCCGTACATGCATTTATCACATGACAATAAAATACACAACAAACTAGTTCGTACATGCATTTATCACATGACAATGAAACACACAATAAACTAGTTTGTACATCATTATACATGACAATTAAACACACAATAAACTAATTCGTACATGCATTTATCACATGACAATGAAACACACAACAAACTAGTTCGTACATGCATTTTTAACATGACAATAAAACACACAACAAACTAGTTAGTTTATTCATTTATTACATGACAATGAAACACACAACAAACTAGTTTGTACATGTATTTATCACATGCCATTGAATCACAAAACAAACTAGTTCGTTCATGCATTTATCACATGACAATGAAACACACAATAAACTAGTTCGTACATGCATTTATAACATGAAACACGCAAAAACTAATTAGTACATGCATCTATCACATGACAATGAAATACACAATAAACAAGTTTGAACAAGCATTTATAAGAAGAAAATGACACACACAACACTCTAGTTTGTACATGCATTTATCACATGACAATGAAACACTCACTTAACTAGTTCGTACATGCATTTATCACATGACAATGAAACACACAACAAACTAGTTTGTACATGTATTTATCACATGCCATTGAATCACAAAACAAACTAGTTCGTTCATGCATTTATCACATGACAATGAAACACACAATAAACTAGTTCGTACATGCATTTATAACATGAAACACGCAAAACCTAATTCGTACATGCATCTATCACATGACAATGAAATACACAATAAACAAGTTTGAACATGCATTTATAAGAAGAAAATGACACACACAACACTCTAGTTTGTACATGCATTTATCACATGACAATGTAACACTCACTTAACTAGTTCGTACATGCATTTATCACATGACAATGAAACACCCAACAAACTTGTTCGTACATGCATTTATCACATGACAATGAAACAAACACTAAACTAGTTCGTACATGTATTGATCACATGACAATGAAACACACAACAAACTAGTTCGTACGTGGCCTTTATAACATGACAATGAAACACACAATAAACTAATTCGTACATGCATTTATAACATGACAATGAAGCACACAACAAACTTGTTCGTACATGCATTTATCATCTGACAAAGAAACACACACTAAACTAGTTCGTGCATGCATTTATCACATGACAATGAAACACACAACAAACTAGTTCGTACTTGCATTTATCACCTGACAATGAAACAAACACTAAACTAATTCGTGCATGCATTTATCAAATGACAATGAAACACACAACTAACTAGTTCGTTCATGCATTTATTACATGACAATGAAACACACACTAAACTAGTTCATACATGCATTTATCACATGCAAATGAAACACACAACAAACTAGTTCGTACATGCATTTATCACATGCCAATGAAACACACAATTCGATAGTCCTTCTTATCGCAAGGAAACTAGAATACGGGTTTACTCTTAAGTGTTGACCTTTTTGTATGGTATAAGAAATGATAATACTAAAAATATTGAGTAACGTAAGAACAATTATGCCAACATATGCAACACAATTAAAATATTGTAATTATAATTGCGGGATGGCGGGTTGGTGTGTTTTGTATATGTTTTTTTATGCCGTTTTCAACATTGTTTCAAATAGATCACGTTAATAATTCACCTAATAACGATTCATTGGTAAACACACCATTACTAGGCTAGGAAATATGCCTTGCTTAAGTGCATTCCACCATGACCGCGACGAATAAGGATCGAACATAGGACGCCCCATTGCAAAACACTCGATCTCGGCAGAATCCTGCTTGGTGTGTGTGTGTCAAAGGTAGCTTACATAGTAAGGAAGACTTAGATTGTTTCTGAGATCACTTAGGTCAAGGTCATTGTTATTGTTACTGAAATAGATGTGACATGATAAGGACACTTGTATAAGCGTCACATATTTACATGAACTATTTGTCATGCATGTAATCTGTATTTACATTACATATTGTTTAAAATATGTTATCTGTATTTACATGAACTTTTGTTTCATGCATGTTATCTGTATTTAAATTAACTTTTGTTTAATGTATGTTATCTGTATTTACCTTAACTATTGTTTCATGCATGTTATCTGTATTTACACGAAACATGCATTCCAGGCGTGTTGATATCATTTACACTAAATAATGTTCATCGCATGTTATACATAAACAATTGTAGCATGCGATCATTTACTTATAATATGTTTCATGCATGCTTTTGTCCTTTACATAGAATATTATTTCATGCATGTTATTATCATTTACATGTACGCTATTTTCTAGTACATGAACTATTATTTCCATGTATGTCATTATCATTAACATGAACCATTATTTCCATGTATGTTATTATCATAAACATGAAATATTATTTCCATGTACGTTATTATCATAAACATGAAATATAATTTACATGTACGTTATAATCATTAACATGAAATATTATTTCCATGTAAGTTATTATCATTAACATGAACTATTATTTCCATGTATGTTATTATCATTAACATGAATCATTATTTCCATGTACGTTATTATCATAAACATGAAATATTATTTACATGTACGTTATAATCATTAACATGAAATATTATTTCCATGTACGTTATTATCATTAACATGAACTATTATTTCCATGTATGTTATTATCATTAACATGAAACAATATTTCCATGTACGTTATTATCATAAACATGAAATATTATTTACATGTACGTTATAATCATTAACACTAACTTTTATTTACATGTGCGTTTTTATCATTTACATGAACTATTATTTCCATGTACGTTATTATCAATAACACTAACTTTTATTTTTATGTGGGTTTTATCGTTTACATGAACTATTATTTCCATTTTCGTTTTTATCATTTACATGAACTTTTTTTACAGCCATGTTAACCTCGTCCAATGGAATTCTCGGTCTGTTACTGACGTTGTTGAACAATCCGACGTGTCTGGCAAAGATCAGAGAGGAAATAGACGCGGTGGTAGGTGGCGATAGGATGCCAGAGTTTCAGGACAGGCTGAGTACGCCGTACTTGGAGGCTGCCGTTCTAGAGGGACTTCGATATTTTTCTCACTTTCCCTTGATGCCACACAGGTATACATATACTAATTTAGGCAAGTCTTCGGGTGGTCTTATTGTCCTCAATTATTGGTTTGATATCAGTTAAAGGAACATTGGCGTTGAACCAATTGGGCTAGACTTCTATTTTTTTGGCAGAATATTCATGTATGTCTTTATAACAGGTCGACTGTGAAGACTCTGGTGAGACTGTGCATATGACAAGATCGGGTTAACATTGATGAATAATACTGACATTTTGAACTGATTGCAATGAACCTTTGACGTTTTATAACCACAGCGTAAAGATGTGCGATTTAAAAAATAAATGCATATCCGTGTTGTCAGTATAAACTGTGTACCAATGACGTCATTACATCGTTTCGAAATAATAAAATAAAATAAAAAAATCCTAATGATAACGAAGGTGATTATGAGAGTTTAGCATCTTTTTTGTCATAGCTGTGCTACCATTGATTCTAAGATACCCGCAAACCCATTTAACATATCTTTAAATGAAAGAATACTTGTTGAATAAAGTTGAAAAGACTGCTCCAATAAGAGAACTTGACCATAATGAAACATCTCTCCTTAGGTGAAAGTGTTTTCAAAATTCGTCTGATACAGATGCATCAAATGTGTCTTCAAGTAGGAAAGGATAAACTTATACACTCTGGTATGTTTATTAAACCTTTATCTTGGATAATGTGTGCCATGTACATGTTTTTTTATTGCAGTTGCAAAAAAGATGTAGAATTTGAAGGATATCTTATACCGAAAGGAGCCCAGGTTTGTCATTCAATTACTTACACAGTCACTGCGGTGCAATGTTTAGAGCTTCTATCTTGACAGCAGGAACCCAGGTTTGTCATTCAATTACTTACACCGTCACAGCAATGCAATGTTTAGAACTTCTGTCTTGATAGCAGGAGCCCAGGTTTGTCATTCAATTACTTACACAGTCACTGGGGTGCAATGTTTAGAACTTCTGTCTGGATAGCAGGAGCCCAGGTTTGTCATTCAATTACTTACACCGTCACTGCGATGCAATGTTTAGAACTTCTGTTTTGATAGCAGGAGTCAAGGTTTGTCATTCAATTACTTACACAGTCACTGCGATGCAATGTTTAGAACTTCTGTTTTGATAGCAGGAGTCAAGGTTTGTCATTCAATTACTTACACAGTCACTGCGATGCAATGTTTAGAACTTCTGTTTTGATAGCAGGAGTCAAGGTTTGTCATTCAATTACTTACACAGTCACTGCGGTGCAATGTTTCGAACTTCTGTCTTGATAGCAGGAGCCCAGGTTTGTCATTCAATTACTTACACCGTCACTGCGATGCAATGCTTAGAACTTCTGTTTTGATAGCAGGAGTCAAGGTTTGTCATTCAATTACTTACACAGTCACTGCGGTGCAATGTTTAGAACTTCTGTCTTGATAGCAGGAGCCCAGGTTTGTCATTCAATTACTTACACAGTCACTGCGATGCAATGTTTAGAGCTTCTGTCTTGATAGCAGGAGCCCAGGTTTGTCATTCAATTACTTACACAGTCACTGTGGTCTAATGTTTAGAGATTTTGTCTTGATAGCGGGAGCCCAGGTTTGTCATTCAATTACTTACACAGTCACTGCGATGAACTGTTTAGAGCTTCTGTCTTGATAGCAGGAGCCAAGGTTTGTCATTCAATTACTTACACCATTTCTACGGTGCAATGTTTAGAGATTCTGTCTTGATAGCGTGAGCCCAGTTTTGTCATTCAATTACTTATACAGTCACTGCGGTGCAATGTTTAGAGCTTTTGTCTTGATAGCAGGAGCCCTGGTTTGTCATTCAATTACTTACACAGTCACTGCGGTGCAATGTTAAGAGCTTCTGTCTTAATAGCGGGAGCCCAAGTTTGTCATTAAATACATTACACAGTCACTGCGGTGCAATGTTAAGAGCTTCTGTCTTGATAGCGGGAGCCCAGGTTTGTCATTAAATAACTTCCACAATCACTACGGTGCAATGTTAAGAGCTTCTGTCTTGATAGCAGGAGCCCAGGTTTGTCATGCAATTACTTACACAGTCACTGCGGAGCGATGTTTAGAGCTTCTGTCTTGAAAGCGGGAGCCAAGGTTTGTCATTCAATTACTTACACCATATATGCGGTGCGATGTTTAGAGCTTCTGTCTTGATAGCGGGAGCCCAGGTTTCTTATTCAATTACTTACACAGTCACTGCGGTGCAATGTTTAGAGCTTCTGTCTTGATAGCGGGAGCCCAGGTTTGTCATTCAATTACTTACACCATATCTGCAGTTCGATGTTTAGAGCTTCTGTCTTGATAGCGGGAGCCCAGGTTTGTCATTCATTTACTTACACAATCACTGCGGTGCAATGTTTAGAGCTTCTGTATTGATAGAAGGAGCCCAGGTGTGTCATTCAATTACTTACACAGTCACTTTGGTGCAATGTTAAGAGCTTCTGTCTTGATAGCGGGAGCCCAGGTTTGTCATTCAATAACTTACACAATCAATGCGGTGCAATGTTTAGAGCTTCTGTATTGATAGAAGGAGCCCAGGTTTTTCATTCAATTACTTACACAGTCACTTCGCTGCGATGTTTAGAGTCGATGTCTTGATAGCGGGAGCCCTGGTTTGTCATTCAATTACTTACACCATATTTGCGGTGCGATGTTTAGAGCTTCAGTCTTGACAGCGGGAGCCAAAGTTTGTCATTCAATTACTTACACCATATCTGCGGTGCGATGTTTAGAGCTTTTGTCTTGATAGCGGGAGCCCAGGTTTGTCATTCAATTACTTACACCGTCACTGCTATGCAATGTTTAGAACTTCTGTTTTGATAGCAGGAGTCAAGGTTTGTCATTCAATTACTTACACAGTCACTGCGGTGCAATGTTTAAAACTTCTGTCTTGATAGCAGGAGCCCAGGTTTGTCATTCAATTACTTACACCGTCACTGCGATGCAATGTTTAGAACTTCTGTTTTGATAGCAGGAGCCAAGGTTTGTCATTCAATTACTTACAGAGTCACTGCGGAGCGATGTTTAGAGCTTCTGTCTTGATAGCGGGAGCCCTGGTTTGTCATTCAATTACTTACACCATATCTGCGGTACAATGTTTAGAGCTTCTGTCTTGAAAGCGGGAGCCCAGGTTTGTCATTCAATTACTTACACCATATATGCGGTGCGATGTTTAGAGCTTCTGTCTTGATAGCGGGAGCCCAGGTTTCTTATTCAATTACTTACACAGTCACTGCGGTGCAATGTTTAGAGCTTCTGTCTTGATACCGGGAGCCCAGGTTTGTCATTTAATTACTTACACAGTCACTGCGATGCAATGATTAGAGCTTCTGTCTTGATAGCGGTAGCCCAGGTTTGTCATTCAATTACTTACACCATATCTGCAGTTCGATGTTTAGAGCTTCTGTCTTGATAGCGGGAGCCCAGGTGTGTCATTCAATAACTTACACCATATCTACGGTGCGATGTTTAGAGCTTCTGTCTTGATAGCGGGAGCCCAGGTGTGTCGTTCAATTACTTACACAGTCACTTTAGTGCAATGTTAAGAGCTTCTGTCTTGATAGCGGGAGCCCAGGTTTGTCATTCAATAACTTACACAATCACTGCGGTGCAATGTTAAGAGCTTCTGTCTTGATAGAAGGAGCCCAGGTTTGTCATTAAATTACTTACACAGTCACTTCGCTGCGATGTTTAGAGCTTCTGTCTTGATAGCGGGAGCCCTGGTTTGTCATTCAATTACTTACACCATATTTGCGGTGCGATGTTTAGAGCTTCTGTCTTGATAGCGGGAGCCCAGGTTTGTCATTCAATTACTTACACAGTCACTGCGGTGCAATGTTTAGAGCTTCTGTCTTGATAGCGGGAGCCCAGGTTTGTCATTCAATTACTTATACCATATATGCCGTGCGATGTTTAGAGCTTCTGTCTTGACAGCGGGAGCCAAGGTTTGTCATTCAATTACTTAAACCATCTCTGCGGTGCAATGTTTAGAACTTCTGTCTTGATAGCGGGAGCCCAGGTTTGTCATTCAATTACTTACAATATCTCTGCTGTGCAGTTTAGTGATTCTGTACTGATAGCGGGAGCCCAGGTTTGTCATTCAATTACTTACACCATATCTACGGTGCGATGTTTAGAGCTTCTGTCTTGATAGCGGGAGCCAAGGTTTGTCATTCAATTACTTACACAGTCACTGCGGTGTAATGTTTAGAGCTTTTGTCTTGATAGCGGAAGCCCAGGTTTGTCATTCAATTACTTACACAGTCACTGCGGTGTAATGTTTAGAACTTCTGTCTTGATAGCAGGAGCCCAGGTTTGTCATTCAATTACTTACACAGTCACTGCGGTGTAATGTTTAGAGCTTCTGTCTTGATAGCGGGAGCCCAGGTTTGTCATTCAATTACTTAAACAATCACTGCGGTGAAATATTTAGAGCTTCTGTCTTGAAAGCAAGAGCCCAGGTTTGTCATTCAATTACTTACACCATCTCTGCGGTGCAATGTTTAGAGCTTCTGTTTTTATAGCTGGAGCCCAGGTTTGTCATTCAATTACTTACACCATATCTGCGGTGCGATGTTTAGAGCTTCTGTCTTGATAGCGGAAGCCCAGGTTTGTCATTCAATTACTTACACCATATCTGCGGTGCGATGTTTAGAGCTTCTGTCTTGATAGCGGGAGCCTAGGTTTGTCATTCAATTACTTACACCATCTCTGCGGTGCAATGTTTAGAGCTTCTGTCTTGATAGCTGGAGCCCAGGTTTGTCATTCAATTACTTACACCATATCTGCGGTGCGATGTTTAGAGCTTCTGTCTTGATAGCGGAAGCCCAGGTTTGTCATTCAATTACTTACACCATATCTGCGGTGCGATGTTTAGAGCTTCTGTCTTGATAGCGGGAGCCCAAGTTTGTCATTCAATTACTTACACCATCTCTGCGGTGCGATGTTTAGAGCTTCTGTCTTGATAGCTGGAGTCCAGGTTTGTCATTCAATTACTTACACCATATCTGCGGTGCGATGTTTAGAGTGTCTGTCTTGATAGTGGGAGCCCAGGTTTGTCATTCAATTACTTACACCATATCTGCGGTGCGATGTTTAGAGCTTCTGTCTTGATAGCGGGAGCCCAGGTTTGGCATTCAATTACTTACACCATCTCTTCGGTGCAATGTTTAGATCTTCTGTTTTGATAGCTGGAGCCCAGGTTTGTCATTCAATTACTTACACCATATCTGCGGTGCGATGTTTAGAGTTTCTGTCTTGATAGCGGGAGCCAAGGTTTGTCCTTCAATTACTTACACAGTCACTGCGGTGCGATGTTTAGAGCTTTTGTCTTGATAGCGGGAGCTCAGGTTTGTCATTCAATTACTTGAACAGTCACTGCGGTGCGATGTTTAGAGCTTCTGTCTTGATTGCGGGAGACCTTAGTTCGATCCCCGGTTTGGTAACTCGGGTCACACCAAATACTTTTAAAATGGTAGTAATGGATTCCCTCATCGGGGCTTAGGGCTGCGTTAATAGCATTACGACTGATCAATCGGTGTCAGTATACATTACACCAATAGGAGTGAACAATGACCCAGGAAACCCCGCGATATATCTGAAATGCTGTTGAATACGGCGTAAAACACACTTCAGACATTCACGTAATCAATTACAAACATGACCGTTGAAGTACAGTGGTTTCGCTATAACTCTAAGTCTAAAGTTACCTCGAAGTTTTCGAAATACATCCGTAACTTGAATCGGTTTGAGATAAATGATATATTGAGCTATCGTGATTTCTTTTTAGACGTAACTTTATTGTGCTGGAAAGGTAGTTTATCAATTTGATCTGAATTTAGCTAATTAGAAATAGTCCATGTAAACAGTTAACTCTCTGACAACATATCCACATAAAAAGAACAAAGCTAAACAACAACAACAACAGCAACAACAACAAGGTCCGTCTATTCATTCTTTCCAAGTATAGACAGAGACATATAAACACATATTGACATGATTGTGTTTATATGTCTCTGGTATAGACAAAAGTTATTTAGACTAAGGGCATTGTTAATCAAACCATTATGCTAAATTGTCTATGTTAGATACAGTGTCGTGACCAGTTACGAGGGAAGAATGTTTTGTTGGGTAAAGGTGAGAGAAAGCTAGACAACAGACGTTAGGTGAACTGGCCATCACCGTAATAAAGCTAGACAACACACGTTAGATGAACTGGCCGTCACCGTAATAAAGCTAGACAACATACGTTAGATGAACTGGCCGTCACCGTAATAAAGCTAGACAACACACGTTAGATGAACTGGCCGTCACCGTAATAAAGCTAGACAACACACGTTAGATGAACTGGCCGTCACCGTAATAAAGCTGGACAACACACGTTAGATGAACTGGCCGTCACCGTAATAAAGCTAGACAACACACGTTAGATGAACTGGTCGTCGCCGTAATAAAGCCAGACAACACACGTTAGATGAACTGACCGCCATCGTAATAAATGCTAGACAACACACGTTAGATGAACTGGCCGTCGCCGTAATAAAGCTAGACAACACACGTTAGATGAACTGACCGCCATCGTAATAAAGCTAGACAACACACGTTAGATGAACTGGCCGTCGCCGTAATAAAGCTAGACAACACACGTTAGATGAACTGACCGTCGTCGTAACAAAGCTAGACAACACCCGTTAGATGAACTGGTCGTTGCCGTAATAAAGCTAGACAACACACGTTAGATGAACTGACCGCCATCGTAATAAAGCTAGACAACACACGTTAGATGAACTGACCGTCGTCGTAACAAAGCTAGACAACACACGTTAGATGAACTGGCCGTCGCCGTAATAAAGCTATACAACACACGTTAGGTGAACTGACGGTCGTCGTAAGAAAGCTAGACAACACACGTTAGATGAACTGGCCGTCGCCGTAATAAAGCTATACAACACACGTTAGGTGAACTGACCGTCGTCGTAACAAAGCTAGACAACACACGTGAGATGAACTGGCCGTCGCCGTAATAAAGCTAGACAACACACGTTAGGTGAACTGACCGTCGTCGTAACAAAGCTAGACAACACACGTTAGATGAACTGGCCGTCACCGGAATAAAGCTAGACAACACACGTTAGATGAACTGGCAGTCGCCGTAATAAAGCTAGACAACACACGTTAGGTGAACTGGCCGTCGCCGTTATAAAGCTAGATAACACACGTAAGGTGAACTGGCCGTCGCCGTAATAAAGCTAGACAACACACGTTAGGTGAACTGGCCGTCGCCGTAATAAAGCTAGACAACACACGTTAGATGAACTGGCCGTCACCGTAATAAAGCTAGACAACACACGTAAGGTGAACTGGCCGTCGCCGTAATAAAGCTAGACAACACACGTAAGGTGAACTGGCCGTCACCGTAATAAAGCTAGACAACACACGTTAGGTGAACTGGCCGTCGCCGTAATAAAGCTAGACAACATACGTTAGATGAACTGGCCGTCACCGTAATAAAGCTAGACAACACATGTTAGATGAACTGGCCGTCACCGTTATAAAGCTGAAGTACCGTTGAAAACGTCGTTAAACTCAGATAATTCGAATTATTTCAGGTGTTCGCCAATACCTGGTATATACAACACAATCCCGAACTTTGGTCTGACCCCTGGCCATTTAAGCCGGAACGTTTTCTGGACGACTCGGGCCAGTTACTGGACGCCGAACATCCAACTCGAATGAAGTAAGTACGGATCACAGTTATGTGTAGGCTAGGACTATATTAACGCTCTGTATGAACCTGTTTATCAGAATAAGGCAGAACACTGATTCTGACAGCACTTTCTCACACTTTGTTGGTTAATGTATTCGAAAGGCGTTGCTATAGATGTTAATATAATACTAACAATCTATACAATTTAAAATAATACTTGTTGTTAGTATGTTTATGTTTTCTAAAAAATACCAGATACGATGTTTGAATCTATTGGATCCTCAATTGATTGATTTAGGCTGAACGGCATTTTCAACAATTTTCAACAATTTTCAGTCATATCACGGCAGCCATTGTACATACTCGTGTATTTCCTGACCGTTAAACACTACAAAACAGACTTTCTAAGCAATTGACTGATTTTGCGCATCGATTGTTTACCCACTGGTGGAAGACAAATGTCGCTTGTCAAAGTGACTTTTGGCAAACGACGGAAAGAATGTTGGCCGAGCTTGTATTCGAATTCACACCCCTGGATTGAAAGTCCACTACAGGGGCTCGGCTGGATCCTCTAGCATGAATGTGCAGGCAGCCCTTTTCTTCACACGTGAAATAATTACGATAAAGTTGGCTTTCTTGGAGCACCGCTCCAAAATTGATGACGTATAGGGAAATCAAAGTACCGCCGGTAACCGATCAAGTTACAAAAGTTACAAAAGTGGCGTGTCTAACTTTGGTCTGTATAACATATTCAGGTTTCCCTCGTCACAATCTCATAAAAATCATCTCCTATTAATGCTACGCATAGGATCTGAGGACAACCGATAGAGGGTCATGTTCAGACGACCTTTCGCCAGCCAATCAGAACCTTGCTTTCAAGTTTTTGAAAGTAAAAGTAAAAGTCTATATTTACCAAATAAAATCTATCTTTAGCATGGGATCCCAATTTTCGCATAAGTGATTTACACACATGTATAGTTCTTATGACGATCGCAACATGGCTACAAATGCGGAAATTAGGCAAAACAGCGATACAGTCTTTCCCTGCCGTACAGCATCGAAAAGTGTTCTTTGCTCTGGTTTTAAATGGTCTATTTGAAATTTGCTCTACTACTTCAATTGACACCATTTTGAAGGTTAAGCCAAACGTTTGTTGAAACGAGTTCCCTGATTGGTTCAAATAAAAATAGCTTGGTGGATCTAGAAATAGCGATATTGGAAATCCGATAAAACAAGAAGTTGAATTCAAATGGATCGCCATCAGATCTTACATTTGGTCAGATTGGTATTTACCATTTCCCACATACAAAACATCTGCACGATTTTCAAACCATCTTGCGGCAGTTGTGTTGTATGTGGGAAATGGTTAATACATGATTGTGATAAATATAACCTGTATATGTTACACAGAACAAAGTTAGGCACGCCACTTTTGTAACTTCATCGGTTACCGGCGGTACTTTGATTTCCCTATACTTCAACATTATTTGAGCGGTGCTCTAAGAAAGTCAACTTTATCGTTATTATTTTAAAACATTTTGGCAAAAATGTATAAAATCTCTAAAACATTTAGTGATAATTATTGAATAGAGTGGAAAACATTGTGACAAAATGAGTAAAGGCGTCTTTTGCAAAGTCGTGAACATGTGTCTATAGGTGGGAAAGCGTTAATTAACAATATCCATCATTCACTTTCTCCATACTACACTATTTTGGTAAAGTGACTGGCTTAATCGAGAGAGTTACTCCCCTTGAAATCGATACAATTTACACTAACCTTTTCCGAACTGGTATTTAGGCTATATGGATTTATATAGGGACAGATCTTTAAAATTGATATAAAGTCATTAAATTTTTTGATGACAATATTTTATAAGTTTTTTTCTATAAGGTCAATATGTCTGCTTTCATTTAATGTAAAGATATAATAAATAGATTAACTGCCTGATACTTCCATTTTTGATTTTAATAGACAACATGCATTCCTTCTTTATTCCATGTAAATTATTGGAAAATCGCGACTTGTTTATATTTAAGTCCATTTTTACCGTATTTCCTATTTTCTAAGGAAATTTTATAAGTTATAATCGGAGAGTCTATTTTTAATTCTTTTTAGTCATACAAATTTCAAACGAATATGTTTATGTCTTGATACTTCCATTTTCATTTAAAAATGCAGAAAACGCCCAAAAATGTAAAAATGAATTTTATGTCCGGATCGCGAATTTTCCGGATTAACGGCGTCCGATTTAACGAGGCTCGACTGTATCTGGTAATGACTAGATCTATTTTGATCGCTTACTAATGTCGTGTATGTAGATAGGTGGGTGGGGTGCGAATGCGAAAATGAACTTGTTCCAGCTTTTATATATTCAAAGACCTAATATGATTACCAAACGTATAAGGAAAAGAACAATTTAACAGTGCATGGAAAAAAATAAATTAAAGCAATGACTAATTAAACAACTTGTCACCTGTGAATTTGAAGTGTCCATTTTCATGTGTCTTGATAATGACAATCGTTTTTACAACAAAGAGATTTAAGTAATATGTTATTATGACAGTATATAAAAACCGCCGTTACCAATTACCAAGTGTTAAAGACTGATTAGCCAGAGTCTTGTCCGACAATTTTAACACCTTGTCACACCTTGTCATTTACTAATTAATATACACATTATCAAAACAAACACAGACAAACAAAGACTGCTTTGACATCTTTTGCTCACTTGTGTATGTTCCTTGGTATATATAATCCCTTTAAAAAGAGTGGCTTAATCATGTCTCTTTCCAAATCTCTGCGTGTTAGAAAGCAAGTTGATTACAAATTATTAAATGATGGTGAATTTGTTCGTAGTGAATATAATAATAGGTGTAATGTAGTACGTGTTTTGCCGGAAAGTTATACAATGGAAAGGATTATATACCAAAAGAAAACTGAAGTGGTAAGTGTAATACATCTAGTTTATATAATAAAAGGATATGTACTGGTAATGCAAAAAATGTTAAAATGTCAGTGTGAGAGCTTTTCCTATTACATATATCGCAGAAAGTTAACAATTCCTGCCAACAAAATTGCAGTGTCCATTGGCACCGGATTTATCTAATTACGTTATTAACCCTTCTGACTCACAAACATTTCGCATTAACAGTCAATTTTCTTTTTGACATGCTAGGACGTACGTAATAATATTTATTAATGTATTTTGGTCTAATTTCGCTATATGCCATGCATGTTAGTACAAAGTGATACTCGTCTTCGAGAATCCGGGTCAACTCGGCCTTGGGTCAACTCGGGGTGGGTCAACTCGGCCAGGTCAACTCGGCCAGTACTGAATATGCATGTAAAAGGAGAATAAGTATTTTATAAGTTGTATACGTCAATTGCATTGATGCGGTTTGTTGATGTTGTAAAGGTAATTTGGATAATTATGATAAAAAATTGCTTGTCACAGTTGTTACATTATCATTATTAAATTTTTAATTTATGTTGTTTGTTGTATATAATAATTAATAATTACAATTATAATTATAGCTAGTCATATAATTAAAGAAAAATAGTTTTTCAAAGTTGTTTGATGTTATCATTTAAAATCTATCCACTCCAAAATTATTTAATAATTGAAGTTTGACTGACTTTGAAGTTCGTGATTTTTGCCAATATGTGACTGGTGTGGTAAATGGCAGCATCGCACGTGCGACACAGGTAGGGCTAATTTTATCTATAAATCTATACGCTGTTTGATTTTTATTAGTCTCCTTTTCATTATATTTTACTGCTTTGCCTAAGTCATACTCATTTTATGAGAACTTCCTTAAATTTGCATTGTTGTACTGGTTTTAATACGGAAACACTGTCTCTAATAAGCAGAATATCCATAGATAAATTAGTACATCCATCTAATCGTAAATCATTGTCATAATCGTTGAAAACATTGCAGGAAAACGTGTCTTGTACTGATGATAATTTATGCATTTCCTACATACAACAAAACTGCATCGGAAAATCCCTAATAATCTGTTTAAGATCGTAAAGTATTGTCATAATCGTTGATGTACTCTATCAAACTTATTTTTCTTAATTAAACAATGATAATCTTGTAATCATTTTCTTTTTCATTTCCCCTTTTAACTCGTTTTTCATGACAAATGGTAACATTACGACGAACATAAAAGTGGGCAATATATATCTATCACTGCAAGTTATAAAATGCAGAAAAGGCCGAGTTGACCCACCCGAGTTGACCCAAGGCCGAGTTGACTCATGGCCGAGTTTGTTACAGGCCGAGTTGACCCGTGACCGTCTTCGATATCTCCAGAATTGCATATAGTATTTACTATACATATACATTTTAATTGAATTGACGTTATTACAAACATACTTTTATTTCATGTCATCAATATAATTACTTAATCAATACAATACAATATCTTTATTCAGCATTAAACGTCATATACAAACATTTATAGCCTTCATCAATTACAAAATACACATTTATAAGCCGTCATAATGACAACATGGAAATTAACCTTAAACATACATAAGATTAGCCGAGAAGCTAAAATTTTAATACGAAAATATTTGAAATAAATTGCAAGTTAACATTTACTGGTTTAATAAGTCAAACAAGTTGCAAAATCAATCATTAACAACCTTCGAATTATCTTAATTATCCTGATTACTTTTATGATTAACAGTTATAATGTGTGAAGAACTATATCTCTTTGATCAGCATACCAAAACATTATATGAATTGATATACGATATGCGGTGGAACGAAGGGTTTGCACACTTAATTAATTTATAGCTCTTGCGTAATTGGGTTGTAATGTGTGAATGTGGTTAAATTGGGCGCACACAAGTAGTCAATTGAATACGTTGTTCGTCGATATGATATACAATAAATGAAATATTAATACTAATATAAAATGAAAGAACAGCAAACAAACACGTAAATAACTTTATATAAATAATATGTTATTTGCATTGTCCACGAAATGTCCTTTTTCTAAAGTCGTAGTTGACAGTTGGTTAGTTATATGTGAAAAGTATAGCTCTTGAACATACTGTGTGGTTGCATAGGCTGATCTAGACATAGTAAACATTTAGCTTTCCCATTCATGTGTTGATTTCTTTTAATGTTACTTTTCCCTCAACTCTTTAATATATAATTATCAATGTTACGGGAATATAAATTACGTCATTCGGTGTCGCATTATCATATAAATATACTTAATTGTAGTTGGTAAAAACATATGTGCTATTACAGTGCTAAACATATTTAATTGCGTTGATTCCCCTATCTTGCTCGACCAAGTTTGCTCATAGCAATACCTCGAACTTACAAAAACATCACAATCAACATATACATAGGAACGTACTGCCATATGGTGTATGAAGACGATAACTGTAGTTAATTCATTAAATTAAATAGATCAGTTGTATATTCTTATAGATAACAAAGTTTGACAGTCTTCTTTTTTAAGTTTATAAAAGTGGATTTGGACTCCCCGCTGATAAGGGTTGTGTAATCTATCATGTAATAAGCTATCGTTTTTGTATTTATATCTCTTTGCGCTGTGCACTCTTAAGACGGTCCTGTTAAGCAAAAAGTCATATTGAAGTAATGTTTGGTTATTGAACACTAGCCATACTCTACTACCGTAGTATATATTTTTAAAATATTGATTTCGAATTTCAGGGTACAAAATGAACACATGCTTAAACGCAGACAACAAGAACTTTGAGAATCAAAACTTCCAACTTCTGAAATATATTCATGAATTTGAGGCGAAGTGTAATGTAAATGTAGCCAACCCTAATACCCCTCGGACAATTAGAGCATTCAAAAATGAAGCTGAAAGGGCATTGTGGTTTGCAGAAACATATGGGTTAATGCCAACATCTTTAAAATGCATTGATAAAAGAGGTAAAAATATTACTGTAAATTTTAAAACATCATACAACGAAATCGAAGATAAAGAGAAACAACAATTAAAAGAGCTTGTGTCTATTTTAGACAAATTTTCAATAAGTGAAGATGCTTATTATGAACTTTCAATGTTTAATAAAGATTTACCAAGAAAGTATCTAATTGCTCAACAACGATTCAACCTGAACAAACTATTCCATATAGAACGATGTCCTGGCAACATCCCGGGTGCATTTGTCAGCATAACAGATGAAATTTCTAATTACTTGACAGTAAAGAACATAGATAATGACAAACCTGTGAAAGTCAAGCTTTCCGGCGACGGGGCGAAAGTTAGCCGAGTTTCCAACTTCGTAACTTTATCTTTAAGTTTCCCTGATATTGCAGACTGCAATTCCGTACGAAATATAAAGACAATAGCCATCTTGAAATGTAGAGAATCATACGAAGATATGAGGGTATGTGCTTCACCGGTCATAGATGAATTTAATAAATTAATCAAAAACAGTGAAATTACAATAAATGAAAAAGTGTATACTTTAGATCTCTTCTTTGGTGGTGATATAAAATTTGTGCAAATATGTTTAGGATTAAATGGTTCAACGGGTAACTACGCCTGTCCCTGGTGTCATGTGCATAAGACAGATAGACTGGATTTGTCCAAACCGATAAAGTTTTATGCGACAGAAATGAAACGAACAGCAAAAAACATAACAATAAACGCTTCTTCAAAACAATTTGGATGCAAGTATATATTTTTTACTTAACAGAAGTAATGTGCTTTAACAGTATATCACAGTAGTGCAAATTTAACATTTACTTTTGTATGTTTAACGGTTTATTATTGTGTATGATTGTTAAAACAGAGCGGTAGTAAGAAATGTACGCTTTACGTTGAAGGAGCAATTAAACTGTTAGCATCAATATTTTCAAATTTACAGTTGTTATGGGACGAAGAGACCCAGTTGAAGGGTACAATTATGTGCTTGTGTATATATTTTTTACTTAACAGAAGTAATGTGCTTTAACAGTATATCACAGTAGTGCAAATTTAACATTTACTTTTGTATGTTTAACAGTTTATTATTGTGTATGATTGTTAAAACAGAGCGGTAGTAAGAAATGTACGCTTTACGTTGAAGGAGCAATTAAACTGTTTGCATCATTATTTTCAAATTTACAGAGAAAGTTTATTATCTTTGACTAAATGTTTTCATAATCGTCTACGTCTACGTCGGAAAGGGTTAACTAGGAATACGTATGTGATTCAAATCGAAAATTAAAGTTAAACAGTAGTTGATACATATATATAACATTATGAAGTCAAATAATTTAAACGCTTGATATAAATATTACTATTTTCAAGTTTGAAATCCCTATACTCATGTATTAAACTATTATGTCGTATTCATTGTGTGTATTAAACATTTAAATGTAACCGTTACTGGTTGTTGCTACCTTGTATATGTACCCTTTTATCTATCTTTTAGTTCATACGTCCAGCACCAATAGCTCTGTCTGTCTCTCTCACGCCGTTTTCAACACATTTTCAGTCATATAACGGCCAGTGCGCCTATCGCTTGACGCTTGTCGCATTGCCTTTGTATGGTCGAGCCGGACTTCGAACCCACTACCCCTATATTGATAGCTACTGTTGTTACCGACTGAGCTGTCGTTGCTCGACCCCAACACGAGACGAAAACAGTAATGTTAAGTGCTGGGGCATAGTATGAAATAGAATACGCAACAAAATCTGTTTGCAAATAATCTTATCGAATACTCAACGAAATCTGTTTGCAAATAATCGATATACAGATATCGAGCAGAGTAATGTTAAGATCACCTGCTGGCTTAGTATGAAATCGAATACGTCATTAAATCTGTTTACAAATAATCGATAAATACAAATATAGGAGCGTAACCGAAGGGCCACAACTCAATTATCGAGTTTTGACTTAATCGAAGGCCTGGAAAAGGGACGCAATTCCTGCAAATCTTCCATAGCGGATTGATGTTTGGAGTTGGACCGAGGAATTGTCTGGGAGAAATCCTCGCAAAGTCACGCATTATACTGTACCTTGCAACGTTGATTCAGATATTCGACATCGTCATGACGTCAGACACTCCAGCCAATCCGGCCTCATTCTGGAACCACCTCATTATAAATGCAAGTTCCTCCGAAGGTCATCAGATTATGAAAGTGCTATTTATATCTGAGATATTTGGCACTACAACAACGTTCATAATGATAAAAGCGATCGGAGATCTGCAAAATTCAGCCGTTAGGCATTTGCGACCAATGTATATCCAGAATAGACAGCGCACAAGCGCACTCTGATCAGGCTCTGCACTGTTCACCAATTTGTCACAATTTTTCCCATTTTAATCCTTTAACATGGATAACCACGTAGGTATTCTTTAACATATTGATAATTACGTTAAGGTTGTTTTCCACAGAGCCCGTTCAAATATGTTGTGTAGCCAATGTACATTCAAATATAAGCTATTGAATCCGTAAAACAAATAGGTTTTTGTCTTTATTGACATAATAGTCACGTGACATCAACATTTCAAAGGTGAATGGGAACAAAACTATTTAATTTCTAAATATATAAAAAGGTTGGTTCATTTCACTGGTGTTTAACTTTAACAAATGAGCCATCCCGCGAGAAAACCAACATTGTGGACTCTGCGTAATGTATCGACACGGATCAGCCTAAGCATGACACACAGGCTAATCCGGACAGACACTTTTCGCCTCCTGTAGATTTTTCTGTATCAGGAATCATTACTCTATACCTCTTCCCCAATGAGACGGAATGTGTCGGCCCGGATCAGTCTGTGCGGACTACGCAGTCTGATCTGGGTCGATACATAACGCAGATGCCATAATGTTGGTTTTCTCGCGGGACGGCTCAAATGTAATACTTTTCCTTATTCCAGGTCCGAAACAATAGCATTCTTAAATCGTTTTCTGTGCTCAGAAATATAATGGGTCCAATTCCCCGAGGTTTACTTAGCGCTAAGTTATACTTAAATTATTAAAAGCATATTACAATGTACATCATTTTTGTTTCCTTCATATATTTCGTAAATACATGAATGATGGAACATATTTTAAAAGTATATGATAAGTCAACAAAAATAATTTAATTTGCTGACAAACAATCCTTTTAAGAAAAGAAATATTTTGGCACTTTTATAAGGGAAACAAAACTGAAGAAATATGCGGTTAAGTATTTTTAAAAGTATTATTTAACGTTAAGTAAGGTTGGCAGAAGTTGACCCTGTATGCTTCAAATAAGACATCTGCTTGGCCAATTTCGAGAATGATTTTTTTTCTGACCAAAACAGATACTTGCAAACAAATTCTAAGATCGAGGTAAACCTATAAACCTTTGGAGCCAGCAGATATATTTTAAAAATGCTTGTTATAGTAAATAGAATAAAAAACGCAAAACACTAAAAGATCGGATTTGTTTTGTATTATTTGATAGTTTTATATGTCATGCACAGTTCAAATAAATAAATTTATGAAACCACGAACAAGCTATAATATATAGCTTAAAAAGTTTAGATTAGAATTGTAAACCCGGGAAATGAGATTATTAGTTCGACTTTTCGATTGATTGATTGATTGATTGGATTTTAACGCCGTTTTCAACAGTATGTCAGTTAAAGCCTGGCGGCCAATACAGATTACGTGTGCTATCTGACTCGTACCATTACTCCACACATCATTCTTACCAGACAACTGGCTACCTTTCCACATAGACTGTTTAACCGGTGTGTTCCCCGAACGCCGTGTGTTCCCCGAACGCCTACTCGACTTAAAATGTAAAAGGGGATTAGTGGGCCTTGTAAAGGGTAAATTATTGATTTTCTTCTTAAGTTTGAAAATGACTTTGGAAAACTTTATTATACACTTATGATTTTGATAAATAAAAATTTAATAGCTTTATCACATAAATATCTCAAATAAATCCGTGAAACACATTATCATTCAAACACACTGATTATTTGTCCTAATCGTTTTCTTTATTTAAGTTGAAGTATAATGTTCTGGTTTTAAGGGCAATCATGAAGATGTGGAAATCATTCCCATGTTCAACCATGGCTAAAAATAGCATAATGTTAAATTCAGACAAAAGATTTAGGAGTTTTCGCCAGTCAGATTATGAATAATTTTTTTAAGCGATGCATAGAAAAAATAAGGGTCCTACTTGAAATGGAAAATATATTGCCCAAAAAACAGCGAAACACTTATAAATGCAGACAAGAATCAAACTTATGCCTACCGGATAAACACTTTAACATGTTGCCTCTTTAGATTGTGTACCTCTTGACAATGTTGTGGGGGAAAAAAGCCTTTGGTTTTCACATGCATTGTCCCTTTTCAACAATATGTTCCTGTCAGATTGCTCAGACTTTTCCTTCATTTTTTTTATTTAGAAGTGTTTAAATGCACACTTGACGCGTAATACATATAACAAAAATATCATTTGTTTTTTAATAAAATAAAAATCATGTACATTAAACTTATCATAATTATAATCAAATGACAACACAGTCATTTAAGACCACATTCATTAAATCTTTCACTTACAATTTCTCCTTTATTAGGCCCCCTTATCCCACAATTTGATCAGGTAGAGTTATATCAAGGAGCCGTTTGGAGAACAAACCGTTTAGCCCATGGGTGGTAGACAAATGACGCTAGTAACAATGACATTTATCAGTCGTCTGAAAGAATGAATGCCCGAGCTGCCGTTTTAACTCACGACCCCTGGATTGATAGCCGTTGGCGTAACAAACAATTCTCGATGTAAGTCAATTAGCATGCAAACTATTCAAAAGGAACAAAATCACACTCTGATTGCCAAAAGAGCGATTCGGGCCCTTATTGGCATCATTGTGTTTCCATTTCGGCTGAGACTATTTCCAGTATAGGACTTTTGAAACCTCGCATATAATATCTGCTTTATTGAGAGGATACAGTACTTAAAGGCATGCGAGCTATTCAACAAAACACACTTCACATAGCCATTATAGTGATCCAGACCATCAATTTCATCCTGTTTCCTTTGCAGTGACGCAACTTCTGTCAATTTTGTAATTGTTAACCCTTTTCCTCATACAACAAATCTGCAGCAGACGACTTTGAAAACATCTAGGCAAAATTAGTATAGTCTAGTATAATTACTGAAAAAAGTTGAAAACATTGTGGCATCGTTTGAGCAATTTCTTCTTCTGTCACGTTGTTTTCAAAATTTGTCTGCTGCAAAGGCGCCAGAAAGCGTCTATATGTAGGAAAGGGTTAAATACAAATCGGAAAGATTAATAAAAACAAAGGTCAAAACCAAACTGGAAACTACATGCAACTGAATTCGATAACAAACAAAGAAGCATATCAGATTTTTGTGAATAAAACGTTCGATGAACCATACATTCATAACTATTGGAATTAACTACTTTATCACAACACCAACTGGTCGACTATTTATGAATTCATTAACAATCTTTATATACGGCAACAGAATAAAACAATTCAAATACCGACTAATACATAAAATCGTCACATCAGAGAAACACGTTTTAATTGGTAAATGATAGATTATCCCAACTGTCACGTTTGTAATATACCTGAAACTTATGAACATGTATTTGTACAATGTCCATTAGTTGTAGACAGTTGGTCACAATTACATAAAATATTGGCAATATGTGGAATAGACAAAACCGTTTGTTCCATGCAGACAGTAATTAAAGGGTATAAACTACGCCAGCCTAAATATCATCAACTTAACATCATACTATCACTTTTGTTGTTTTTGTATATACAAAGCCTATTTCCTTGCTGAAAACAGAACAAAATTCTACAATATATATTTACTGTTCAAACAAGATTTCTCATATCTTTGGAAGATAGTAAACAGGAAAAGTACAGTAGACGCCATGCTTACAATTTTCCACGATAATTTCGAATAATATTAAACAATAAACTTTAAAGTTTAATTTACATTGGGCTTAACGTTAAAACCAACATAAAACGATAACACTTACTCATGTCAAACAAGCAGCATTATTCTTTTTTTTCCCAATTGGAATTGCTGGTAACAATATCCTGTGTTTTCTTTTTTCTTTTAAAAGTGTTTAGAGTTGCTGTAAATTGTGTTACCTATGTAAATAATGTACAAGAAGAATTTTGATGCAAAGCATCAAAGACGCCGCGCATGATTTTGAAGCATGATTTAAAGGAAGCAGATGCAGTTCAGTACATTTGAATAACCTGTGCAAGCAGAAAGGATGTAAATATTTCGAACAAGAAGGCCAAATGTCCCTTTATTTTAATCAAGAAGGCCAACATTTTCCACGCGGCGTTAATGATAACAAATAATAATAAACGGTCTGTCAAGTGAAGGTTGGAAAAAAAAGGGTTAAATACAAACACTTGAACTATTATGTTTACACAATGTCATTAGCTTCCTACTTCCTGGTCCGTTAATGGTTATATTTAAACAACCACCTTGGTGGTGTAGTGGTAGAGCGTCCGCCTCGGGTGTTGGAGGTCGCGTGTTTGATCCCCGGCGGGGTCATTTCAATGACTCTAAAAATGGTTCTAATGGCTGCCCTCCTTCGCGCTCAGGTTTGCGTGGTTAGCAGTGCGACTGGCTGGTGTCAGGATAAATGGACCAGTGGAACTGGTAACTTACCCAGGAAATGCCGCGATATAACTGAACAATTGTTGAAAGCGGCGTAAAAAAACCAAACAATATTTCTAAACAACGTTCCTTACTGACTTGTGGAGTTTTATGTATTACCTGCTTGATATAATATCAATGTTGTAAAATATCCGAGAAAAAAAATGATATCTAGAAATGTAACATTGTGGTAATATAAGGGATGCCTACCCCTGAGCAATTTCTTCTTCTTAAATTTGTTTTTTAAAAGTCACCTACTTCATAAGATATTAGAGTTAACGTTAATGGACTCAAGTTTCGATAATACTGCCCTTTTTTATATTCTGCAATTTCATATTCCTTGATATATTTTACAAACAGATAAATAAGTTTGCCAATATTCCTGGAAAAAATGCGTCGATAAATAATTGGTAAAAAAAGAAGTCACGTGACAAATGCGCATTGAGAGGTCAACTTTGAACGGTTATTAGTCATCTTCCCGAAGTGAAACGGAAAAATACGAATATTTACGGGCGTTGTCGATTTCAGTTTATTTATTTTTTATTTGTACTTTAAAACCATATTTACGCCATTACACTCTCGTCGGTTTTGTTGTTTATATATATTATTTGACTAGACATTACAATATACATGTTATAAATAGATAACGACATTTACGAACATTTCCGGAATATAGCGACGAAGAAGATAGTGTATAACTAAACCAACTACTAATCAGAGAGCGCGACCGCTATGTTGGACTAAGTGTGAATTAAAGGGAATTATATTTAGAAAAGCGGCGAAGGAAAGGGTGGAGATGTTAAGCTTTGATAAACAATGGAACGCCGTCGATTACAAATACAATCCAGACACTGACGCGTGATAGCAGCTCGCACGGTGATTGGCTATGGTACAAATTGTTTAGAGATAAATGTGTTGATAGCTTTCTTGCCTGAAGTGACATACAAGAAGACATCGTTTTCTTACACGACTTTTGACACTTAACCATGACTAAATACTTTTATTCAATATATTAACTTTTGATTCACCGCAATGGAATAAATCATTTTTTTTCATCATAAAAAACATTTATGTAGCATTGCGGTTTCCTCGGATCTAAACACCACATTTCACTCAGTAGGAAATGATAACATAAGACAGAAGAAAACGGGCATTTATTTTATCAATGCCAGATAGATAAAATGTTGTATCATTTTTAACATATCTGGGCAGGACAAAAAAGCGCCAAAGACTCTCATGTGGTTTTCTTGTATTAATTCGTTCACTATGTACTGTTAATTGTTATCAATAATTTTCTTTTTTTATGTTCAATATAGCCATGATCAAACACTTTCTCCCAGTCTTGTTCATGGTTTAGAAAATTATTTTCTTTCAAACAAACTTTTCCAACATCATATCCAGTTCAGTTTATTGCATTGGTATATCATTTAAAATTTCTATTTAATCAGCATGAACCTTTGTCATACTTTTTGTTTCTCATGTTCTTTGGGTCTTGTTCGAAACTGTCCAATATGCTTAAACTAGGTCATTTGTCAAAGCATTCTAATGGTTCATGGGGACTAGTTGACCATGGTGCATTTTTCATACAAAACCTACATAACCCTGTGCTCCATTAATACACATTTTCCCAATCAGCACGCTATTAAAAATGGTCTACTTATGGTTCAAAATGCTCTTATCTTTCTGAACTCTTACTCCACTATTTTCCACTCTGTCCGTAAAAGTGGTGGACCCTATCAATCCATAACTGATACATGATAAATTAATGCTTTCACTGTGTAGGAGTAACACATGCTTATGGAGTGCAGCATATCGCTTTTTGTAAAACTTCTTATTTTTCATTCATCCACATTGTTCTGTAACTTGTTAATAGTGCATGCCTTTTAATGTGTTCACTATGATAGTTGCTGAATCCAATTGCATACATATTTTCTTGTTTACCAAAATACTACGCTTAATTAAATTTATCAGTTTCGACCACAACTGTGGTCATCCTTAAACAAGAAATGATGTATTCAATATACTTGTGTTTTTGCGGTCCTGTAACCTAAGTTTTTAGATCACTTGAGCCAAAGGATCTAGATGATCTATTGGACTCACTTACTGTACGAAGCTCTCCTCAAAAACCACTGGCTACAAGATGATAACACTTGGCATGGATGTTCCTTGCATGACACTTCTTTCTTTCACATAATTCCATTCAGTGCACAACTTGTTGCCATGTCGACATAAAAGAAAAACTATTAAATTCTTCTTGTTAAAAACGACTGGCCCAGCCGGATTTCAAAATAATTTCTCCGAATCTCTCTGAACCTCCAACAAGTTTGCTCGAGTTAGTGTAATTTGTAAAACACACATAAACTACCTGATGGAAGTTGATTTAACATTGACATATTGCTCAATAAGCATACACTTCAAAATGTTTCTGCCTAAACCTGCTGTCAAATTTTCCTGTGTTCTTAAATGTGTATACATGTGACCTCTCGCACTCAGAGGTGAGCGATAAAGGGCCAACAAGGCAAAATATTTATTTTTTTTGTTTTTGGAGTTTTGCACCGTTTTCAAAATTATTTCAGTTATATCATGGCGACACTTCACTTATTCATGATTCCTGGGTATATCAACCAGTGCTATGATAGGAAACGTGCCTTCCACATAGGCACACCACCATGACCGTTCTGCGGCGAATTAAAGTGAAGAATATATAGATAACTAACTAATGTGAATTTTGAATTTGATATTAATTAATTGGAACATATTGATAACAAATTTAGGATTAGAAAATTCACGATGTTTCAAACTGTTTACGAAAATGGTACTTGATTTGTCCCGATGTAACACATTTTCCTGTCATAGTTTCAAAGTAACGACGTTTAAAATATTATATCATTAGTGTAATTGGAAATCGGCTGCGTCCTCTTATAGAAACGAATCCACAAAATCAAATAACAGTTACTTAAACTATCTGATGTTTCAACGTCATCAGCTTACATAGATGTTAATCAAATATTGTGCAGTTTTCTGTTAAACGTTTCCCACTTACAACGATTATCATGCAGTAGGATATGATGACAGAACCTAGGTCTGAAAATATATTCAGTCATACGTCTGAAATAATGTTTTTGTGAATGCCTTATTTATAGTGACCTGACAGGTCTGACAGTTAAAACTTATACAAAGAAGGTAATAGTCCACAGAAATGTTGCATTGTGTCTGGTTACACGATTCCACGATTCCAATATAACTGACATATGAACTCTTTATTCTGAGTATTTCGAAGTCAAGGATCATAGCTTTGCTAAGTTTTGACTTCCGCCAATACAAAACCTTAAGTGCACAATTTCACATGCCTGTAAACGTTCAAGACTTGAATATAATATGGTGGACATACATTTCCCTCGCTTTAGATTGTCATAACTCATAGCTGTTACTCGGCTTCCAAGAAGACAAAACATTGCACATGCTTGAACAGATACATGTCAAGTTTCATGAATACTTTTGGACATATGTGCTTACAATGGGTCATAATTCTCCTGAAACTTGACTTGGAAGCCATTGATGAAATGGAAGAACGTCGGCCTCTCGTACCAAACGTTCCAGGTTCAAATACCATGATGAGCGGATTCTGCCTTTGAGATTTCCCCACACAAACGACGTGGGTAGTATTTAAGTCTAAGAATAAGTCGAGTGTGATTAATATAAGCTTGTTTCGTAACATAAATAAATAAATCTAAACTGAACTTGACTTCACTGAATACATAAGTCCAGTTGCATAACTTAACATGCTAACTATAATTCCTGTAAACTTTCAAAAAACTGTCAAATTCTTTTTGGAGATATATGGAACAAAACTTTACCACGCAATTTAATCTAAATTATTACTAAGTCAAACACATTTACTCAGTTATACCTTAGCTTGGTGAATTCTCAGCCCAATATTTACGTCCTTACATGCTGAAACACATTCCTGTCAATGCGGCAAATACTTTCCAAATTTCTACATTCTTTAAGCTTATTCTAACTAAGTCAAGGGTAACAACTTATACTGGAACGTGTTACGAACGAAATTGGTCTTTGGACCGGGAAGATAGGACCGTGTTGATAAAACGGTCTTATTTTCAGTCGTAAGTGCCGTCCTTGCTAATCACCGGTCTTAGTTAAGTTCATTTCCGACCATATTGATAAAACGGAAGAAGTGCACATCTTCACATGCGGGCAAACATTCATGTAAAGTTTTATGACTGTAACTCAAATTTGTTTTGAGAAAAATGCGATACAATTTGTCGACTATTTTATCTGATGCTTGCAAATTAATTCAAGAGCCATAACTCTACTGAAATAAGACTATTGTCACCCCAGGTGCACAAATTCACATGCTCTCTACAATGTCTGTCAAAACATGACTCAGCTTAAACTTGGTTGCGCAGAATACAAAACGCCACGTGTACAGTTTCATATTCCTGTTAAGATTCACGACCTTTACTTAAACACTTCTGGAGACATGTACGACACAAACTTTTCCACGCTCTATAAACTCATGCTGACAAAGTCAATGGTCGTAAATCTGCGTTAACTTTGTTTCAGCGAATGCAAACACCGGGTACACATCTAACACTCGGACAAACATGTCTGTAAGGTACATTATTGTAACTAATACTTTTGAATATGTGCAAGGACAAATTGTCCACACTCAATAAGCTTACGACGTCCCATATTTTCAAATAATCCTTCTCAATTGAATGACCGTTACGCAAACACTTTAAGAGATTTACACATTATATGAGATCATTTTACATAATCAAGGTCAGGCGCGTATCCAGGCATACGTACGTACGCCAATGCGTACATTTCGTCAGAAAAATTGAAAAAGTAAAAGGTTCAAATATGTATAAAAATTGAAGTCTGAGTGGGGTAAGGGCTATGAAGAATGAAGAATGGGTATCAGCCTGCCACTTCGTGCAGTTTGGTTAGAACTACCTCGGTGGTGTAATGGTTATGATATCCGCCTCGAGAGCGGGCGACCAGTGTTTAATCTACGGTCGGGTCATACCAAAGACTTGAACGTGGTAGTAGTTATTTTTCTCTATGGTGCGAAGTGTTGCAGACGGCTGAACTGGAGTAAGGATAAGTTTCAAATCAGCACTGATAATTTACACAGGAAACGCCGTGAAATTACTGAAATGCTGTGTCGGGCAAGTATCATTTCCTCTAAAAAGTTGTAAATGTCATCTGTTTCATCGAAAGAGTAATATGTGACAGATAGATATACATGTTGAAATTGTTATTAAACTGCCGCCGTTAGTCTCATGTTTGATACAAAGATTTACGTCTGAAAGTAAGCCAACATGCATGTAAATCTTTTATATATATAGTTTAGTTTATGTATTCAACGAACCTTGTGGCAACAAGTTACAAGTTACACAAATACAAACATTAAACATACAAGAAATTACACGTGAAACATGGCAGTATGTCAATTTTTAAAACAAACATATCAGATCTAGCAGCACTTGCACGCTATCAGAGCACAAAATGAGGGGCATAATTAATGTTATTAAATCAGTATCAGAACTCCGAACCATTTGGTGTGCTTTCTCAAAAGACTAAGGTCCGAAATAATATGAAGAGTTTTCATACCATACGCCTACTTACTATCAACGAGCTATATCATCGTAACTAACCGTGCATACGTGACATAAGTGCATCCTGCAAGGTACGTATTATATCCTGTGATTGTTCATTTGCTGCAATTTTCGATTTAAAACCACATTAACTAATAGGGAAGACCAAGATATTTCTATACATAAACGTCCAGTCATTGTTTGCTCTATTTCGCCTGATATTCAATTAGTAGATCATTTGACGAGAGCCTAGCCCATTTAGCTCAATTGGTAGCGAGGCAGGCTGTCAATATAGGGGTTGCGAGTTAGAACTCTTGCTCTTTCTAAATTCTTTCCGACGTTTGACAAAAGTCACTATGACTCGCGTCATTCGTTTTCCACCAATGGGCTTATAATTTATGTGGAAAACCAGCCAGTTGCTTTGAAAGTATGGTGTTGGAAAGCAGAAAACACATGAATAGGTGCACTAGCCGTCTTGATATGACTGCAAAATGATTGAAAACGGCGTTAAACCCTTATCAATAAATACATCATAGGGTGAGAACATATCTGAAATCACGGATGATTAACTCAGTAGGATGAGGGTTAATTATTTGCCTGATATAAACGCTTGCAGACAGCATATGCATGCATTATATAACTTTTAAAAACATTTTTGAAAAGGGAGAATTACCTCAAGCCAAGCTATTTCTCCTTTAACCTCAATATTTTCCCAAAACTGTATTAACATTTTAATAATTCGACATTTTCTATGGATGTTTGCAATCAAATCAGTCAAACTGGAAGCAGACATCGAGCATGTTAATATTAATTAAGTTTAAACTTAATTAAGGGCAAAATGTTTTAAACTCTGATTTCATAATTACTTCAGTAAGCGTATCAGAATCATTAGTGTTTAAATAATTTTGAAGTGAACGGATTCAGTATGGTAAAAATAAATATCGATTAAAATCATGAATACAAAATTTTTCTATCGGAAAAAGATTTTCGGCAAAATCGAAACGTCACATGTACAATTTCGCTTTATGTAAAACATTCCTGTTAAGTTAAATAGATATAACTAAATACTTATGTAAGTTTGCGCCACAAATAGTCCACTCTATAAGCTCCTTCTGACTAATTCAAGGGCCATAACCTTTCTAAAATATGGTTTCTGATGAAACAAAACCCAATGTGCACAATTGCAGAAGCTGAGCATTCCTGTACAGTTTCATAATTGTAGCTCAAATACTTTTGGAGATACTTTAAACACTCGTTAAGCTAAGTCTAACTGAATCAGGATCCACAGCTTTGTTGAAACTGGATTTAGCGAACGCAAAACACCAGTTGCACACTTTGGCAGGTTAACAAACATGTCTGCTTAGTAGCATGCTCTTTACGCTAATACAACAAACCAAAACAATCCCAGGTACACAATTCACTCACAAATATAACTGCAAAATGTCATGGCTATGACTCAAACAGTTTTGGGGCTATATGCGACACAACTCATTTGACGGACATACAGACAGTCAACACTTATTACGACAATGACATAATACCTCTACAAACTGCATGTGGAAGAGTGAAGGGCAAAACCGAATAACCTTCAAGATAAAACTAAGTGGACATCTGATAACTCGTAATGCGACTTTACTCATTGTCGCTAGAGGGCGCTCTCAAAAACAGTGACACCGTGATGTATTCTGCATTATATCTTATACTTGGGTGACAGCGTTGATGCAATACGTGTTACATATATGATATCTGAGGTTGGTAATACGCATTGGACTATGTAGAAGATATCAACAGGATACAAAAATGTAAGTTCGATTTGTTGTTTTGTTTAATTATACTCTCTTTGTTTCACCGTTTAATACCCGCAACGCCAATAGAATATTAAGGTTGATTATGTCACTCGAGAAGTCAAAAGATCAAAAACTTCTGAAATTTATAAATACGGTGGCAAATGAAAAAGCTGGTCCTCATGTTTTGAAACATCATAGTATTATTGATGCTATTTTGTATTATATGCCTAATGCAGAAGATGATCTGAATTTGAGGTTGTATGTTCCGGAAAGTCCGAAACGTCTTGGGTTAGTACAATGATACTAATGATAATGTGGATGCTCAAAAGACATTTGAATCAATTCAACTTAAGTAGTATTGGTTGAATTTGTTTAAAGAAGTGATTGATTATGTTTCGTCTTGTGTTACCTGTCAAACTATATCTTTACAGTAAGTTAAACCCCAACTGCACTAAATTGGTATTATTCCTTATACAAAGCTAAGCTAAGCATCGATTTATCAGGACACTATCCTACATCATATTCTAACAATATATTTAGTTGCGTTTGTGGATTGGTTAACAAGATGGCCAGAAGGCTATGTAACCGCGAATAAATCTGCTGATACTTAAGTTTTATGTTGGTTGAACATATATTTCCTAGGTATGGGAGTCCATTTCAAATTGTTCCTGATAATGGTAAAGAAAATGTGAATCAGGTTATAACGGATGTATTGCAAAGTTTGAACATTGATCATATATGTTCTTCTTTAGCACATCCGCAGAGTCGAGAGATTTCATAGAACTTTACAGTAAATATTAAGTAAGAAAATACAAGACAACCCGAGAATATGGGATCAATTTTTGAATCAGAGTCTTGCTACAATTCGGTTTAGTGTTTATGAGTCTTCTAAATTTAGTCCGTTTTATTTACTATATACAAATGTACAAGATATGTAGTTTTATCTTTAGATAGTTTGCTTAAACCTAGACTTCTCTTTCAAGGTGAAGATTTGCATGAAATTGCCTTGCAAGAGCTGCATGAAAGTTTTTTCATGATTCGTAAATAATATTAGGAAGGCTAAGGCAATACAAGATAAATATGCAAATAAACGTTCAAAATTAATTGCGTATGAAATTGGGGACCCGGTATTTTATAAAAAATATTATCGACCAGATGGCAAATTAAATATGAAACGGAAGCAAAATAAAAAAACCCGGTTATCAAGAATCAATCAACTGGTGCAACTTCAAGAGTACACATTGTAGTTCTGTAGCTAGCTAAAATTGACAATCGGAAATTTGATAATAAGGGAAGTTTAGAAAATCAAAATATTTTGTCTTTTGATAGTCCTGAAAATGAAAGTACTTCCGATTGCGATACTGATAGTAAATATCCCATTAGCAAAACTTGCAAACAAATATAACAATGAGAGAGAGAATTCAGATGATGAGGATTATTTTCCTTAAATTGAATTGTGGTAATGGATGAAAGATAGAGATAAGGTTGAAAACGAAATTTCACAGGAACTCTATGAAAATGAACAGAATAAGGATGATACGGTCGCGAATAATGAGGTTAAGTCTGATCACAAAGGCTCTTCTAGTTCCGATGATGATTTTATGTCTGTTGATGACGCTGATATGTGTCATGTCACTCATGAGCAAACTTGTGTTGAGCTTATTTTAACAACGTGGTTCTTGCAGATCAAATACAAAGAAATTTTGTTCAAATTAATTTCTGATATGTTCTAATGAACTTCATGTTTTATTTTGTATCGCTTCTGACTCTCTTTTAAAGGGCAGAAATTGCAAAGAATAGGAGAAACATCATGAGTATTATCAATGTAATTCCCCAGATTGATTGGAACAAAATCAAGATTTCAAAAGTCATTTCAAAAGAGGTTTTTGCAGATGGAACAACGTTTACATGCCTTCTTACAGTTTAAGTTAATAACAATTAGGTTCGGTCAATGTGTCATACTGTTGCAATCTATTTGAAAAATTACAAAATTGAATTGAACAGTTTTACTATGCATCAGTTGTTTATGAAAACTATTACTTTAAGTGGGAAATAAACTACCCTTAAATTATAAGTTTCCTGACAACCCTGAAACAAACATTTGGTAGTACTATACATTTCTATCTTGCATTGTTTCTTTGAAAGACAATGAAATAAGAATTGTTTTGAATATTCAATTATTAAATACTAAAGAAAGGTTCTTGGTGTATAAAGTACATAATTTACCGTTATCCCTGAATAAAAAACATATTAATGACCATGAGATTCCCTTACAGCTTATTACAAATTAGATGGAGGCTATTTCAATTATGAAAAGCGAGGATTAATCGAAGTATGCCTTACTTTATGAAAGTGATTATCAATTATGTCAAATATGGAATCAATGTATATCAGTCGAAGTCCGATTCTATACTATTTTGTATTAGCATTGTATAACGATTTTATTGAAAGGAAATCGATAGAAAATTAATCAAATGTTTATTGGTCAAAGTTAAAATGTGTCCATTGATAAAGAAATCACCAACTTCTGGCTTATTATTACGAATGAAATTATTAGAATTCAACGTTGTGTGTATGTCAGGTAAACACTAAGAGCTTCAGGTGAATGCTTCAAAAGGGTTAGTCTAGTTTAACGAGTCTACCAAGAATGTTGAAATAATGCCATTAGATTCGAAATTGGCATTGCCCCGGGGTTCAGCTTTTTCGCATAGCGATATATAGGGAAAAACTTTGAAAATCTTCTTGTCTCCAATCGAAAGGCATATATCTCAAATATTTGGTATGTAGAATTGTCTCGTGACACTCTAACTATATTATTCATATGAAGCTCCTCGATCAAAATTGGACCTAGATATTTGTTATATAGCATTAATTTTTTGGTCCTCTACACAGATTGTTCAAATTATGCCCATGGGGAGAAACTTGGCCCCGACCCAGGGGTCACATGTTTTACACATTGTCTTAAGCCAAAAGGCCTAGAGCTTAGATATTTGCTCTTTAGCATTATGTTCCTCTACAAAGATTGTTCAAATTATAGCCCTTTCGGTCAAAATTGGCCACGCCCGAGGGTCACCTGTTTTGCAAAGAGATATATATGGAAAAACCTTAAAAATATTCTATTCTGAAACTGAAATGCTAGAGCTTAGATATTTTGTGTGAAGCAATGTATCGTGCTCCTCTACCAAGATTGTTCAAATTATTTTGTCACAGGATTCAAAATTCAGCCAACGTGGTCACCTATTTGATATAGAGATACATAGGGGAACACTTTGAACATATTCTTGTCTGAAAAAGAAAAGGCTAGAGCTTAGATACTTGGTGTGTAGTATTGTCTCATGGTCCTCTACACAGATTGTTCAATATATGCTCTTGGGGTCTAAGTTGGCCCCTGCGAAGGGGCAACCTGTTTTACTTTAAGATATATAGAAACAAACCTTGACAATCTTCTTGTCTGAAACAGAAAGGCCTAGAGCTTAGGAATTTAGTGTGTTGCATTGTCTCTTGGTCCTCTACCAAGTTTGTTCAAATTATGTCCATGCATTCAAAATTTGCCCCGCCCATGGTTTCACCTGTTTTACATACATATATATATATATAGGGGAAAACTAGTTCAAGCTATTTCAGTTGGTAAAAACTAAACATTACCATAAAGGAGGGTAGGGATAGTTCTCACTATATTTTTATAGTGGATTTTTTAAAAATAATATTTTTGAACAAAATGAACACTCTTGGCGGAGCGTTAATATAGCCACCTGTAAACCCCAGCAGGAGGACCGAGTCCCAAAATGAAAGTTTATCGCTCAGTGAGAAGGATGCAAGAATATAATATTCCTTTACAGTATTCATCATCATCTTCATTATTGTAAATTTTGCTAATCTTCATTTCTCATTCCACCACTCCCAATTGACCTCTTTTGTTTGGGGTAACAAAGTTTCGCAAAAAATTGTATCGACGAAATGTTAAATCTAAAAGGTTTAGTAATGGCTTACTTTCTTGTTGTTCAGTGCTTTGAGGCAGCATTGCAACTGATGAATCGCTGTTAAAATACACACAAAAAAACGCCGTTGTGTAAAGGAAATATTCCTTAGTATCCAGCATAGACACCAGTATATATGTAAAACGTTTTTCATTAAACATGGTCTGTATATCATTAATAGTCCATATAAGTGTATTATAATAGTTGTTAAGCCTTAATATTTTGACTACAGAAACCAATTGTTTGAAGTCAGGGCCACCTGTATAGAGAGATCCATTTGATAAGGATCAATACTATTGGTTACTCAACTCAACATTTTTATGTTGATATTCTTAGAATTGCATACTGACTCTTCCAATTGCAAAGCCATTAGTATGTGATTTACCAAGGAACTTTCATAAAACAAATGAAATAGCTCGACTCTAAGATTTACGATAAAACAATAGGCATATTTATCTTCAGTTAACATTAAATAAATAAAAATATATACCTACAGGTGCTACCTTTTAAATCAAAATACTGAAAGTACTGAAGGTAGAATTGTGATCGGTTAAAAGGTTAAGAGGAGATGCAGAAGTAAATATAGAAATATTTATCTAAAATATGAAAGAAAACACCACGACAGACAACTAATGATGCATCAGTCCTGGACGAAATATTTCCAAGATCATACAATCTTGCTGGTCTCGTTGAGATTGTTTAACCCCAACTCCGAATGTAATATTTGGTCCACATAATACTTTTCAAATTATCATATTGCCCTATAGCTCTACGCAAATCCCACCATGAACATTCATGAAAACACAGTGTATTCCTATTATTTGACTGTACTGACACAAACTGAGTGATAGCTATGTAGCATATTTTTTTTTATGTGTAACTGCTAATATCGGAGAAAATGTAATCAAGAGCATGAATGAAACTGCCAGTTTTAAAATTGTGTCATATTGCCCTTTTTCTTATACCACATGAATGCTGTATTTAACAACCAATCAATTTGATTATATTTGTAGAAAGTTATCCAATGATAACATTATACCATATTATATGCGTATTTGTCAAGCTAATTCCGAGGAGAATAATCTTAAAAATTGGGCACATTTCACCCTTTCATTGCCGCAGTAAGTTTTCTGTAGAATATAAATATACCACACAATTTCTTCATTTGCCACAATATTGCCAAAAGTCGATTGCTGCAGAGGTGTCACAAAGGGTCTGGATGTTGGTAAGGGTTGATATATCAGGTTCATTGTTCTGAATATTTCAGAAAAGCATAGAAACCGTTGTGGCAAAAGGAGATATTGCTTTTTATGTCTCCTTTTGCCACAATGTTTTCAAATGTCGTCTGCAGCAAATGCATCTGCAAGTGAAAAAAAAGCTATTCAACTATTAGAAACAAATCTACTTTGTCAGAAGGAATATTACTATTTCTGTTACTAGGGGGAACAAATGGTTACAATTTACAAAGGGTAATTTGTTCAGGCGGAAGATGTGGCCTAGTGATATCCTTATCCTTTATTACACTTTACATTCAGACTTGTAATTTTATTTGGTTACCTAAAAAAAGTGATATTTATGGTATGATAACAAAAGTGTTTTCAGTCATTTACATCACGTGACTTCAAAATCACGCGGCATGCGTATATGAACAAGGCGGATTAAACGATCATACAGATAAACGGATATATTTGCGCACCGATAAGTTATTTGTCAATGAATATGACACAGATACAAAAGTTCCGAAACCAGGCAAACCTATAACCGAAAATTACTGAAATGTTAACAGATTTGTTACTGCCGTAAACCTCATAGAATTAATGATATCCCTTTTCATTATTTTCATTTCCACGTGCAAAGTAACGGCCTTATTTTGCGCAGATTTATTATGTCTTTAATTATGCACCGTATAAATTCACAAGTTATAAATCATGTGCGTTTTAAGATAGGATGTACGAAAGAAATATGGCGGTACAAATTACACATTCGGACCATGAAACAAGTAAACGTTACACTTATACATATTTATATCATTATCTTATCCTGACCATCTTATGGGATTGGTTGATTGGCTGTAAGGCTGTTTTCAACAATTTTCAGTCATATCACGGCGGTCAGTTCGCAAATATTCATATGTTTCCTGGTTTTCTCACACCAGTATTCCACAATATAGACTTTCAAAGCACCTGACTGCATTTAAACTTACGGGAGATGTTATACTGGTTCTGTCAAAAACTATACGTATAGCTTCACTAATTAAATAAGCAACTGCAATAGACTTGTGGCAGTTATACAAATGAGTGGTGTTTTAGACAAACCAACATTAGTCTAATTGTTACATGTTAAGATAAACAAAGATAAAATTTCATTCAAATGGACAGTCATTGCCATAATTTTAATAAAACAGTATGCGACTCATTGGCGATCAGTGTAGAACCATAACAGACTGTGTGAATGAGCATACTGGTCTGGATACCATCATATCCAATTCTTTAATGATGGTTTTCCCAGAGCGTCGGTCATGTTAAGACGGAATCACTGAGCACTGTTTAATGGGGGAGTGACAAGGTCTGATCTCTAGGATCAGTCTGACCCTTGTGCTCGCAAAAGGGTGGATACGGTATCGATATTACCAAGAAATTCATGCGATGTTTGTTTGTTTCTTTGTTTAACCCTTTCCACGATTTTGACGCATTTGACACTTACCTTTGTTGTTATGACATGGGAAAAAGAGATTTGTTCATAATGAACAGTTTCTCATTTTGCAACAATACGTTCAATGCTTAATATATCTATAGGTGCTACCTATTTACGAAAAAACGCAAGATAATTATAAACAAAAATTAAAGTGCACCACCTGACACATCCACATGCTCCTTCTTTGTTATGGTGCAGATAGGCGACGGGTATGTAATCGAGTTGTGTAATGGCAAGAAGCATAATTCAAAACCCTTAGCAACCTGTACGCAACGTTTTGATATTTCAAAACCTCCATCTTCCGTTGTCGATTGAAAACAGTGAGATTGCGCATAAAAATGATATTTCAAAGTCTTTGTCTTTCGTTGTAGATTGAAAAGAGTGGGATTGCCAATATATCATGATATGTTTGTAACTTTCATAAGTGCTTTAAGTGGTCTGAATCTTCATATTGCATTGTTGCTTTGTGACTTGACTTTGAAATCTGAACTTTGCTTAAGGATCTACTTTACATATCGTTTTATTGAGACCGTTGATGGTCAAAGTTTGGGAAGAAAAAATACTTTTGTCAAATCATCTGAGAGAAAGAATGGCCGATCTAGTATGTATGATATTAGGTATGATGATGTTCATGATGATGTGTATTATGTGTATAACGAGGAATAGCAATGCGTGTATGATGATAGGTATTGTGTGTTTGACGATGAATAGCATTGTCTGTATGATATTGGGTATAATGATGTTCATGATGATGTGTATGATGTGTATGACGATGTATAGTAATTCGTGTATGACGATATATATTACGTGTTTGATGATACATATCATTGTATGTATACTTTTGGGTATGATGATGTTCATGATGATGTGCATGATGTGTATGATGATGAATATCATTGTGTGCATGACGATAGGTAGTGTGTGTTTGACATCATACAATACTTGAATTATACATTATCTGTTGTGAAAATCAACTCACCGCAGATACCCGAATACATCATTCGGACCATCGTAATAAAAATAGATAGACACAGTTTTCTCGTTTGATCAAGTCTAGCTGTATTCACTTTCCAACGAATTTTCAAGAAGATACCTATTTTCCAGTATAGTGGTCTAAATGTTTAAAGAGATCACACACCGTTCGCTCCTACATTAAACAGTTCAAGCTTACCTTCTAAATATGACCGGCGCTCTGCGAACTTTTACCTTAAGGCATTTGCAACTTGTGTAGATCCAGACAAGCATACACACCGCGCAGTCTGATATGGTTCTACGTTGTTCGCAAATGTGTCGCATTATGTTTCAATAACCTTCTGACGCGTCAGATTACGTCTGTATTTGGAAATCAGGTTAACCTTGATCGCCATTTATTTTACAATCAATTACCTAATGTAACTGGGACTAAGATTGAGAAAGAATGAAAACGTATGCTTATTTCTGCTTGGTGTATGGTGTTGCTTATAGACACAGTGGACACGCGATAAGTCAATTACTTGATATCTCGTACATGTCGTTTTAATTCAAACCATTTCCATGAATGGATCAGTTCATCAAAACAGTGTAATAGCAGTTCTGATAACTCATACAAGCACTCGGATCTGCCGCTGCACTGCTTTCTTGACTTGATTTTATCACTTGCTCGCTTTTGCCAATAAATAGTCAAGTATTTATTTACTACGAAGCAATTTGTGTGTCCCGTTCGAGTCCCTGTTATCGCGAGTTTATACTGTAGGAAACGGTCGAAAATCATTTTGTCTATATTTCTGAACATTCATTGAAATATGGATTTTGTGTACATGTTTATTTAATTGTTAATTCTGACATTGAAGTCCGTCATTTGTGATATTCATACCCCACAGCAGGGTATTACAATGCTTCAGAAAAAATGAAGCCCGATTTTCAAGTGATTGGAATTATTGGGTTTGGTACATATGTTGCTGGTGTTATAAGAATGTAACGAGCAACTGCCGATATAATAAAAACGTTATTATTTGTCGGTATCTCAGCTCGCCATATGAATAATTAACAAACCAAATCATTTCCGGTAGAGTTGTTCACATTCTAGTACAATGAACATTGTTAAAAACAATTTCAACCTATTGGGTTTAAATTATGCTTTGTAACTAGTGCGTGCATGATGATGGATATGTTGTTCATGAAGATGTGTATGATGTGTATGACGATGAATAGTAATGCGTGTAAGACGATCGGTATTGTGTGTTTGACGATGAATAGCATTGTGTGCATGATATTGGGTATGATACTGGTCATGATGATGTGTTTGATGTGTATGACGACGCATAGCAATGCGTGTATGACTATAGGTATTGTGTGTTTGACGACGTATAGCATTGTGTGTATGATATTGGGTATGCTGTACATGAGGATGTTTATGATGTGTATGCCGATATGTATTGTGTGTTTGACAATGAATAGCATTGTGCGTATGATATGGGAGATGATTATGTGTATGATATGTTTCACGATGAATAGCATTGTGTGTATGACGATGCATATCATTGTGTATTTGACGATGAAAAGCATTGTGTGTATGATATTGGGTATGATAATGTTGATGATGATGTGTATGATTTGTCTGATGATGTATAGCAATTCGTGTATTACGATAGGTATTGTGTGTTTTACGTTGAATAGCATTGTGTGTATGATATTGGGTATGATGATGTTGATGATGATGTGTATGATGTGTGTGATGATGTATAGCAATTCGTGTATTACAATAGGTATTGTGTGTTTTACGTTGAATAGTACTGTGTGTATGATATTGGGTATAGTGATGTTCATGATGATGTATATAATGTGTATGCCGAGGAATAGCTTTGCGTGTATGATGATAGGTATTGTGTGTATGACAATGGATAGCATTGTTTGTATGATATTGGGTATGATGATGTTACTGGTGATGTGTATGATGTGTTTCACGATGAATAGCATTGTGTGTATGACGATAGGTATTGTGTGTTTGACCGTTATATGTCTTTTGTATGAAGCATCATCCTGTACGGCAGCCAGCTTCTACTCGGATCTTTCGTTCTCCGCGGAGGCCTCATACTGTTTCCTTACTTTACCATTTGTGATTTGGATATATGGCATTTAATCCCCAATATCTATATGTATCTGCACTTTAAGGAGTTTTTTAACACCAACAACCACTTATTTTGAATTATTAATAAATCTTTATTGGTATGTCCAGTGTTACAAAACTGCTTCTATTCCACGCATGCGCACTAATTATATATAAATATATAGAAACATGATTCATTTCCCGATTCTTACATTAGAGTTGTAGCAACTACAGCAATAATTGTATTTAAATTAATTAATTTTTAGTAATATTTTGCCCAAATGTTTTAGCTGCAGATTTGCCGTTTATGGGAAATATATAAATTTGTTAGCAAAAATAGACAATTTAATTTTGTGATGGAGTATAATGCACTTAAAGTAAAGAATAAATTGTTCAATAAAAGCATTTTATATTTTTCCCCACGTTTTTTTTTTACACAGCAATGCTTCTTAAGTCATCTGCTTTCAATAAAGATTTTTTTGTTTTAATATAAGATACATGTTTTTTTAACCCTTTCCGACATGTCACAATTTATCTATATACACAATTGAAGACATTGTGATGAAATGGGAAATTGATCATTATTATCAAAATGTGTCTGCTGCATAGGCGTCACAAAGCATCTTTATATTGAAAAGGGTAAACCCTTTACCACTTACAGACTCCTTCTGCTTTATCGGAAGCAGGCAACATATACAAAAATAGTGAGGAAAAATAACAGAAATTTCTCACTAAGATGTGCATTTGATCTAAGTATTACACTTTCCTGTACTGAGATTTGTCTTGCTTTTCTCAAGACTAAATTCTCTAGTAATCTGCTTCAAAGTCCTTGTATGTAAGAATATTTGATAAATGCTTCTCAAATGCCAGTGTGTCAGAAATTCAACTTTTCAAAGTTTTGTTTGAATAACTCTTTTCACAGTTAACTTAAGATAAAACAATATATACAACAATTAAAGTTAATGGCCCGATCAGACTGGGCCGAATGCCATTCCGTTTGCTTTCCGAATAAAAATGTTGGTGTTCGGGGAGCGAACGGATTATATTTGGGAAGCATTCGGTGCGTTCTATGAGCATACTGGCTGTTCGGCTCCCAACATATGCATACGGAACGGCATTTGGTAGCTACACACATTTATTGTGCATGTTCAAATACTTTTCATCGACCGTCCGAATAATCCGAACGTGGCGTCCATGCGTATTCGGGATGTATTAGGAAAGCAATCTAGGAGCATACGGCATGTACGAAAAACGTTCGGGAAACATGCGTCTAATACTTGGTGCATTCGGAATAAAAATGCTTTCCGAACACCCCGAATGGACCCTAGAACTGAACGAATGCTTTCCGAATGCTTTCAGAACATGTTGAATTGACCTACAATTGACTGAACTCTTTCCGCGTGCTTTCAGAACGTTTTCGGGTTACTCTGTCATCCGGTCTAATGCTTTAAGAACCGTCCATATAACGGAACATGTACAAACACACTGTAAATTTCATTTTTACAAAATAAGTTTTTCGTTTAAACGAAATGATTATTTCGTAAATACGAAATAAATCGGCTTATTTGCATATTTAAAAAAAAATATCAAATTATTATTTCGTTTTAACGAAATAAAACGGCTAATTTGCATACTAAAAACATATGTTGAATGTCACTTCAGAGAATCCGTACATATCCATTTGTTGATAAAATAAATTTGATGTTGTATACCTTCTCCTGTTTCTTTACCAAAACTTAAATATACATGGACTTGAATTGAATTAAATTGAAATATATTTGACACTTGGTCATATATATAAGACTCCTCGCCCTAAATTGATGTTGTTGCATACCATGTCCTGTTTCTTTACCAAAGTGAAATACCTTCGGTCCAACACCACCACGCACAGAGGCAGAATTCTCGCTGGGGGTTCTTGCCAGACCGTCCACGTCCGACAGGATAGGCAATGGGACCAAGGGGATGGGGTTGGGGAAAGTAAATATCTAACATGTAACTTATAACAATGATGTAGAATCATTTCCTATCATAATGTTATATACATAATTGAATTGAAATATAATTGAAAAAGAAATAACACATGAATAAATAACTATTTGTTACGATAGTCAGCAGGTAATGTTAGGAGGGTTCTTCAGAAAACCTTCAATTTTTTTATTTGTTTTCAACAGCACAACAGTTATCCCATCTCCTCTCAGATCATCCTCTCCTGCCAAGCATAAGAGTTGTAGTACGCTTTCAGTATATCCCTCTGATCCTTCGCATTTAAGGCTGTCATGGTTGACGCCGAAGTGGCGAGTCATGTCTGGAAGGTCTCTTCCATCTCTCCACATGTCGGTGATGACATTGTGGACCTCGTCCTCTCTGTCCATGACCTCATTCTGGATTCCAGGATACCGTGTGCGCATTAGATCGTTCAGGCTCCGAACAGCCTGTATGCTCATAGAACACACCGAATGCTTCCCGAATATAATCCGATCGCTCCCCGAACACCTAAATTCCTATTCAGAAAGCAAACGGAATGGATTCGGCCCAATATGATCACCCCAAAATGTTTTTTTTATCTAAAATGCACAGTATGTTCCGTATGCTTTCAGAACACCCAAACGGACATAGAACATGACGAACCCTTTCCGATCACTTTCAAAATGCATGCGGAAAGAGTTCGGTTCATTCTAGGTCAAATCTCCATGTTCTGTTAGCATTCGGAAAGCATACGGAAAGCGTTCGGAAGGAAAACATTTCGAAATCAACATGCGGGAAGTATTCGGTTTATTTTGAAAGCATTCTGAAACCATGCTGAAAACGTTCGGAAAGCAAACGGAAAGCATTCGGTCATACATTGGGAAAAAACCACATTCGGGGGGACATTCGGACAGTTTAAAAAATCACACCACTTTCGTGTACGGAAATCAAACGGAAGCGCATTCGGGCCAGTTTGATCGCCCCATAAGATGTAACCCTTAATGTTATACTTTTACTTAGTTTTATATCAACTTCAAGCCGAATGCTCTAGCACATATATTGTGATCCCACATTGTGCGTCAAGCGTACGTCAAACGATCAAATGTTCTTCTCAGAATGTGCTGTTACCATATTAACAAAACACTACAATAATGTTGACCCTTATCAAAACTTGTTCACAGATTTAAATTTTATATATCACTTTGGAAAGTGCGAGATCAGAAAAGGGTGAAAATGGCAAGACTTTAACATTCTTCTCCAAGTTAATTTGATAGAACTGTACTTTGGGTGACCCTCTGCAATATTGTTCAAGCCATATTGATTGATTAAAAAACACAGCAGCCAGGCGGGCTCAGGAAATTTGCAAAATGACACAACTTCAATATTTTATCTGATAAAAGTTTTTTTTTTTTATTATTCCTTCTAAGTGAGATCTTTACACAATTGGTAGAAGTCATAATGATTCGCTAGAAGACAAAGCAATCTGGCGGTATTAGAAATGCGGTAAAATAAACCTTATGCATGAAATGGCATCTCCTATCTACTCAATTGTTCAAGCCATCTTGATCGGTTGAAACCCATGGTATTCATTGAAAACGCCATATATATTGGCTGAAAGACATAGCAATCTGGCGGCTTCAGAAATTCGCCTAATACACCCAACCAAATACAATGAGACTTCACAGAAGTGTACTTTTAGAGGTCCTCTTTCAACATTGTTGAAATATCTAAATTATATCTCTAACATCAGAGAGGGAAATCACATGCTTAATCCTTAAAAACTATTTTCCTCTAGATCCGCTTGTGGAAATTCCTAGATATTTTAGGTAGAAATGTTTCTTAAGTGACTCTTTCTAAAAACTGTGAAAACCATATTGATTGGGTGAAAACATAGCGACCAGGCGACATCGGAAAAGGGCCAAAATTACGCAACTTTATAATATTCTTATGAAAGTTCTTGTCACGTTTTTAAGATAATTTAGCAGAATTATACCCTCAATGGCCTTCTACATAAATCGTTCAAGTCGCATTTATTTGGTGAAAAACATAACCGACAGAGGACATAGAAAAAAGGGGTAAAACTAACTTTTAGCTTCAAAACCGTCTTGGTTAACAAGTTTATTATGTTATTATGAACCTGTCTGATATCAAGATGTCTTACCCTTTCCAACATACAACAAATCTGCAGCAGACGAAGTTGAAAACAACTTCCTAAGTTGTCGTCTGCAGAGGCGTAAGGCACCGTCGGTATTAGTGAAAGCGTTAAGCAGAAATGTGATCACTACATAATTTATTCCAGCCATTGACTGGTTGAAATAGATTGTCGCCAGGTGGCATCAAAAAAGGCTGAATGAACACATTTTACACAATATTATCAGTTTCACATTTACTTCTATACCATCATGAAGGTCATCGATTAAGTGTCATCTTGACCCTTATGTTTAAACGTCATTACTTTATTGTTGTCTGTTCGTAAAAATAGACGCCACAACACGAAATCCAAACATTTTATGATCATGAAATAAACATGACAGGAACGTTATCACCGTCTAGTCAATTACTTCTAAATCAATTGTTTATGGCCAAAGTATGCTCTTGAAATTTTGTTTACAATCATTGTACGTGTTTGTGTTAATAGGTAGCACCTCTAGACATTAATTTATACGATTTACACGTAGGTAACATGTTAAATGTCAAATTACGCTAAATACATCCGCTGACTTGCTGATCTACAGTACTATAGTCCCTAACAAAACCTTTGTTTGCGTAGAAATGAGTGTATACCATCACCAGTATGTATTAAATATATGACATTGAGTTTAAATGCATTGTGAATGTGTATAGGATGCACTGAAAAGGATTGATTTTATCACTTTTAATATATTTTGACCTTGTTTGAAAGTGAAAGTAGAGAATGCTAAACACCGGTTTGTCCGGGCCCGATTTGGTCCAAATTGACGCTAACCCTTTTCGCCTGGTGACTTCTTTCTTGCAAAATGCATGACACCACATTTTCTTTCGATTGTTTTAAAGCTAAGAGGTAACTCTCTCCAATGATAGGGTGTTCTGCATGAGAAATCTTAGATAATGTGACAATTGAGGACTGAAACTGGTCGATTTATATAGAAACAACGAAGAAATGTATTTGGTGTATTGTAACCTGAATCACAACATTCATATAACTTGTAATCTTTGCTTATGGGACGTAGATTAGTCATATATACGTCCATGTCGTAGGTCATCAATTATTTTTCAGTGTGTTACCTTTGAACGTAAAAACCCATATACTTATGTTTTTTCTCGTATAAATGGGTCGTTTGCTTTAAATATGATTCCTTATCCTTAACTAGTTTGTATACACTAATTATAAGTTGACAATTGGCATTAGTGTTGTTTGGAAATATCCTTCTTTGTTTCATTCAGTAAGTCCTGTCCGCTACGAATATATCTTGGAGACAAATAGACAGCAATGACTTTGAATACTGGTATTCTCTGTGACCAATGTGAAGGTGAAGATACAGAAAACGCAGGTTTTTATACAGTTTATAACGAATAGGTATTTGACCCTTGAACTAAATCAAACTGAATGGCTAGATTATCGAGACATCATCATTTATTAGAGGGAGACAGCATGCCAAGGCAGAATTTTACTTCGTTAGAAGACAGTTTGTGTACTAACGGGAAACCTTTTGAATAATAATGTAAAACCCAGGATGAATTATGCTGTTATGTTTGTGCTACGATCAAACACAAACAGTGTTTAGTAGAGTATGGTTTATTAACGATATTGCGACAGAGTTCGGCACAAGAAAGAGCATATAACCCAGATAAAGGTAAACGACGATAGAGCATATAACCCAGATAGGGGTAAACGCCGATATTATTTAACTACTTAAACAAACAAAGGAAGCTGCATTGAAAAAACGGATGAAATGGGGCAAAGCTCAACGAAGTATGTTCTTGACGTTGCGAAACCAATTTGTTTACTTCCTTCGGGTTTTTTACCTCGCGAACTTGGTTGTTCACGTCTTGTATCATTGGCATATATTGGTGAAGTCGATACCCAACTTTCTACAGACACAAGTGATAAAGGCGGAGTGATTGGTGGAGTAATGCTGGACGACAACATGCTATCTGTGGTTGACTTTCTTACTAACAGTGTTAAGATAATTGACGTTAAAAGTAATGAGGTATTATCCTGTTTAAAACTACCAAAAAGGCCATGGAATGTAACGTGCTTAGATCAAGAAAATATTGTCGTTGTATGTGACAGGCAACTCGTATTCGTAACGGTTGGTCAGACATTGTCTCTAGAGAAGAAAGTGGACACAAGTGATGACTGTCACGGTATTGCTTATACTAATAACACATTGATTGTCTCTTTTCTGAATCCTGGCTCCGTAAAAATCCTTGATTTAGAAAAATATACATGGAAAACGATCTCAACAAATGACTTGTTTGAAGAGCCATGTAATATTGCACTTAGTCCGGACCAGAAAACCATATATGTAGCAGATGAAAGCAAGAACAGTGTGACAAGTATGGATCTTGAAGGTACTGTACAGCATGTATATAAACATGCCCTTATGCTGTCTCCAACCAGCCTGGCGGTAGATAACGAAGGTCGTATCTATATAGCTACACAAATGTCAGGCAACATACATATCATCTCACCACACTGTACACAAATACAGGTAGTATCCCTTCTTTTATTAAAGAGGGCATTTATTATATGTTTACACAGGAATGATAACATTCTTTACATCAGAAATATTCATTTTTTTTCTATGTCATATGACGTTTCTGCTTATCAAATATTGAGTATATAACAGAGATAATACTTAATCTTAGAACTGACTACAAAGGAGATGCGCGTCAGGAAAATCCAGATCAGCCTGTTAATTTTTCAAATATCTAAGTGTCCTTTAATCAGATTGAGTGATTTATATAACATGTGATAATACTTTAACTGACTACAAATGAGATGCGTGTCAGGAAAACGAACCGTGATTGATATTCGGCAAGTGTAGATTCAGATCAGCCTGTTCATTTTTCAGCATCGAATTGTCCTTTAATCAGATTGAGTGATTTATATAACATATGGTAATACTTTAACTGACTACAAATGAGATGCGTGTCAGGAAAACGAACCGTGATTGATATTCGGCAAGTGTAGATCCAGATCAGCCTGTTAATTTTTCAACATCTAAGTGTCCTTTAATCAGATTGAGTGATTTATATAACATATGGTAATACTTTAACTGACTACAAATGAGATGCATGTCAGGAAAACGAACCGTGATTGATATTCGGCAAGTGTAGAACCAGATCAGCCTGTTCATTTTTCAACATCTAAGTGTCTTTTAATCAGATTGAGTGATTTATATAACATATGGTAATACTTTAACTGACTACAAATGAGATGCGTGTCAGGTTAACACGCTTCGCTTCACTCACAGGCAAAAAACAACCACAAGGAATGTGCGGCAAGTGTAGGTCCGGATACATTTGTGACTTCCTTCAAGCAGACAAGTGTCCATGTATATGATGGAGCTATTTCCACAGCATAGATACTACTATATCATATAACTGACTACAAATGAGATGCGCGCCAGGTATATGAACCATAATTAGAATTTAAGTCTTAAAAGGCTTCCAGAACATTCTGAAAAGAAAGTGTCAAATTGGACCTCATAGCAATATAGGGAGGCATTTGTTTGACTTAAGGTCTGTCAATTACGCTAAGGTTTATTTTCCTGGGTCGTCGTTTAAACATTCTTCTGTCTACAAATATTCGCTATCAGGTCAAACCATGCAATTTTTTTCAGAGACTTCTCCAGTCGGTAGGTCGGACGTTTGATTGTTTCAACCTTGACAGGATCACAACTCGTTTAGAGTCAATCTTAGATATTTTGTTATATGCTCGGTTATTTAAATCCCACTATCTTATAAAGAGAAACAGAGTCGTTTACAGGAATCACAGGTGGATTTGGCCTACATTTGGGCAATATTCCTTGTCTTTGGGTTTGTTCCATTGAGTGGAGCGAAGCGTGTTTATATATATATTATTTTCTCTATTGTATTAATTGCTCAACCAGATAAAGGAACACTTATTTGTTTAAAGGATGAACAAGGTTTGTTTTCGCAGACTGTCGCTGACATTTTTGTTTTCCTACGTTGTTTGCTCCATAAGATTGCATTTCGTCATAACTGCATTATAGATATCGATGAAGAATAACGTCATCAGAGAACCGGGGGTATCCGGTTGCCTTGCGTTGTCGGCTCCATAAGATTGCATTCCGCCATAATTTCACTATATACATTGATGAAGAATAACGTCATCAGATATCCGGGGGTATCCGACAATGGTTGCCTTGCGTTGTCGGCTCCATAAGATTGCATTCCGCCATAATTTCACTATATACATTGATGAAGAATAACGTCATCAGAGAACCGGGGGTATCCGACAATGGTTTTCTTTGAGAACGACATTCGTGTAGTCTGATAATGATCTACAGTGTTAGTTTCACGTTTATCAATAAGAAGCAACGAGTGCTCTATTAACTCTTAAACTGGATATAAACCAATAGTGAAAATAATAACGGTAAAGATTAACACAAATAGTGCAACTATTTATCTAATTGACAGACGATGAGTAACCTGACATGAAGATATTTAATAAATGATATCCATTATAATAAATGTGAAGAAATATCAATATTATGTGTTGAATAAAACGCTGCAAGTCAGGAAAAGGAAACGATACAGTTTAGCTGTCATTTCGCTCTTGGGATGCAGACGAAATCGACATACTCAAGTATAAATGAAAGCTATTTACTTAAGTTGCTCGCGTTACTATGTATCTAATATATTATAAATGTGAAGATAAATATATTTGTATGCGTTGATGAATAAAACAAAAATCGTTGCAAGAAAATGCCAATGAAACAGTTTAGGAGTCGTTTTGGTCTTTTGATATGAAAAAAGGAAACATTCAATTTCAAATTAAAGTTAATCACTGAACTATATTGTAATTGCTCATTTAACTCTGTCCCTGATACAGGCGATTATTGACGCTTCTGCAGCAGACAATTTCGAAAACATTGTAAGAAAAAGAAATTAACGTGAGCGATTACTTCTTTACCCACAATGTCTCAAAATTTACTTCAGATCGTATTTTCACTTAGGTTTTTACCTCATTTGTTTTCAATACAGGCGTTTTGTTATCCCTCTACTGCCTGCAGATGTATTTGTACGCATCTGGATTAGAATACGTTTACCAAATTGTTTTGTAACTTTACTGAATAATTGTACTTTTAATTACATTGATGTTCCATATCTTTGCCAAGCTGTCTGTTATAAATATGTTGTGTGCTAAGGTTCACATATCCCCCTGTTGTGAACATGATATGGTTATCATAGCATTTTAGTAAAGATCTTATCAAAATTCTAAGACAGGAATGCAAAACGGGTATACTTACCTTTTTGTTTGAAGACGACTTTTCGTGTATATCCGGCGACTAAGCTAAGACAATTATTATGTGAACAAGGTTTTGGGTATGTGTGGATACGATTCATTCACATGTACTTCTGAATATTTTTAGATGACGTTTAATAAATTGTTCTCTCCAAGTCTTGCGACAAAAAAAACATAGGTGATTCACCGAAAGCAAATCATTACATATATTACAAATGACTCTTAAATACTGAAATATATTCATCAATGGATATGAAACGATTTACAATCGTCGAATATTATCAAATTTCAGATGCTCAAGTCATATGCTTAAATGTTGAAAAATCTAAATATCTTATTAATGACCATAACTATCGTTTGTGTGAGTTCTGCCTTAAACAAAATATACATATGGTGAAATATGAATTCTATTTCCAGGTAGTATTTCCTGCCTTAAACGAAATATACATATAGTGGATTCAATTTCCAGGTTATATTCCTGCGTATAATAGGCTCAGGACTCTATACTTCAATGATGAATGGAAACCATCATATCAAACAATAGACCTTGTTCACATAATATTTGTCTTAGCTTAGTCGCCGGATATACACGAAAAGTATACATATGGTGAAATATGAATTCCATTTCCAGGTGGTATTTCCTGCCTTAAACGAAATATACATATGGTGGATTCCATTTCCAGGTGGTATTTCCTACGTATGATAGGCACAGGACTTTATACTTCAATGCTAAATGAAAACCATCAAATCCAACAAAAGAACTAATCAATGAAATTGTGTCTGGACCCAGACCTGTGTGTATAAAAACTCTTGCGAAACATTTGTTAAAGTCTTTTAAAATCAGAAAGATGAAATATACGGAAAATAGTATAGTTAAGCCATATATGTTTTCAATTCTTGTGATATTATATTAAATTTCAAGTATATGTATTTGTTTATGTGTTGTAAATTGTCCATGTTTAGCCAGAAGCCTTGGCAACATTACTATTTGCTGACTACATGTATTTTCTGTATTGCTTAAGCTAAACACATACTTATCCTTTTCTAAATACAATGCATTTACAAACAGCCTTAAAAACTAATTCAACAACAAATTAGAAACGTTCAATTACTGAACGTCATTTTATTGAAAAGAGATCTTTTCGCTTTATATTGCGAAAGAGGGATGAACATAATCAACGATTTCCTCTTTCGTCTGTTTTAAAATATGTTTTCTGCTTATAATCGCATACAGAACATTTTCCATGTTTGATCCTCTTCACTTGTATGTCACTCCTATGAACATTTTATATATATGTATATTTGTATAATGGACCAGATGCCTAAATAACTGAATAAACATATTGCTTTTTGTGGCATTGTATTACCTCATTTGTGTTTTTAATACCTAATGAATGGGAACTTGGAAGTATTTCTTCCGATAAATATTTTGAGGAAACAGACGCAGTAACTTTCAAAAACATCGTGGAAAACAAAACAAAATGCTTTAAATGATATTTTTTTCCGTTTTTCCACAATTATTATTAATTTTACTGTATATAATACCATTACTGACAATGATTAATCTGATACCTTTTACTGTACACTCTTTAATATCGAATGACAATCTATATTGGCGTTAATGAGAATGAATGCATACTATTCGGTAACAGAGTATATGAATACTTTGGACAAAATAAATAAAACTCGATAGCTTGTGAGAGTCATCTTAGTTTGACTTTTCAGAACGGTAACAAATTAGAGATATATGTTTAAACCTTTTAATTCTGTTTTGTCACACAAATCATATTCTTGACATCGCATCTTTGGTTTAAAATGACATTTTTTTTTAAGAACGATATTTTAATAAATTCCCATCATAGTAAAAATGTCCATAAATGTTACACTCTTAAATGGAGGGACACGATATTTTAGTCCACATACATGCTGATAATGTCAGTTTTAAATTTCAACGAAAGAGAATGTTCCGGTGAAAATATTGCCAGCACTGTACACCAGTCTAACTCTTGAACCACGTGACTTCCAAATAAAGGGATACAACTCTCCACAAAATATATCTTCTTCACCACCTTCCATGTAAACAACCTGTGAATATATTCAAACACATTAGTATTGGCTGACAGTAGTTAAATCATCAATCAAACGTAAATTACGTTTTACAGACAAACAATATTTCGTTCTCATCTATACATACGATACATAACATGTACGCACAATTCAAATTTAAAATTGTACGCGAAGTTATTTCGCTTGACAGCAATTTAAGTGGTTCTAATAGTTGATTTGACTGATACATAGCTGTCATTTGATCGGTTGTGTGCTTCTGTTAGTTAACGCACGGTTTTACTGTACGCACGCAAGATCTGGAAATGAAACTTGTTTAAATAATGTCTTCAGCCAACATGGCAGTTATATCACGGCTTTTCTGGGATAGAAAATCATGCTTCAGGTGTTTTTTACCTGTGTATGTATCAGTCTCCACGCTACCCAAGCAACTTTAAACACTAAGGATGGATTTGAGGTATTACTGACTCTCCGTGATAGGACCATACAAAGGTATCTTTGCAAACAAATAATAGGGCTACGTTTCTAGGCTTTGGCTAAAAATGTGCCCTTAAAAATGTGCCCTTAAGCCTAATCAACATGTAGACGGAAAGCGAAGGTTTTAGCTAGACAGTGTTGATGCAGATGCATAAGAATATCAATTTGCTTGACGTGGCGCATATATACAACTCAACATTGAACTGTGACGGTGCTAAACGTTTAGTTAAACTAAGCATTAGACACTGAACATCTGTTTATGACAGGGCTTAATGCTTGATTGAAACAATTATGGGAACACTAAACGAGTCTTTATTTATCCCGTATTGTTTTCAAGAGTCGTCTTGTGCCAAATGGCTTTGATTCCTTATTCCAAACAAAAAAGGGAAATCAAAACGAGTATTGGTATTTCATTGTACTTGAAATCTTCCCTGCCGCTGAGGTCACTAGCCGACTACATGTTGAAACAAGATGTGTTTGTGAAACACTGATGCCCCCGAATGGCAACATCTAGGTCAAAGGTCAAGGTCGCAAAGTCAAACATTTTGGTACTGACAGAAAGGTCATGTCACAAGGAATACACATGTGAAATATGGTAGCCGTACCTGTTATGGTTCAAAAGTAGTGGTCAAGGTTAAAGTTTTTTTCGACAGACAGACAAATAGACAGACAGACAGACAGGCCAAAAACTAGATGCCCACCGAATCGGTGATTCCGGGGGCATAACATATTATACTCGTCGATCTCACAATTTGTAGCTAGAACGAAATGCTTCAGTCACGAATATGCAATAATTAATTATTGTCGAAAACAGGTCATATTACATCAATTACGGAGATAAATTAACGTATTACTCACTGCACTGAAAGACCACATTAAAACCATATCAAAGGGAATATGGAAAATTTTGATAAATGAAAAATCAATTATTGAAGAGAGTTAAAATGTTTGTGACAAAAGTAGAAATTACTCATTAAGAGCAAAAGTGAAGAGGTTTAATATCTAGTTAATACGAACAAAAACCATGAATGGGTTTTTTCGCTTATAGTTAACAGGTGTGTGATTTTTTTTTTTTTTTTTTTTTTTTTCAATAACCCATGAAGCTTTCTGAAATGAAACTGGAAAAATCCATGGGGGCCGCCATTTTGGATATGTATAAAAGGCAGATGTAAAACACAGATTGAAAATTATTGTCGTCTTTTTAATCATTTTTTTTTAAAATCGGTATTTTGGGTATGTATAAAATTAGCAGAAAAACACGGATTGAAAATTATTGTCGTCTTTTTAATCATTTTTTTTAAAATCGGTATTTTGGGTATCTATACAATGAGCGGAAAAACACGGATTGAAAATTATTGTCGTCTTTTTAATCATTTTTTCATGCTGTGTTATGTGGGAATAAACATTTGTACGAAAAGTTAAAACTAAATGAAAATCTGTAAGAAATGTGTTTTCCCGTTCGTAAAAAAAACGACAGCATTAGCCTTCTACGCCCGAACCTAAATGTTGACTGTATCGTAGCCAAAGAAGGACGTGACGTCATTTCCGTTACACTTCATCTTGGCGTAACGTCAATGGAGCGACGTCGTTTCCCGCAAAAAAAGTGGTATCAACATAAAAGACCCCAAATTACTATACATGAGTTATTGCCTCACTCATTCAAAGTATAATTATTTATCAAACATTGTGGCAAAAGGATAACTTTCTGATAAGGAGCAACTGTTCTTTTGGTGACAATCTTTTCCTAAATCGTCTGTTACATAGGCCTCAGAAACTGTCTCTAATAGGTAAAGGGTTTAGCAGAAATGTGACCCCTTACATAATTTGTTCCAGTCATATTGACTGGTTGAAAAAGGTAGTCGCCAGATGGCATCAGTAAAGGGCTGATCTATTTGCTTTTTAACCATAATGCAGGTGATCGATTAAGGATCATCTTGGCCCTCATGTTTTAACCTCGTTCATTATAAATGTATTCCTTGATTATCTGAAAGTTTTTACTTTATTATTTTCTGTTCGTAATAATAAACGACAGCAATACGAATTCCAAATATGTATTGATAATGCAAGAAACATGACATTAACATTATTATTGTCTAGTCAATTACTTATAAATCCTTTTTGTATGGCCAAAGTATGTTCTTTGATTTTTGTTTATAATTATCTTGCGTTGTTTCGTAAATAGGTAGCACCTATAGATATATTACTTTCGAGATATCTCTCTCACTGAATGATATGCTGAGTCGTAATGCTATACCGTCAAGCCTGAGCGTCAATAACAGAGTCTACAGTTATCAAAGTCTCGTTATGAACTGATCACGGATCGAACCCTGTTTGTCGCCCCGGAGACGTCGGACGCTCTGTCCACTACACCACGGCTATGGTTGACATTTATGGTATGGGGTCAATGTTTGCTACGTATTCGTCCAGGTCATACAGTCTTTTTAAACAACCAACAAGAACTCAGCAAATTAACAGGTTACAAACAATAAATACAAGTTTTATCAATGATCGAATTTTGTGATCTGGATTAATGCTGATTAAAGAGGCAAATATTACCCCAAACACAATTGATTAAACATAGTCAAATTGTTGACTAATGCTTAAAGGGAGTTAATTACACTTGTTATGAAAACATATACATAAAAGGTTATACCCTTGATTAAAAACATTGTCTCCTAATCTAGTTAAAATGCATTCATCAAATGAATCTCGTTCTTAATTCATTAAAACACATGGTTTAGGAATTTCTGTGTGACAGGTATCTAATAGATTGATATATTAAAGTTGATCGCCGTTTTCATATCTTTTCTAGTATATCACGTCGGCAAGTTCACCTTATGTGTGTATCACGGCTTTCTCACACTTCACACAGTATCCTTCCGGGGAAACTGGCAACCTTTCCATATAGACTATTTAGCTCAATTGCAGAAGGTGTCAATCATCGGCAATAGTGAATGACCGAGTCAGGATTCGAATTCACGACTCCTTTATTAATAGTCCTCGTCGATACCGATTAATTCGATCCCCAGTCGCGGCAATTCGGTCATGGTGGAGTGCCCTTGGGCAAGGCACATTTTCTAGCCTAGTACTGGTTTGTTCACCCAGGGAACATGAATAATAAAATTTAAATGAGCGCTAAATGACCTTAGCTGTCGATGCGCCATAAAACAATATACATTCATTCATTCATTCGATACCGATTAAGCTATCGCGCCTCGAAGAAATAACAAACAATTTAAACATATGAAGTTCTGCATATTCTGCATAACTCCGAAATACCTATATCCACATTTTGATTAACATGTTACTATAAACGTCATTCACTTTTAAATATATAATCCAATGAGGATGCGTGGAGTCGTGTTATCAAAGGTTGCACTATTTTCATAACACAGCGGACTATCTTCGAGCTACGTTATCATGTGACAAAACCTACGACCTTACAATAGTCTCTGTATAGGCCATAACCGTTTACCCACCATCGGTACACGATAGCCCCAATGCTGTCGTATATTTTCTGTATGTACAATACGCGATGAGCATGTGATAATGTACGATTGTGACGTTTGATAAAAGACACCTTGACAATCGTACAATTTGAATTTTATCGGTTGTACAATCTTCCACTTAAACATTTTGACAATCGTACGACGGACCTTTAACTTTTATAGAATTAAATTGGTTGTACGATAAAAACTACCTCTTGAATCTTAACAGGTATATAATCATCACGGGGAACAAATTTACAACTGGCGCTGTAACCTTGACCTTCAATGATATCCTCAAGGCGGAGCACCACAGTTTTTGCCGTTGATACCAATTTCAGGTTATGGGTCACAAAACAACTGTAATATGCTCATGGAACACATCTTTCATTAACATTTCTTTTCCCGAAATTATATAAATAAAGAGTTTTTCAGTAACCATCAGAATGACGATATACAATGCTTCTTTTAGAGCGAATAAATAATAGAAAACTTATCATATATGAGTATATTGACTTCCCAAATAGCCTTTGATCTCCAAAAATAGACAGTGAAAACTGTTAAATATTTCTATTTGTAGATTCGTCGAAATTCTATGCGAGTCGGGATATCTTTTGCTTTCTCCCGAGGATTTCGCCATTGACGAAATAAATTACGGTAATTGTTCTGCACGTCACATGTAACCCTTTCCAATGTATTACGAATATGCATCAGATGACTTCGAAAACATCAAGACAGAAATCTAAAAAGTCTCCAAAAAGGAAGGTAGGACTATTGGAAAGAGTTGAAAACACTCAGCCTAAGGAAAACTAATCATGATGAATAAGTTCGCTTCACAAAGCGTCTGTATGTGGGAAAGGGTTTGATGGTTTGATATTCTCTGTACCCGAGATATTTTTTTATAACAATAATCTATCTTTTCTTTTTATTCAACGTTCATGAAAGGTTTAACTCACCTATGAAACACTTCAAACAACGGAAACCTATTCCATTAGGTGAACTTTCTATACTTGAACATTTTCAGTGCAAGGGATTTATTTTTATATATATTTCTGAATAACATGCAACTTTATTGTCAAACTTAAACCAGCTAACTTAAACAATGAACACATAACTTAAGCTTTCAATGAAAAACGTACATCAATAGGGTGATCTTTCCCCTATACGTGAACATGTTTGTGCCAGGGAACCTGTGTTTTCCTTTTAATATATTTTCATGTTTTTATAATAAGGTATTATTTCGTGAAACTTAAACCATTGATTGAACAACTTCAAACTTCAAACTTTAAGCAACTAACTTTATTGTCAAACTTAAACCGTTCAACACCAATGATAAATATAGGTGAATTGGCTTTACGTGAATATTTTCAGTGCAAGAGATTTTCTTTTTATTATACATTTTTATGTTTCTTATAACAATTAATTTATCGTCAAACTTAAAACATTGAACAATTTCAAACAATAAAAAACAATAAGGCGAATTTTCTATATATAAGATTGTCTGTATTTTATTTAATAATAACGCACTATACCGTCAAACTCAAACTATTGAAAAACTAACATGGAATAGATCAAACCTCTTATGTTTTTGTCTACGAATTATTTGGACTTCAAGATAAGGAGAATGAATATAAGCAATATTAATGGCAGGATACTTATCTTTTTCGCAAATAGTTTTCATTTCTTTGAACATTAACTCCACTTTATTTTTAACAGGCAGTGCTATAATCTGTTCACATTCGACAGCTATAAATTACGAAAAGGAAATGGTGTAATCATATTTGAGCTACGCCTAGCACTTTGAGGACTTAATGACACCCCAATTTGGCAGCATGTTAAGTCATATTGGCCTACAACTAGTTGGGATACACTTCCATCTTTTAAGCGAAATATTCATTTAGGTACATATAACATATTGACACACTGTGCAGATGCATTAAGACCAACACTCTCTAGACATAGTTCTTTTATTTAAGCTGTGTCATGTGAAAATGGGTGAGACCTAAAATATCTAGAAGCAGCTCTTTCATTTAGTGGAAGACAATGGTGCAGTGGTAAGGCCGTATCATTCAAAAAATGGGTGTTGATGCATCTGCAAACAGTAAAGAGTCTACACTATCAGCCTACTCATAGTAGAGCGATACATGTAACCACGTAAGACACATTAGGACTGGACACCTGACAACCGGTCTATAATCATACAGTATGATCTAAACAGCGCTGGTTATATTAGTGATATATACAACAAACATGTGATACATCGCAAAACCCATCTTTAAACATCAATTCAAATGCGGTTTCAATTTATAGATGTTATGCCTACATACAAGAATTTATAGGATTGGTCATCCGCCTTTGTCTGCGGTGATTACTCCCCACTGAGTGGGGAAGAGCTGGATGTTCAGGGTCACCAACCGGTCACGTGATGGAATATGTTTCCATCAAGAGAATGTGTTATGTGACGAGTGTCAGCCAATCACTGAACTCTGTATTTGTCTAAAAATAGAGACTGGGTCAGGTGGCTCAGATAATCCAATCATCTGCCTCCTTCTTCGGTGGACAGACTTTCTTTGTTTTAAATTTATTACTGTGTTGAGAAGAAATTCGGTTTTCTACTGCTATCTTATTTAATTTATGGCATTTTACGTTACTTTTGTGATTAGACCCGCCTTTGTCTTCGGTGGTTTACAGGGTCTGCCATTATAAGGTTCTACCTTTATTTACAATTCAAGCAGGATTCGGCTTTATGATACATACAAGGTCTGCAGCAGCAGGCAGGGTTCTGCCTATTTATACTCTTTTAAGCAGGGCTCTGGTTTTCACTTTGTGCGGGGTCTTCATAGGAGTTTTGCCTTTTACTTTTATACAAATTTAAAAGCAGTTTTCTGCTTTTACTCTGCACAGTCTCTGGCAAGCAGGCTTCTCTTTTTATAAACATGTTTCTACCTCACAAAACTTGCAGCGTCTTCAGCAATAAGCATTCTATTTCGCTGCACTCCATAAGTCCTAAAATCATTGAAAAGACTCGGTGCTTTTGTTTTTGTTTTCATATTTCTACATCCACCACGTATATTGACTTTGTCAAGTCTGAAATATAAAAGACTTTCAAAACCTGCTTGGGTTGTATGTTTTAAGACCTGAATTAGTATAGCAATATCGTCTTTAATCCATGTTTGTAGGAGGTAATCTTCAACTTAAAGACATCACCAGCATCTAGCTTTTGCCGCCTGGCTGACCTGAGCTTTGGGTTTATACGCAACCAATACTGTGATTCTGCCCTTTACCCCATTTGCTTGTCAATCGGGTGGTTCGTTATATGATCTGGAAATAATGTATTAGCAGATACCTTTAAAGGTTTCTTATAGTATTCGTTTTTCCCACAACACAGACGTGTGCCTCTACAAGCTCCGTCTACAACTACAGGTTGATTCAGAATCTAATATTAGTCTGGTTCCGTCACAAAAGACGAGGGAGATAACTTCAATTGAATCGTGGACAACAGCCCTTTTATAGTTTATTTCTGTTATGCCTTGTGTTTTCCTTTTGAAAAGACAGCATTAATACAATATGGTGAGATCATTCGCGATCTGTCTTAACGTCGTCCTGGCGCAGCGTTCGTAATCTATTACACTCAGTTAGTGATTTTTCATCAGACTATTTTCCACCAATATGGAGTTCTGCTTGTTGGCCTCTACACAACGTTTTAATGATCAAAGCTCTCCACAACGACGGCCCTTTCATGGAGAAAAAAAATGAGGTACAAAGCAATAGGTACAATAACTTCCTTGAAAATACATGCTTGAGCTTTAATAAAAAAAAAAAAGGAGCTTGCCTCATCAGTATGTCAAAACTCAGCAATTTCCTGTCCTAACAAGCCCAGGGAGAGACTCATTTCATATATTGTCACCAACTCTTCCTCCCCTTTTGTCAGCAGAACAAATATCAGACTTACTAAATAACCACATTGTTACACCAATAAGAATCAGTAAATTTTAAACGGTAGCTTGTTAATTGGTTATCCTGCTACACATTATTTAATCAAAGGCTTTCAGACTGGTGTCAAACTAGGTTACATGGGCTTTAGATCTCCTTTATCCTGTTCCAATATAAAGTATTGTGTTGAAATGCCACACATTGCCTCAGAAAAACGTTTTTAGGGTCCGTTTGATCATTCTCAATTCTCTGACATGAAATTAAGCCAGATATGTTTAGTTCCCAAGAGGTTACCGGGGCAGTACAGACTTATCCATCATCTGAGCTACCCGAAAGGTCAGTCTGTAAATGACTTTATTGATCCAATATTTTTATCATTCTATTATTCTTCCTTTGACGACGCACTGTCTTAATTGATTTCTTGTGGTAAAGGGACATTAATGGCCAAAACAGATATAGATAGTGCCCTTTGCCTCATTCCCATACACCCACTCGATCATGAACTGCTAGGTTTCACTTTTCTTAGTACATATCATTTTGATATATGTCTTCAATTTGGGTGCACCAAGCTCATGTGCGATATTTGAAAAATTCAGTACTGAATAAAGATTAAATAAATATCAAATATATTTATGCGTGGCTCATGTTCATGCAGCATTTCAATGGTAGACAACTGCTAGACGGACGTTGGGTACGAGTGACATGTTGAATTTTCACACAGATGCGTCCGGGGCAATTGGATTCGAGGCAATTTTTGGCACGTGATTCAATGGCGAGTGGTAGATTTCCACGACTCCTTTAAACATCAAATTTAAAGAATGTTTTCCAATAGTATAAGCATTAGAAGCATGGGGGCAATATTTGCAAAATAGATGTTCAATCATACATTCTGATAACATGGCAGTGGTTCAAATAATTTATAGACAAACTACTAAGGAACATTCGGTTAAAGCCCTGGTACGCCATATGGTAATAGTATGTATGAATTTAAATATCCTTATCCGGGCAAAGCATATCCCATGTAAAGAGAATAATTTGCCAGACCCTCTTTCACGTTTTTAGATGGATCAGTTCAATCGATAAGCATCCCAGATGCAAGGCAACTTGCTTCGGCAAATGTAAATTTTGAAGTTGGCCGGTTGCTTCAAGATTCTTTAGCATCGGCTACTATCAATGCATACCGGAATGGATGGCCCATACACATTATCAAATCTTTCACATGGCATATTACACATTGATTTTGCCAGTTTTGCCATTATGTACCTTTACTAATGTTGTTTGATTGGCTGATACTTTTTTTTATAGCATTTCATGATATAGTTTTTCTGTTTACTTGATGGCTAGTTTTGTACCAAATGTCTGAGGCGGTGTTGCCAACTTATAGATCAACATTATTGAACAATATTTCCAAGTGGATTATGTAAACATGTATAGCTATATGTTCATTTCTTCCCTGAAACAAATGAAAACCTAAACATCATCTTAGCATGGTAATTATCAACATTATCTATTCAAATCATCACATAATTGCGTGTGTTATCTGAAATACTAGTCACGAATTAAGGCTTGTTCTAGTCAAATTTACAATAAAGTTGTTTTTGTTATGCTTATTTTGATATATGCAAACAAAGATTTTAATTCGGGTGTATTGTTCATGAACTATTACAATATTGTCATATCTAGTGTTACAACAGGCGGGGTAGTGCCTACGTTTCAGACAAAAGTATAAAAGTGAAGCGCAACTCTCATTGACGCCGCGTGGAATCGCGGCGTCAGTATAGGATAGGTTTTAATTTTGTACCATGGGTAGACGTAATCGAAAAGGGAGAAACCAACATTATAATTGTTAAGAAAAACTATTTTATATGACCATTATGAATCAATAAATTGTATTGACTAATTTAAGAAACAAAAAGATGCAAACTATGTATGTCTTTTTAAATCTTAAGACACATTTGATTTGTATTTAACTTCCTAGGCTACGCAAGTTTTTGCCTATTTCTAAAAATCTGTTGAATTCCTAAACTTAAAACGTTCCTCTCCATACAGTTTGTTAATTCTGTCCATTGGATTCTTGCTATATGATGTCTATACATGTGAATTTTTTCTTTTAATTTCATAAATGTTCAATTTTGATATTTTCTTTAATTTGCTTATACAATCGACTATTTTTTTTAATGGAATTTAAGAAGGAGTTAACTCTCGAGTACGAAGGCTATAGGACATTGCTACCATTAGACTCGGGTACTTAATCCCATTAGCATAATTGAACAAGGAACCTAATTAATAATTCGCTACATCTGCTAAATATCAAAAGGATAGTGGTTATAAGCTCTCATACAACATTTTAATACATGAATATGAAATTACATCAAAACTTTTTAAAATAACTTCGTATTTGTTGTCATACTTAACTTATAACCAGAGGCATAACACTTAATATATGTTAATATTTAAGCACATATGTGTTTTTTTTTTTTATCTAATTCATCTAGTTAGAGCAGATTTTAAACCGTTTATTGGTAAAATATTAAGAAACTTCAGCTTCTTTGACACATTATAGTTGCAGTCAATGTTAGGCAAACTGTTACCATATGGTTTTAGGATTAAACTGGACATTTTAAGACTAATGCTGAATATCACATAGATCGCAGCATATAGAACGTCTATCCCTACGTCAAAACTGACCCTTTCTGCTATTGGAAAGCTTTTATCATAGGCTATGGTAGCCAGGTGAGCAATATAGGCACATATTGGTTTTCTTGTTTATAATAAAGGAACATTTAGCCTTCTTTTTCGAAATATTTACATCCTGTCTGTTTACACGTTATTTACATATACTGAACTGTATCTGCTTCCTTTAAGTCATGCTTTAAAATCATGCGCGGCGTCTTTGATGCTTTATGTTTTGTCCATGCATATTTAACATTTTCTCACATACAACATGAAATCATTACTTTAAAGGAAATTGTTATTGGATAAGTTGAAACATTGTGGCAAAGGAGACATTGCTAATTATTAGCTGCGTTTTTTTGTCACAATGCTGTCAGATGTCGTCTGCTATAGACCCATGAAATTGCATCTGCAAGTGGGCAAAGGTTAAGTGATACCATGTTTGACTGAAGATGAAACTTCAAATATTAAGTTTTTGGCTGCTGGACGAAATATCTTAACAGTTGTTTAAGGGTCTTGCACATCCTGCGCCATACATTCGTGGTTAATATCTGCTCTGTTGCCCATGCACACGTTCATCAATGTCTTATATATTCGTAAACGCAATTCGCTACCTTTTTGCGGAACTCTTCCTTAAAATAAACAATCTTTATTTGTGTGTTTTGACCACCTGAAATGTATCTAATTCGTTAGTAATCATTCCCACTTTCATTTTAAGGAGTACAATCTTACCTATATTATGCATGCAATCTAAACGTAACTAAACAAACTAAGATCTAAAAAGTAATTCATCGAATTTATTATTAAAGATTTTATGTTGTTTTTTACAAAGTGTCATGGCCACAGTACACCGATCAATTACCCCGTGTTGACCTTACAATACATGGCTTACTTGTACTTGTACTTGTAAAGTCAAATAACCGATATCCTCGCAATTGCTAAATAATGCTTAAATCTTTTGATAATGCTGGACGCCGAACCTGGTCTACTTACGTTAAAAAACCTTTTTTCTTTAAAGATTTGGCTATTTGCAGATTGCATAGGTTGTTGGATCCCCAACCATTTTGTAAAATGTTTTAAACAACACTTGATAGATTGTTTCAAACACAACTGGCACATTCAAATCAATGGACCTGGCTGTTGTCACAATTATTAACATTTCAAATCACTACTGAATAATAAAAGATATATGTTAACTGACATTCCATTTAAATTTGTTTCTCGAATCACAAATTTGGCATCGAAACTTGTTGTCACAATAATACTAATAGAGTACAAAACATATTCATGTATTGATTTCAACAGTTAAACAAAATATTGTTGTACGTGAATTTCATGTTTTATTCATTGCTCAAAGTATAATGAAATAAGAAAGTTATTTCTATTCAACTGGTAAACAAGCGACACCAACATTATTAACGTTTTTGCATTGCTCCAAAACGACAATCCGGATGTCATTTTCATCTATATGTTAAAAAAACCTTTGAAATTGTTATCAACGTAATCATGATAACTAATCTAATATTGTGTACGATAGGCCGGAGTCCTAAATACTTACAATTAATATTGTCATTGTCGTTCTTGGTATAACAATGTTGTCCAAGCTATATAACCAAATTCGTAATGAGGTAAGGACCTGGCTTGCGCTTACAGAGCCCTATCTAAGGTTTATCAACGGAGTTTGATTACTGGTTTACTTTCTTCAAACACTTCGATGAACCTTTTTCTCAAAATTAATTAATATCTCCGATAGCCGGAGCATTATCACTACTGGATTTTGAGAACAGGTCTTTCGCAGTGTTTGAAAAAACTTGACCACTTATCAAATGTCTCATTAAAAAGGGTGAATAAATAAAAAAGTTACCATTGTTTTTACATTCTTAACAAGAGCAATTATTGCCGTCTGACCATGCAAATATGACGTCAAAAGTCACGTGGTATACACACACTGAATTAGGTAAGGACCATATCTCAGCTTGGCTTGCCGAATATTCAATATGAGTTGCACATCTTTACTTGCCGACACACATTTCTGTAAACTTGCATAACCGTGCCACCAATTTTCAAAGATACAAGCGACACAATTGTCAAAGTTTTAAAATTAATTATATCTAAGCCGAGTGGTCAGAGCTCGACGAATAAATCGAAGCACCAAAAGCGCTGATGGTATGGGGGCATATGTAAGGTAAAAATATATAGCATAGTTAATATGGACAAACATTGTTCAAACAATAAATCACAAACCTCTAAACAAACCAAACCAAAAATGTTGGAAACAACACAGATTGCTTGCAATAACCAATACCTAATTTATCAAAGTTTGACCCTTTTCTTGCATACACAAAATAAATCAAGAACGACACAAGATTGACAAACAACCGAGCAGCGACCCTTAAGTATAATATTTCCAGGTCAGAGAACACTAAATTTCCACACTGTATATTGGAATCATGCTGATAAATGACAGACAATCGAAAGCATGTTAGAGTTATGTTTCTTGTACACTGAACATCTGTAGTTCATAAGTTTCCTATTTACAAAGTCTGAAATTGATACATTGAACATCTATTGAGACAATGGCCGAAGAAAGAAAATTATGACAAAAACAAATCAGATTTGTGTTCGAAATATTGTATCGGTTTCATCATCCCAATGTATAAGTGTGATTACTTTGAAATGAATCCGCAAAACAGAAACAAAGTTTTGACCTATTATTACAAACCGTAACGGACAGACGGACGGATGGATTAAAACTAAGACAGACAGACAAACAGTCAGTCGCTCCGGAAAAAGAACAAAGCTTGGGCGAAACACTCATTAAAGAATAAGAGCATTTCACGGAACGCATGTGTTGCATGCGACAGTCATATAATAAGTGAGAACATGGAAGGCGAAAATATACACACTCCAAACACAGCATACTAAAGTTATGGTAATGATGCACTGAGCATCTGTAGGTCATAAGTTACCTAAAAATCAAGTTTGAAATGGATACAATGGATATTAATTGTGACAATGGCTGAACTAAATAAGGACAAATAGAGATAACTAAAACAAGCAGACTAGAGATAACTAAAAAAAGCAGACTAGAATTATGTACCTAGTATTTTGCCGTTCTCCTGATCACACGGTAATTTATTTCTCAATAGATGCATCTAGGATTAGATTACATGTTGACGGTCATTCAGTCTTCAAATTCTATAATTGCCTCACTTATAAAATATATATTGACCTTGCCGTTATAACTCTTGTGAATGTTGACCTTAAGTAATCTCTAATTTATAGATTGAATTTGTATTTCCTAGTTGGTTCGACTTACTAACAAGACAGACCAACGGAATGATGGGAAAATATATTTTCCAGCGATATATGGGAATATTCAACACAAAACGCGCCCTGTTTTACCAACAATTCCCCAGTAGCTGTGATACCGTTAGTACCATTCTTTCGTGGCATGTATGCACAATAAGACGCTATCTCTTTGGAATAATTATGTGATAACAAGTTTGTTTAAGTCGTCCTAACCCTTTACCACATTGACCTCATAGACTAGTTATACAGCAAACAACCTTGATCTAAGGCTAAACTATTGAACTGATCTTATGAAAGCATAATTTTGAAAAGTGATGAAAACATTGTGGAAAAAGACAAACTTGCTGATTATCATTCATCTGTACAGGTTAGTCAAAATGTGTTTAAAAGGGGCAAAAGATAAAATGATAACTATAGGCAAATGTTTTTGTCATTAAGATTATAGAGAAGAAAAAACTTGATTCATGTTCCAAAGCATTGTTTGACAAGGAAGAATTGCTCACTGTCAGCAATTGTTCCGTTTGCAAAACATACTTTCAATTTTTGTACGTAGCTAAGAAGCTATAACGGTAACGGTTCAACCCTTTCCCGCTTACAGTCGCTTTAAAACGCATGTGCAGCAGACGGCATTGGAATACATCGTGACAAGAGGAAAAAATGCTTATCGTGACCCATATCCTCTCTACAATGGTTTCAACTATATATTTTCCCTAGATGTAAGGCAAATGTTTTGTTATCATTCATCGCTTGCATGTTTTACAAAATCAGTCTCGAAGGGAGAAATAATAAAAGAATATCCGTAGTAACACGTTAAAATATGAACATAATTATTTAAAACGTTTTTGAAAGCATTGTGTGAAGAGGGTGACATGCTCATTGTCAGCAATAGCCCCATTTTCAACAATATTTTCAATATTCGACTGTTATAGTATCACGGAAAGGGTTCCTCTTTCATGGAAAGGACGTAACGATTTCCTGCTTACAGACGCATGTGCAACAGACGACATTCGAAAACATCGTGCGAAAAGGAGAAATTGCTTATCGTAGGAAATTTCTACCTGTGCCACAATGGTTTAAACTCCTTTCAATAATTATAATTTTATTTACAGTGATTTGCATTGTTCTCTATATGTATTCGTAGTCGACTGTTGTAGACTTGTTAGGGTCACAGCACGGTCGTAGTTATTTAACAAGACTTACATTGAGGTTAATCATAGTCCAGGGTGTGTTCCTCTACTCGTCGGAACTCCTTTCTCTCATTAATGCAAGCAGATGGATTTTCGGTCAAACCAATGAAAGCATTGTAGACTAGATGGCAAACCAACCAAAATCGACATTCACGGATAAAGACAATCGAGTGAAGCTTGGTGGCAGTCGCAAGTCGACTTTTCGAAAAGCATGCTAGGAATGGGAGTAAGGAAGGCCCTATCCCAAAACCGCAGATGCACATTTTCACATGCTGACATACATTCCTCAAACTTCAAGGTGTATTGACATACTGATAACCGATAATACCGTGTTTTGTTCGCGTATATGCTTTAAAACTTTAAACTCGATATGTTAAAAATTGGTCTACAGAATATTAGACTATTGAATACGGGAAATAAAGAAAACTGAGAGGACTATGGATAAGATATCTACAAAATAAGAAATTGTAAGTTCAGTTGTCTCTATTTTCGTCTATTAATCCATTCTTAGTTACATCTTTGTGTACATGGGAAGTCGTTAGAATTTGTGTTTAAGATCAGGTTCAAACTCAGATTTCGTAGTAAACCCCAACCCACTTATTTTGTCTAACCAATATTTGATTCTTAGAAAAATGAGAAAAATCTAATTACACTAGGAAAACATCCAAAGTGATAATACACTTTGTCGATGTGTAAATACTCAAAGGAAATTGTTTTCAGTTAATGATTCCATCATGTCTGCTGTTGTTAACGACGAGGCATGTCGAGCAAGGGATTGTGAGTTAGAATAAAGGCTCGCCAATCATTCTTCTAGAATCGAGTCATTGCTTGATAAACATTTATTTTATTATATCCAAAAAGGGCCCATAAGGTCATTGCATGAGTAAGGGTGAGAGATAGTCAGAGAAACACGTGGTTAATTGTACTGACGACAAGATATAATTGGCCAGCCTATTTAAAATGGCGTTTAAACTTCAACCAATTGTATTACACCATCACCATTAGATAAGAGCGTGAGACCACAGTTAGATCTCTAGTTGGGTCCTACCAAATCCTAAATAAATGGTTGAACTGGCGTCATCTTAATATTCAGCAGTTTTGGTAAATAACAAAGAAAACGTCTTGCTATTACTGATATAATTAAGAAAATAAATTATGTTTATATAAGAAAACACCAGTCAAATTTTTGATATTATTGTATTTTGTATATTGTATTATGGGCTGGAGGCCTTTCTTTGCAAATGCAATTTTGAATTGAATTTGATTCGTTGAAAACACTATAATAATTATATATAAAAACAAAACGTATTTAGTTCTTTAAATATGTTCTATACATTTTTTATGTATGGTGGCATATTACTGACGTAAGATAACCAGTTAATGTTTTGTACACTATTAACTGGTTATCTAGTTAGGGTTTGCAAATTTCACTTAATAAGTAACCTAATAACTGGTTAACTAGATAAGATTCGTGTTACCACTTATTTAATATTCTCGAGACGTAAGACTAAAAACAGGCATGTAAGTGCACAGAACTGCCACCAGCTACCTTTTCATGCTGTAACATAGGACTTATACGACCATTAACGTACAACTGAAATCCTATCTAGTTAAGTACTTATTATGTCACAAGCTAACTGGTTAACTAGATAAGATTCGTGTTACCAGTTATTAAAAAATAAGATGTATAAGACCATTAGGTACAACTGAAATCCTATTTAGTTAACTACTTATTATGTCAAATACTAACTGGTTAACTAGATAAGATTCGTGTTACCAGTTATCGATCACGCGTTTATTGCGTGGGAAATAGACCGGAAATTCGAATGACGTAATAGATGTAGGCGTTTAGCGCATTCGTAACGCACCTCGGTTAAAGAATCTTTTCGCATAAGACATGCGCGGGTTCGAATACCGGGTCAAGTCGTGTCATTTATTTTCCTAATAAATACTTAATTTCATCATTAATTTGTCATTTTTGATGAATGATTTTTATCATATGATAAATGTAAACGCCTTCTGCAACCTTTGCAACGTGCTTATTCAAACAAAAGGATTGTGAATTTAAGAAAATGAAAACCACTGCATTAAGTTTACCTATGTTTTGTGACAACCTATTGGAATAAAGAAAAACATTTTCGGTTGTTTTGAGACAGCTGTTACTACTGATTAAGCCATGCTAGACGAACCCCTAAGATTTGCATCAAATATTATTTTGAATTGAATTAGTTTACTGTAAAATAATCTTAGCATCCAGTCTTTTTTTAAATAACTAGAACATGTAGATACGGATGTAAATAGTTATCATTATAACTGTGTTCAATTTATCATATGAAGAAAAGTACTCTTGAACGAAGGGTTACAATGGATCAACCGCCTAAACGGTGTTATTTCAATAAAAATGAAAACAAATCGATTCCCTTTACATTTATCATTTGGTAAAATCATGCTACAAAAATGACAAATTAATGATGAAATGTATTTCTAAGAAAAACAATGACACGACTTGACCGGGATTCGAACACGCGCACGTCTTGTGCGAAAAGGTTCTTGAACCGGGTGCGTTACCAATGCGTTAAGCGCCTAAAGTTATAATGTCATTATAATTTCCGGTCTATTTCCCATGCAATATGTATTTATTTATTGGGGTTTTACGCCGCTTTCAACAATATTTCAGTTATATCACGGCGACAGTTCACTTATTCATGATCCCTTGGTAAACAAACAAGTACTAGGCTAGAAAATGTGCCTTGCCTTAGGACACTCCACCATGACCGTAGTGCCGCGACTGGGGATCGAACGCGGGACACCCAGTTCCGAAATCCCCGACGCTAACCACTCGACCACACTTTATTCTCTCCCACGCAATACACGCGTGATCGATAACTGGTAACACGAATCTTATCTAGTTAACCAGATAGTATGTGACATAATAAGAAGTTAACTAGATAGGATTTCAGTTGTACGTTAATGGTCGTATAAGTCTTATTTTACAGCATGAAAGGTAACTGGTACATACTAACTAGTTAACTAGATAGGATTTCAGTTGTACCTTAATGGACGTATAATTCTTATCTTTTCATAACTGGTAACACGAATCTTATCTAGTTAACCAGTTAGTATATGACATAATAAGTAGTTAACTAGATAGGATTTCAGTTGTACGTTAATGGTCGTATAAGTCTTATTTTACAGCATGAAAGGTAACTGGTGGCAGTTCTGGGCACTTTCATGCCTGTCTTACGTTTCGAGAATATCAAATAAGTAGTAACACGAATCTTATCTAGTTAACCAGTTAGTAGGTTACTTATTAAGTGAAATTCGCAAACCCTAACCAGATAGCCAGTTAATAGTGTACAAAATATTAACTGGTTATCTTACGGCAATAATATGCCAGCATATTCAAGGCCAATACCATGTGATAAAATAAGAATAAAGCCTTAACCTTTAGATCGCTGGAACTGTTGTTTTTTTAAGCCTGTGACATCAGTATAGAGCCGGACCAGTCAGCACATCAACACCAGGCTCTATACTATTGGATGCAGATTTTAACATTTGATTTTGATATTCCAAGAAATGGCTCTGGCCTCTTCCAAATGCAATGTTGGACAAGTCCATTTTAAAAATGCGCAATGATAGGGTTTGTAGTAAGAATATATCTATAAAAAGCTACAGTTTTCTTTTAAATTATATATATTTCGACTAAATTACCATTTAACATTTGATACTAGAGATATTTATGCGCGTTTTACAAACTCGTGAGTGATTCTGCATGGATTTGTTATTGCGGAGGAAAATCACGTGGCATGATCATATCAATCTTTTCATGTCGGATTATATTTTACCTGTACAGTCGATGACATTTTGGGTAATTTTTATAAAAGTAGTTGTATTTTTGGCACTGTATTGACGCTAAAAAATTATACAAATATTCGTAGTTTATTTAGATCTTCGTTACACGTGGCAAAGTTTGTAAGGAATTGGTAATAAGTGTCTTTGTTTATACAAACAACACACTGATTGTCTCTTTTCTTGCGCCTGGCTGCGTAAAAGTATAAAGTAAGTAAAGTAATAAAAGTTGATTTAGATTGACACATATTAAAAACAATTTAAATCACCATGTTACATTGCACTTAGAACATACGAGAAACCAGATATAAGTAACGGCAGTTTAGCACGTATGGATATTGTGCAGCATTTATGTACACATGGCGTGCTGGAACGTCTACTCGGTCTGACAGTATATAGCACAGATACTATTTCTAGTGATTGGCATTAAAAAATCATATTTTCTCAACAACAGTGTACGACCAAGAACGTATTACAGGATTTCATGTCGTGGATGACAGTCCCTGGACAGTTCTATATTGTGATAGAGATAAGACACTTTATACTAGTCACGAATATGGATAGGATCATCTTGCAGTTAAAGTTTTCGATTTTCAAATAGACTGATCTTTACAACAGAGATATGTGCAAAAGGGGTAGATCAAGATATACCAGTGCATCACACAAGTCAGTTTCCTTTCACCAGATATGGTGACTATACCCCAGGGACAATAACATATCACTAAACACACTACGCTCTACTCCGGGAAATAAAAACCACAATGAATATGCGATTCAGATCAGCCTGTGCTTCTGCAAACAAGTCAGTGTCTCTTTGTCAAGTAGGGTGATTGATACAACAAAGACAGTACTAGTTTCTAAACGCACTGCGCTCTCCTCCTGGAAAAACAACCACAATGACTATGCGAAAAGTGTAGATTCAGATCCACCAGTGCATTCTGCAAACAAGTTGAATTCCCTTTATCAAGTAGGTTGATTTATACCACAGGGACAACATCATCTCTTTAAACGCACTCTCTCTACTCCGGGAAAATCAAAACCACAATCAATATGCATTGTCGTTTTATCAGGCATGTTGATTTATACAATTGAGACCATTTGATTTTAAATCAAAGTCATTGACGAGAAGACATTAATTTACACCATTTGTTGAATGTAATATACGCAGTGAGTGCACAATTAACGAGCAATTTTAATAAAATCTACGACGTTGTGAAACATGTTCAATACTTTATTCATATGTACAAACAACTTGATTCTGTTCATGAAACACATCTTTCTTTAATATGTATATTTCGATATTATACAAGGAAAGAGTTTTTCAGTGACCATCGTACCGGCGATATCATTTATTAGTTTTTGTCAACTTTATTGTGACACCAGTCTTCCGTCATTCATGTATGGTAGTATGGAATTATTTAACACATACTACTTTTAGAGTTAATATATTATAGAAAACCGATCATGTATGTGTATATTGACTTCTCCAGGAGACTTTTATCTTCAGAAATAGACAGTGAAAACACAGTCAAAGATCTCTATATGTCGATTTCATTCGTCGAAAGTATATGCGACTCGAGCATTTTCCCCTTTTCTCTACAGGATTTCACGATTGCTAGAAATAACTTCCAGTAAATGTTCTGCACATCATATGTAACCCTTGTCCATATATAACACATCTGCGGAAAATAAGTTTGAAAACATGTAAACAGAAAAATGAAGACAAGATTTGTCGCACATGCCTTACGGTTAATGTTCTTGACACGCAGCCGACTTATAGACATATATTTGATATAGTATTATCTCTGTTGTATAAATCACTGTATCTGATAAAAGAACACTGAACTAGTTTCAGGATGCACAGGTTGATCTTGATCTACACAGTTATGTATTATGTTATCATCTCTGTTGTATAAATATATGAGTATGACTGATATAAAGTATGTATGGCCGTACACTGTGGTAAGATAAAATGTATATTAACTGACTCACTTCTAGCTATAAGAATATTATGATACATGCACTGCCAAACCGCCTGGACGCTTCAGTTAGTCACGTTTATGAACATGTTGTACAGTTTAGGTAAGATCCATACTCGTTTCACTCTGTTTACCTGTATCTGATACGTATATTGTGTTCTGATCTTTACCTAGTGCAATGTAAGCTGGCACGCTTAACAGTTGTTGTGCACCTTTAACTGCTGCATTTTCTTTTGATACGTGTCCATCTAAATCATTGATTTCATCAGTTATGCATTTTAATAAAGGGACAGACTCGCCTTTGTGACCTATCATCAATAATGCACCTTTATGAATAACTCGCTCTATTCGGGCTTATCATCAAAAACGTACCTTCATAAAGCGACTGAAATATGGACTAAGTGTCTTTTATCTTTAACGGGCCTTATCTAAATTGACCGACTTGCCGTTTATGGATCTATCAAAAGTAACGTACCGTTATTAGCAAGTTTTGAACATTAGGGGTCAAAACCCTTTACAGGGACTGTGCAGAACCGAGAACCTATTTCATCTATTTGTAAAAAATAAACTGTTAAAATATTCCTTTAATAACTTCTAACCAGTACTAAGCAACACAGATTCGAATATATTCTAGTGTATGAATAGTTAATATGATTATTCCTTCTCTCTCCCAAAATATATGCCGAAGACTAGTTTGAAAACATACAGGAGAAAAATATGGACAGTTTCTTTAAAAGAAATTGCAATTATTGAATAAAATCATGTCATTTTACCATTTGTCACGTTTTCGAAAAAACCTCTTCTACAAATGCCTCAAAACATGACTTTATGAGGAGAATATTTTAACTATTATCTCGTTAAATGCCTGCAACCTATACTTTCAACACTGATTGATCTTCACTTGCACAAATCGATTTGTGCATAGATGGTTTTAAAAGTGGTCTGTTGTTGATACATCTGCACATTTACAAGGCTTATTAAAATAGCTCACATGACGGCGATCGTTAATGTTTGTATATTATCGATACTATTATCAATGCTTTGGTCGCTTATCAATTTTAAAACTTTTGACTATAATACGTTTTAAACTGGGTCTACAAAACTGAAATGGGAAATCTTTAGACAGTTGAATACCTGCATATTAGAAGTCTGATTGGACTATGGAGAAGACATATACTGTACAGGAACAGTCATTATAAGTTTTAGAATTTTATTTTGTTTCGTCTTATAACTTATCTTTGTGTACAGGGAAACACTATATAATTCGTGCTTAACGTATATTCCAGCTCACGGGGAAGAAGGCGGGAGAGAGGTAGAGCTTTGTTCTCACGAACCAAAGGTCCCGAGCTCAAATCCCATGATTAGCGCGTTCTACCTTTTGGTTGTTCTACAACATCGCTTTGTTATTGGTTAAATCTCAATGAAGCATTCATCGAGCGTGATTAAAATTCAAATGAATACAATCTGGGGTTCATAAAGAAGACGCATTTAGAAAGGAGATATGCCCATTAAGAGCAAATTATCAGTATCCCTTCATCATATTTTCGCTGTCCAAGCAAATCAACCATAATGAATATGTGACAAGTGTTTTCACGTCGGTATCGGTCGCCTATGGGAGCCGCCATCTTTGCTTATAATCAACTTTCTGTGACGTCAGTTACACCCTTCCGATTATCACTGTATGAATTACCAAATTTTCAGATCGCATCTTAGGTATAGGTCAAAAATGACCGAAAGAGTAAAAGGCCGATTATAGGTCCAGAAAGAAAGGCCAATTTCCAAAATGTCTGGATCAAAAAGGCCGATTATGTGGAAGGACCACTTTTTGAAGTTTAATGGTGTAAATATTGTATGCATGTTTGTTTTAGATTATTAATTCATCATAGTGGGGCGGTAAATTTATCCTCGTTATAATTGATTACAGTTTGCTTTGAATATTTATTTAAACTTCCTTAATTAGATAATTTGAGAAGTTTGAGAACGTAATTGCCGTTAGTTTATTGAATAAGATAATAGAGAAGTTTGAGAACGTAAACTGCCATTAATTTAATTTATCAGGTAAAAAAAAAAGGCGATGGAAGGTAAACAAAACCACGACCTTGGCACGTGTAAAACACAATAGAAATTAGGAAATTCTATAACGTATAATCATTGCAAACATTTGAAAACATAATGGTAATGTTGAAAACATTACGGTAATAGGAGAAACTGCTAATTTTGAGCAAATGTCTCCTTTATTCACGATGTTTTTCAAAAGTCGTCTGCTACAAACGCTTCTTCAACAAAAAAATGGTCGACGTGTTAAATAAAGGGTAAATTTATTTTTTTATATTTGACCAAACATTCAAAATATTTATTTGTTTGTTAAAGAATGAATTGTAAAATAATTTCTCACAAACCTGCATAAAAATCCCTTATAATCCAAATGCTTTCTCACAAACCTGCATAAAAATCCCTTATAATCCAAATGATTTCTCACAAACCTGCATAAATATCCCTTAGAATCCAAATGAAATCGTCCACTTTCACAAACACAAAAGGTCACAGATTTTAACACCGAATTTTGGGAGAGCCTATGGGAAATGCTTACGTCATAGCGCGTGAAGATTTTACTCAAATTAACCGCGTCAGCACAAATTCCGCATTTGGATAGTTTAACTGTTAATTTCATAATAAGATCAAATTGCATATTTGTGTGGTATTTTTTTAGTCATGAATCTTCCCAAGAAATTTACAGTGTGATTCATAACTAAAAAGCAAACGCAACAATTCATGATCAGTCTGATCCCTGTCTCACAAGGGTTTCCCCCTCTTTCGTATGGTTTGGCACAAATCCTTTACACAACAAATTTGGGACAAATGCCGTGTAGCAAGAGAAATAAATTTTCCGAATTTGTTATGTGTGGATAATCCAAATTAATTGATGTTTATACCGATACTTATATTGAAATAAAACGGAATTGTGTGCAAATAAAACATAATGGACAGTTTGGACAATTAACCCTTTCCCACATACGGCAAATCTGCACCAGACAACTTTGAAACCATCTAGGCAAAACTGTGTACAAAACTGTTATAGTTGATTAGATTTTGACACTATTTCAAATATTTTCAATAATGTCACGACGGCCGTGTTCACCTTCCCATGTGTATAATGTCTTTATTACAACAGTACAAACTGTATGGCATCATATATAAATCAAGAAGGAAACAATGTGTCAACAGGCGTCAATCGCATTGTACTGTTGTTTATTGGAATTTAAAGGTTATACAACTCAAACAAATAACCATTAAGCACCGATCAGGGTTTTGATACGCTGATTGGTAGAATCTGCTGGCATGTCCATTAAATTAGGGGTAATACAATAATGAAATGACCATCATGCAATGCGTAAAATGTTACAGACGGACAAAAGACGATGTCGGTTCGTTTAAGAACAATCAATTGATCAGATCAATTAGCTTACACTTTATAATTAGTTACTGAAATATTATGTCTGTATGTAATGATGGCTGATTTTTTTCGATTCTGATAACAAGTATCTTTTCTAATTAATTGTTATCATGTCCACTATCCAGTTAGTTTTGAAAATGCCTGCCTATAGATTTTTTCACCACATAAATATTTTCGCTGTTGTCGACCAAGGGAATGAACATGGTTGATTACAGCCAGTGCTGTCCTTGTTTTCATTTGATCATCATCAAATTCATGACGTTTTGGGCAGTACTTCAACATACGGTTGTGAAAGACGTAACAGTATTGCAGTAATTAATTATATAGGAAAAGCTAAATCGAATGTTTTCAAACGAATTGACGTCTTTTGACTGCTGTAACATTTTACACGCCTTGCATGATGGTCTATTAATTATTTTATTACCCCTAATTAGTTGACTTGCTGTTTATTACCCCTAGTCGGCTGCTGCTTCTGATCAGCGCATCAAAGCCTCGGCGGTGCTTTGATGGTAGATCATAAGTAGTGTCTGATTGCTACCGGAAATATGATTGGGTTTTATGACCTTTAATTGGTTTTCAATAAGGAACGGTACAATGTTTTTAATTTTCGATTAATCTGTCAATTACGATTTTTGTCACAACGTTTACAACTTTATTTATACGTGTATTTGCTGTCATGTTTGTAGTGTTGTGTGGAGTGCCGGTGTAAGAAAGCCTTTATGGGCATGGGCGAAAATTGTTTTTGCTTTTGAGCGGTACAGTAAGCCTCTGCAAACGCATCCTGACGAAAAACCGACCATACAAATATGCAATTTTATCTTATTTGCACTTCACAATATGACCTCCGAATTGCGATGTGTGTGTGACGTGGCTCATTTGTGTAAAACCGCCGATTGATTGATCGATTGATTGAGGTTTAACGCCGTTTTTAACAATTTCTCAGTCATACTAACGTGTTTCCTGGTTTTCTCACACCAGTACTCCACACAACAATCTTCCCAAGCAACTGGCAGCTTTTCCACATAGACTTAGCCCATTGGTGGAAGACGAATGACGCATGTCGCAATGACTTTTGTCAAACGTCGGAAAGAAAGTTGGCCGAGCCGGGATTCGAAGTAAATCCGCCGAAGCTATGCAGTATTCATTCATCGTAAACTTTCCCGTGTCTTGTATTTGGAGGTAATGAATTGTGGTAAAATACATTCAATTAAAAACAAGTCACGATTTAAGAAATTGGACGATTTCATTTGGAATTAAAAGGGATATTTAAGCAGGTTTGTGAGAATTTTTCTCCAATATATAATATAAAAGTTTTACAACAAAAAACCATTTGGAAATTTGGTCAAAATTAACCATTTCATTTCTCCCTTTTCAACATTCACCAAATCTGCAGCAAATGACTAATATGGAAAATCTCTTTGCCGTCAATTTCAGAGTATGTAGGGAAGGGATCGAATTATGTCTGCTCAAAAGTCTCGCCGACAGATCCTATTACAGTAGCGTCCGACCACTACCGGAAATTTGATTGTTTCTATGACCGTTGATTGTTCTACAAAAACGACGGTTCATTATGTCTAACGAGCTTTAAAATCATAACAACTGTCAAATATATAAACGAATGAAATTATCGTATAAATAAATGTTAACACATATATATTTAATTGACTGATATATATTACACGAGTAAATAGATCTAGTAATACTATAATGTAAACAATGGCCGCGCTCATGCTGCGCACCGATCAGCACAAATAGTCATCTTTAAATAGTAATATCTTCATTATTATGTGTATATTAATGAAATGCATAGTAAATAAATGTTCATTAAGTCAATATTTTTCAATTCAAAGCGAGTTGTCATCAGCCAAGCGTATTCCTATAAAACCTTCAATGGCACATTATGTATTACATAACCGTTCGATGACAATTGATGAAATTTCTCATAACCGACGTTAATTTCGATAAAAGTAGCTGTGTTGTGGATCTTTAAGGCCTTGTATATTTCTATTATTGTCTGTAATGTATGTGAATTAGTGTTATACTTTTAAATTTGATTTAAACCAATTTGTATATTGTTCACAATATTTACGTACCTTACAAGGCACTTGCAAAACAACAAATGAAATAACTTTACTCTTACATATCCGATAAAACAAAATACAGATTTACCTATTGCACACATAATTGCAAAGTACAAACGAAACAGTATTTTAAAAAACCACTTTCATACCTTAAACTTGTTTGATTATTTGATGTCATTTAATAGTTGTGTCATTGCAATTGTCCATTTTTGTTTATTTAAGAATGTCCTGTCCGCCGTGCAGGTGTATCGAAGGAGAAAGGTATGCAGCGTAGACTTCAGTACTGATATTCTCTGTGACCCACGTAAATATGACGACTAAGAGGAAAGCACAAGTTATCAAAACACCATCAATTATTAGAGGGAGATAACATTCCCAAAACAGACGTACACTTGTCAGAGGAAATTGTTTGTACTAGATATAACGGGAAACTATTTGAATACTAATGTAAATTTCACGAGGAGTGCGCTACCATATAACGCAAACGATATTGCGATATACTTCGACAAGGGTGGAAAGCATACATCCCTGATTAGCATAATCGACGAGCTTACTCAACTTCTTTAAATTACGAAACATTTGCTTTGAAGAAAAAGAATGGGGAACTGCATATCACGATACTCTTTGGTTCAAAAGTGTTCACCCTGTCCGCCTTGTACACCTTATTCACCTTGTCCACCCTCTTCACCTAGTTTACATCGTTCACCTTCTCCACCTAGTTCACCTCGTCCACCTTCTCCACCTAGTTCATATCGTTCACATTATACACATAGTTCACCTTATCCACATTCTTCACCTAGTTCAGCTTTTCAACATTCTACACCATGTTCACTTCGCCCAGATAATACACATAGTTCACGTAATCGAAAGTATTTGCTTTGTGGTATAACTAATTCACCTGAACCTGTGTTACCCCTTGCACATCGATTATCATTGAAATGTAATGGTGATGTCAATACCTGCCATTCTACAGATATAAGTGATGGCGGCTGGATTACAGGTGGAGTAATGTTAGACAACGACATACTATCTGTGGTTGATTATATTAACTACAGTGTTAAGATAATTGACGTTAACAATAACAAAGTAATATCCTGTATAATACTACCTACACGACCATGGGATATAACTCGTGTAGAACGAGAGCAGGTTGTCGTAACTTGTTACGATAGACTCGTATTCATAAAGGTTGGTGAGACATTGTCTGTAGTAAAAGAAGTGAACACTAGCGATGACTGTTTAGGTATTGTTTATACAAACAACACATTGATTGTGTCTTTTCTGCATCCTGGCTTATTAAAAGTCCTTGATGTCGAAGGACACATATTAAAAATCATCTCAACAGATGACAAAGGACAGAATATGTTTGAAGAGCCATGTAGCATTGCACTTAGTCCGGACCAGAAAACACTATATGTATCCGATGAAGGCAACCACAGTGTGACACGCATGGATCTTAACGGTACTGTACAGCATGTTTATAAGCGTGACACGATGTCGTTTCCACGCAGTCTGGCAGTAGATTTAGAAGGTAATATTTATGTAATGGGACGAGGGCCATACATTATACATATCATCGCACCACAAGGTACAATCAAACGGCTTATACACGAAGAAATATCAGAAGTCATGATGAACAAGCCATTTGCAATTATACGTTGTAAAAAGGATAAACTATTTTACATCAGTCATTTTATAAGATATAATAATCCTGTAAATATAGTTACTGCTTATCAGATAGGATGAACTATACATCAGAGGTGAAAATGTATCTCAGAACTGACTACGAATGAGCTGCGCGTCAGGAAAACGAATCGTAATTAAAATTTGGTAAGTGTAGATCCAGATCATTGTGTTAACCATGCACACATCTAAGTGTCCGTTTACCAGACGGAGTGATTAATACAATAGAGATAATACTATATATCAGAACTGACAACACATGGGATGCGCGCCAGGAAAGCCAACAGTAGTTAATATTCGGCAAGTGTTGATCCAAATCAGACTGTAAATCCTGAAAACATCTAAGTGACCGTTTATCAGAAAGAGTGATTTATACAACACAGATTAAACTATATCGTAAAGAGAAAGAAAAACAATCAAACAAAATATGTGGCAAGTGTTGTTCAGATCAAACTGTGATTCCCGCAAACATTTATGTTCCTTTTCATCGTATAGTGGGATTTATATAACCGAGAGTATAACACATATTAAAGCTCGACTCAAAACCCGAAAATAATTAAATGCTTCAACATATTGTTATGAAGTCCAAACAGATGCAGGTCGCTAAAGCCTTAACATTGGTTCTCGCAGACCGTCACAAATTCCTCCAATGTTGGTTCTCCTTGTTATCGGCTTCATAATATTGCAATCCTTCATAACTGTATCATACATTGATGAGGAATAACGTAACAAAAGGACTGGGAGTATCCGAAGATGATCTTCCTACGTTGTCGGCTCCCCAAGATTACATTCCGTCATAACTGTATCATATACATTGACGAGGAATAACGGAACAAAAGAACCGGGATATTCGGCGATGGTTTCCTACGTTTTCGTCTCCCCAAGATTACATTCCGTCATAACTGCATTATATACATTGACGAGGAATAACGGAACAAAAGAACCGGGGGTATTCGACGATGGTTTCCTACGTTTTCGTCTCCACAAGATTACATTCCGTCATAACTGCATTATATAAATTTACGAGGAATAACGTAGAAAAAAGGACAGGGAGTATTTGACGATTGTTTCTCTTGAGAACGACATTCGTGTAGTCTGATCTTGATCTACAGTAATTGTTTCTCATTAATCAATAGGAAACAGGGAAAAACTCTAAAATTGGATATAGAGCAATTGTGAAAATACTCAAGATAAAGATGAACACAAATATTGGAAATATTTGTCTTAATGACAGAAGTTGGATAATTTTGCTTGGCATGAAGATATTAAGTATATTGTCATATGTTTTAAATGTGAAGAAATACCAATATCATGTGTTGAATAAAATCGCTACAAGTCAGGAAATGGAAATTAACCGTTTAACTGTTATTTCATTCCTTGGATGTAGACATGAAATCGACGTACTCATGTAAGAATACAAGTTATGTACTGTACTGCAGTTTTAGTTACTCGCGTTTTTATGTTCCTTATATATTATAAATGTGAAGATAAATATATTTGTGTGTGTTTTAATTGAATAAAACAAAAATCGTTGTCAGACAATGTCAATCAAACTGTTTAGGCGTCGTTTACGTCTTTTGATGTAAAAACTGGAAACATTCAAGTTAAAATTATTTACTGAATTGTCACTCATATGAATGTATTATGTAGTTATAGAATTGTAGAAACCAGAAGCTTTAAATACTGAATAAACATATTGTATTGTATAATATTATATTATTTCATATGCGGTTTCGACACAGTAATGCATGGAAAGTTTGAAGCATTATTTTTTTATTTCACTGCATCTGTTATCATTACTGATAAGTCTTCATTTAATACCCTTTACTGTACAATCTTTAACACCGAATTATAATATATATGTCTGTGCATATGAATGAATGATTATCATTCTGAAACAGATTATAGAAATTCTTTGCGAAAAGGAATAACATTCGATAGCTGCAGAATCATCTTAGTTTGACTCTCCAGGACGAAAACAAATTAGTGATATACATGTATGTGTTAACATTTCATTTCTTTTTTTAGGAAAGATAGTTTAATAAATTTCAATCATAATACAAATGTCCATGATTTCAATCCTTTTAATACGGACACGATATTTGATTCCACAAATTTGCTGAGAATGCCATTATTAAATGTCATAATTTTAATGTATACATAGGAATACGTTCCGGTGAAAATATTGCAAGCACTTTACACAAGTCTAACTCTTGAATCACGTGATTTGATTCTAGTACTTCCGGTATGATTTATCAATCGTAATGCTATCCCCGCAACCCTGAGCGTCAAGGAAAGATTCTATTAGTTCAACTTAGTCTTTATTATGACCAAGCCTTACCCACTAAACCATTGATATGTTTGACTGATATCGTGTGCGATCAATATTTGTATCGTTTGCCTCCAGATCATGCAGTCTTTTTTCAAACACAACACAAACTTGGCTATTTTGCTTAAGATATTTGACTTGTTACAACAATTAAAAGCAAGTTTCTTCAATGATCGAATTGTGTGATCTTGGTTTCATTCGGATAAAAGGGGCAAGTATTGCCCCTTACAAAGCAAACCACTTAAGAACAATTGCTTAAACATTGTCAAACAGTGGACCAATGGTTAAAGGGAGTTAATAAAACTAGTTTAACAAAATCATGAAACATATACATGAAAACTATACCCCTTGATTGAAAACATTTTTTTCTAATCTTGTTTAAATTCATGTTATCACACAAATCTCGTTTTCAATACGTTGTCATACGAAAACACGGTAGTTTCTGTGTGACAGATATCGAATGGAATGATCTACTGAAGATGAACGCCGTTTTCGTAACTTTTCTAGTTATGCCTTTCTCACACTTCGCACAGCATCCTTCCAGGGAAACTGGCTAACTTCCCACATAAACTATTTTACTCAATGGAAGGTGTCTATTATCGGCAAGAGTGAATGACCGAGTCAGGATTTGACCTAGCGACTCCATCGTTGATATTCTTCGTCAATACCGATAGATTTATCACGCGTCGGCGATTTTTGTTTTGACATATGAATTTCTGCATATGAAAGGTTATAATCCTTAATTGAAAACATCATCTCCAAATCTAATTAAAATTCATTCATCAAATGAATCTCGTTCTTAGTACATTAAAACTAATGAAATGGTAATTTCTATGTGAGAGGTATCAAATGGATTGATATATAGAAGTTGAACTCCGTTTTCGTATTTTTTCTAGATATTTCACGGCGTTAAGTTCAATCCTTCCAAGGTACCTGGCTACCGTCCCATATCAACTAATTAACTAAATAGTGGAAGTTATCAATCGGCAAGACTGAACGACCGAGTCAGGGATCGAACCAATACAGCTATCGCGACTCGACGAAGTAACACCCTCCCTTTTCCCCAAATTTAAACATATGAAGGTACGATGTGTAAAACCGAAATAGATATATCCATCATTTGATAAACATTTAATATAAGCGTCATCGTCTTCGATCTACGACTATCATACGTTCAAAACTGGCAACCGTAAGATAATGTCTGTATTTGCCTTTCTTGTTTACCCGCCATCCGTGTGAGATAACCCCAATGCCGTCGTACATTTCCTGTATATACAGTATGCGGTGAGCATATGATAATTTGCTATTTTTATAAAGATCTGTGACGTTTATCTATCTTATAACTGGCGCTGTCACCTTAACCTGTGAAACAAACAGCCTGGCAATCGAACGACGAACAATGGGTACGGATTTATAACTGGCGCTGTCACAATAACCTCCAATGCAGCTTCAAAGCGGAGCCACACAATATTTGCCGAAGATATGAATTTATTTTCAGGAAATTGGACACAATCAGTCTTGTACGGGTTGGTCTCCTAGCGAGCATTGATCAGATGGTTGTCACCGAGTTAATCATGTGACGGAAATACTGATAAAAATTGAATTAAGAATCAAACAAATATGACCACATCATACACACAGAACTTATGAATTATTGTTTTTTCCGATATGAAAAACTAATAATAAACAAGTAATTTAAGTTGTATCTTTCAGAGCACTCCCTTGAATAGGTTAGTTAATGTATTCATAGTTGTAATAAAGTACGAATGAATTAGGTATGACATAAATCCGACGTCATGTAGGGTAAATGCGCTGGATTAAAGATCGGCTGTCCAATGCTCGATTCCATTGACGGAGATCAGCGTAGTGTGCCCTTGGGCATGGAAGAATTCCAAGCCAAGTATTGGTGAGTTCATCGGTGAGTAAAGATAGGTGTCTCGTATCCATGATACTTGGATGAGTGTATCGTCGCCACGTATACAATATTAGCTAAGCAATTCGATAAAACACATGTCCAACGTTACCGATAATTACCTTTAGTTTGACCTGAAGTGTGTTTAGTTAAGTTTGGATTCCATGAATGAAATTGGTAAAAGTCTACTCCATCAAAAGAAAATGGGAATACATACCAACGATTCAAAGACATTCAAGAAGAAGAGTTTTGCAAAAATGTTGTGTTATAACAAGATGTATCTTTGTACCCCAAAACAGGATGTATTATAATAAAATGTATCTTTCTTTGCGGAGGTCACACAGTTTAAACTCGATTCAAAACCCGATGTGTTATAATAAGGATTGTTTTTGTATATGCGGAACACACAGTTTCAACTCGATTCAAAGCAAGATGTGCTATAATATGGTGTAAATTTGTAAGCAGATAAAACAGTTTAAACTCGATTCAAAACCCGATGTGTTATAATAAGACGTATCTTTGTACATTGACAGAGATTTTTGTCAATCTGTTTTCCAAGTCGTCCACTGCATATTTGCTGTATGTGGAAAGTATTAAGTTAACCATATTTTATCCTTTCCCATAGAGATTAAACCTTCACTTTATGAATACATGTTTGCCTTTGATTAAAAATGCAAATTAGATTGCACATCTATGTTTACTGTTAGATCCAACACGGTTTATCTATCCTTTATTAACCCTTTCCCACTAAGTGACATATATACGCATTTTGACAACTCTACAGATCTAAGCTGAAGGAACATGTGATATAAGGCATAGAATGGGAATGGCTTGATATCCAGTAATTTCAATTGACAATATAAACTGAGAGATCATTTGACTTGAAAAATAAAATAAACAGTTAACATTTTAATGTTTATATTAAATTGTTCAAAAAAGAGCCTATAATGCTTAAATCTGAGACTACTAAAACTTATTATAAAGGAAACATTTGAACATTTAAATGATATACACGTACCCTATGAAGCTAAAAACAGTTATTTCTAATGAGACCCTGTGTATCCGAAATTCAATTACATTTTCATCTATCCGAAAACTATGTAACTCGTTAACAAATTATTTTCTTCTAAACAGAACAAAGCATCACAAAATGAAAAAATGTAATCAATTCATGACCTCATTTTTATACGATAAATGAATTATTATGCAGATGATCAACACAATAAGAAATTTAGATATTACCTGATAGTCCATCGCGTCCGCCATTAGTTGGTTTTTGCCTGACTCCTTTACATAGTAATAAGGGGAAGGAACTCCAGACTAAAACTATCTGTGCAAACTTATCGAAACTTTTTATAACGAAAGCGGAATTATTGAATAAAATTGAAACTATCGTGCTCATTGTAAGCATTTTTTCTTTTACCACACTATTTAAAAAAGCCGTCTGCTGAAATGCAGGACAAGGATATCAAATTGACTGGATCAGTGTCTACAATGTGAAATGTGACAATTGCTCACTTTCAAGATATTCCCATTAATATGAACAAACAGACGAAATACAAAGAACAACGACACATTTTGAACTGTACTAAATAGGCACACAGTCAAATTTAAAAAAAATACTACAGAGTAATATTAAAGTTAAATTAATAGTGTACAACTTCAGATTTTGTTTCTGTCGAAAGAGTCTTGGACAATTGGATGATAGAAAGAAGAAAGAAGGAAAACCAAAGATTGATGCAAGAACTGAGAAGATATCTGCATCAAGTAAGTTGGTATCATTCAGATATGTTGATGAAATCGATATCCACCATTCTACAGATACGGATGATTGTGACTGCTGGATAACTAGAGGAGTAATGTTAGAAAGCAACATGCTGGCTTTGGGTGATCATCATAACTGCAGTATGTTGATGTTAACATTGATATGCTCTATAAAACTCCATTAATCTTCATGTGATATTACACATGTAGATAAGATCAGATCGTAACGATCTGTCTCACTTGAAATCAGTATCGTTTGCATTTTGATTATCAAAATAGTCATAACTGTTACTACATGAGTAATGAAGACGCCTGATTTTGAGCATGGAAGGGTCTACTTTAAACAATTCGGCTCTGAAAGAGTGAAACCCGTTTTCATTAAGGTTGGTAAGACATTGTCTGTAGTGAAGAACGTGAACATTATCGGTGACTATTATGGTATTGTTTATACAAAAAAACCATTGCTTGTCTCTTTTCTGAATCCTGGCTACGTAAAGCTTAATATGGAAAAGGCATAGCCTCAAAACGAGCACAAAAACAGAACAGAACAAGATATTACATAATATTATTAAACAGAAGAAACATATCAAAAACCTTTCAATTATTCTTACAAATCAGAACATTTACATTTTATCAAAGAGCTCTTTAATCTTTATGACCAGGGCCTTTTGTATAATCCATGCTCAATCCTGAAGGATATTTGTAGTAATTTACAAAATAAGCTCTCTGGGTCACTAAAACAGAAAGGAGTTGCTCTGAATCTAAACAACTTAGTGTTTCCATCTAAAGCAGTCCAAACATCCACTTTTATCGCTCTAGAGACTTACCTGCTAGACTGTCAGATGACAGATACAATGTAATCTGCAGTATCTAGAATATAGTTCCAACGTTGTCCATTGAAGTTTTAAAACAAGCACAAATTGAGACATGACTAGAGGGGACTATATAAAAAAGTTCCAACTCTGATCATATCCCGGGTCGTGAAAGTTCATGGTGTTGGCAAGTCTTTTCTTCACTGATCATCCTTCAGATCCCGGATGTGTGAAAGTGTTTATCATGTTTTATGTGGGTGAGTGTTTATCATGCTGTATGTGTGAAAGTGTTTATAATGTTGTACGTGGGAAAGTGGTTATCATGTTGTACGTGTGAAAGTGTTTATAATGTTGTACGTGTGAAAGTGTTTATAATGTTGTATGTGTGAAAGTGTTTATCATGGTGTATGTGTGAAAGTGTTTATAATGTTGTACGTGGGAAAGTGGTTATCATGTTGTACGTGTGAACGTGTTTATAATGTTGTACGTGGGTGAGTGTTTATAATGTTGTATGTGTGAAAGTGGTTATCATGGTGTATGTGTGAAAGTGTTTATAATGTTGTACGTGGGAAAGTGGTTATCATGTTGTACGTGTGAACGTGTTTATAATGTTGTACGTGGGTGAGTGTTTATAATGTTGTATGTGTGAAAGTGGTTATCATGTTGTATGTGTGAAAGTGTTTATCATGTTGTATGTGTGAAAGTGTTTATCATGCTGTATGTGTGAAAGTGTTTATAATGTTGTACGTGGGTGAGTGTTTATAATGTTGTATGTGTGAAAGTGTTTATCATGTTGTATGTGTGAAAGTGTTTATCATGTTGTATGTGTGAAAGTGTTTATACTGTTGTACGTGGGAAAGTGTTTATAATGTTGTATGTGGGTGAGTGTTTATAATGTTGTATGTGTGAAAGTGGTTATCATGTTGTATGTGTGAAAGTGTTTATAATGTTGTACGTGTGAAAGTGTTTATAATGTTGTATGTGTGAAAGTGGTTATAATGGTGTACGTGGGAAAGTGGTTATCATGTTGTATGTGTGAAAGTGTTTATAATGTTGTACGTGTGAAAGTGTTTATAATGTTGTATGTGTGAAAGTATTTATAATGTTGTACGTGGGAAAGTGGTTATCATGTTGTATGTGTGAAAGTGTTTATCATGTTGTATGTGTGAAAGTGGTTATCATGTTGTATGTGTGAAAGTGTTTATCATGTTGTATGTGTGAAAGTGTTTATAATGTTGTACGTGGGTGAGTGTTTATAATGTTGTATGTGTGAAAGTGTTTATCATGTTGTATGTGTGAAAGTGTTTATCATGTTGTATGTGTGAAAGTGTTTATCATGTTGTACGTGGGAAAGTGTTGATCATGTTGTATGTGGGTGAGTGTTTACCATGTTGTATGTGTGAAAGTGTTTATAATGATGTACGTGGGAAAGTGTTTATCATGTTGTACGTGTGAAAGTGTTTATAATGATGTACGAGGGAAAATGTTTATCATGTTGTATGTGTGAAAGTGCTTATAATGATGTACGTGGGAAAGTGTTTATCATGTTGTATGTGGGAAAGTGTTTATAATGTTGTACGAGGGAAAGTGTTTATCATGTTGTATGTGTGAAAGTGTTTATAATGTTGTACGTGGGAAAGTGTTTATAATGTTGTATGTGGGAAAGTGTTTATAATGTTGAACGAGGGAAAGTGTTTATCATGTTGTATGTGTGAAAGTGTTTATAATGTTGAACGAGGGAAAGTGTTTATCATGTTGTATGTGTGAAAGTGTTTATAATGTTGTATGTGGGAAAGTGTTTATCATGTTGTATGTGGGAAAGTGTTTATCATGTTGTACGTGGGAAAGTGGTTATCATGTTGTACGTGGGAAAAGTGTTTATCATGAAACATATGTGTACATTTTCGAGCAGAAAGTAATATGTTAAAACAGCTTAGTAGTTTATATAATATGACCTGTTTTCGACAAAACATCATTCTAGCAAATTCGCGACCGAAGCACTTATTCCCATCTACACATTGTGAATTCAACGAGTTTATATTTTGTTCAGCATGTAGTTGACTATTGACGTTAAAACCATGTTAGATTTCGAATCCAATGTATCCCGTCAGCCCTTCCCCTTACCCGGATAATAATTGCGAACTGTATATTGTGGGAACGCCCGGGAATATTCAAATTAATTTTAACGTGTTTTTAACGTAGGGAGACGGGAGAAAGTCAGTGTCGTGGTAAGTTATCGATATATTGAACCTGTTCCCTGAAACAGACTATAGCTGACGCCTTTTGAAATCGTTGTTGGAAAATGATAAAAAGGTTATCAGGAATTAAGCCCTGATATATGACGCCTTTTGGCAGCAGACGTCTATTGAAAATGTTGTGGGGGAAATGAAACCAATACACATTTAGTTTTCCCATAATGGTATCAATAAAACACGCGGTATTAATATACCGATGATCAGTGCTTATCGATGAGCTGCACTTAACTAATAACGCAGTCATGGTTATATGTAGAGTTCGAGTTATATGTAAGGCGCGTCTAGTGAATTGAGATCATATTGCATCTGCATCCACAAAGTCTTAACAAAGCTATCACTATCCGTCTACATGTAGTTCAGAGTAAAAGGCATATTTTTACCAACAAACCAGAAATGTACCGCAATATTTGTTCGCAAATATACCTTTGTATGATCCTGTAAGACCTCAAATCCGTCCTTGATGTTGAAAAGTTATGTTAGCTGTTTGGAGACTGAAACCTATGACAGGTAAACAACATCAGAAGTATTGAATTGTTTTATATGCAAGAAAAGCCGTGATATAACTTCCATGATAGCTAAAGTGGTGTAAGACAATTTTCATTTCAGTACAACCGTACGGTAACTAACAGTAGCCACACATTCAAATAAATTAAAGCTATTTATTAGTCAAATGATCTTTTAGAAGCACGTAAATTACTGCAACGTGAAATAATTTTGTGAATTTTGCATACATGTCAATGTTCCGAAATATTGTTTTGGCCTGTCAAAAATACATTACTTATAATTTTCACAGTTTGTTGACATGGAGAAGAAGATATGTTTTGTGAGGAGTTGTGTCCCTTTCTTTGTGTGACACTTATGGACATTTTCATTATGATGGAAACATAATAACATATCGTTTTTAAGAAAAATGTCATTTGAAACCAAATATGCGATGTCAAGAATATGATTTGGAAATAAGGAATAAGATACGATAGCAGCATAAAGGCATCTTTGTTTGACTTTCTAGAACAAAAAAACTTTCAGTGACTTTTTAACATTTTATTTCTGTTTTGTCACAAAGTAGTTCTATATTCTGTTTTAAAATGTTATTCATTCATTCTTATGAACAGACATATAGATAACCATTCGATGTAAAAGAGTGTACAGTTATTAGAAGAATCATTGTCAGTTTTTACTGTATGTGTTTTCAACAAACATTTATCGCAAAAAAACGTCCACATTCCCATTCATTCATTTTTAAAAGCGCATATGAGGTTATACACACAACACAAAGCAATATGTTTGTTCAGAAATTTAGGCTTCTGACTCATTATACAAATCTACATATACATAATCAGTTCATATGAGTGACATAACCGTAAAGGGGGTTCATATATTGAACATGTTATGTATGCGATTATAAGCAGCACACACAAAGTTCAAACAGACAAAAGAGAAACTTGAGGCTTTTATCTCGTTTTAATATAAATTTACGTTCAGTTATCTAATGTGTTATAGTGTTTCCATTAAGTGGAGCGCAGCATGTTTATATACGTGTTATTCTTTCGATTGTGTAAACCGCTTTGTCAGATAAAGGGACACTGATCGGTTATTAGGATGAACAGGATGCCTTTAATACTAATTACGGCTCTCATTCCAGACGTTCATCTCATTTGTAGTCAATTATATGATAAAGTACTATCTATGTTATGAACATAGATCTATCATATTGCAGGAATCACTGATTGATCTGGACCTACACTTGCAGCACATTCCTTATGCTAATTTGTTTCCACTCGGTGGAGTGCAGCGTGTTCATAGATATGTTATTCTATTATTTGTCTAAATATATCTAGCATGTAAAGAGATACGTATCTGTTTGCAGGATGAACAGGTGAATCTGAATACGGTTGGTTTTCCTGACACGCATTTCATGTGTAGTCAAGTATATGATATGTTATTAACTCTAAAAATCTACACTTGCCGAATATTATTAACGTTTCGTTTTCCCGAAGCACAGCTCATTTGTAGTCAGTTATGAGAGGTAGTATTATCTCTCTTGTATAAATCACCATCATTTTATCTGATAAGCAGAAACTATATTTACATGATTATTTAATCCTTGAAAATGACTGATGTAAAGACTGTGATCTGTTTTACAATATATTATTGCATCTGGACTGTTTATCCCTCATATTTCTTCGTGTAATATATTTATATTTGTACAGTATCGGGTGATTATATGCAAATTGTTTGACCCCCGTCCAGCTATATAAACATCACCATCTCTATCAACCGCGAGACTGCGTGGAGACATCAGTTCATCATGTTTATACACATGCTGTACATTACTGTTTAGATCCATACTTGTCACACTATGATTGCCTTGATCTGATACATATAGTGTTTTCTGGTCCGGACTAAGTGCAATGTTACATGGCTTTTCAAACAATTTGTGTCCGTTTTTATCTGTTGAGATAATATTTAATATGTGCCCTTCTAAATCAAGAGTTTGTATGGATCCAGGATTCAGAAAAGAGACAATCAGTGTGTTGTTAATATAAACAATACCACAACAGTCACCAATAATGTCCATTTCTTTCAGTACAGACAATGTCTTACCAACAGTTATGAATATGAGTTTATTGTCACATAAAACGACAATCTGATCTCGTTTTACACGCGTTACATTACATGGCCGTGAAGGAAGTTTTATACAGGATATCACTTTCTTACTGTTAATATCAATTATCTTAACACTATAAGAAAGACAATCAACCAAAGATAGCATGTCGTTGTCTAACATTACTCCACCTTTAATCCAGCCGTTTTCATTTGTATCTGTAGAATGGCGAGTATTGACTTCACCATTATATTTCAATGATACCCTAGTTGAAGCAGACTCGAGTATTATCCTAGTTATAGATACAGGTTCAGTCCATTTGTTGTCAGAACCTAACCTTGACCAGATATGCCCCATGTTAACCTATTTTGTCAATGTCTTTTGTTTCGTATTTTGCAATAGTTGATATCGACAGTAACGCTCATCAGGGATCTATACGCTCAAATTGTTATTGAAATTTGTTGCAAATAGTTGATAAACTACAATTTACACTCATTGTGATCAGTGGTAGCACAAGCAGAACAGCAGCGTTCCTCATATATTCATTAATGTTATTCAAAACGTTTTGTTATAACTTTCTTCTTAAGGCTTGAATCTCTGGTTTTGGCATGCTGTCTGCCTTTAATAAGTGTTGGTGTCTCAATAATCAGGCCGTTTTGAATTACATAGGTATTTATTCCAAACTGTAAATAAAACCTGCGTTTCCCATTATATTAGCCTTTAAATGGGTCACAGTGGATGCCAGTATTCAAGTGTTTGGCTGTCTATCTGTCTCCTCTCAGATACCTGCATGATACCTCACGGACATACTTAAAGAAACAAAAATGGATAATGACAATGAAACAACAATCGAATGACATGTAATCAATATATTTTACTTATATGGTTAGATGTTTCGTCCATACCGATGTGGTGAGGCGTTGAAATTGCTTAAACGACTAGAAGTTGAACATAGCAGAGCCTGATCTGGCTGCGGGACGAATCATATCGATATTGATTGTCTTGATCGCATGACCCCGAAGGTCGGTTTTAGTCTGACGTATAGCTGAACATACATCAAGGTGAAAGCGAGCGAAGGGTAGATATGCAGTCTTACACTAAAACACTTGACAGCTTAATTCGTTACATGTCACGCATCATAGTTCATGCTCGATTTTCCTTTCAAAAATTCCTTTCAAAATATGTTAAATAAGATATAAAATAAATAAAGGAAAATGTATGGGTTTATAGTCCTACCGTTGCATTTAGTACATGGTCTTTTGACTTTCTAGGCTTCCAAAAGGTATGTGGTTTTAAAACTGATATATATATATATATATATATATATATATATACATATATAAAGAGAGATTGATGTACTTAAGCCAAACTAAAACAAAACAAAACTTACAATTATTTAACCTGTTGATATATTCTCCACTATTCGATCCGTAGAACTCTGCGTATAAACAGCTTCGTCGAATCAACTGTATAGAAGAGTATATAATGTGTATTACTATCGACTTTTACGATATCATATATATATAGGTGCTATATAAGTCGTTAATCGTTGTTTTTGCATGACAATTTTATCCAATCAAAAAGGTCACAATACACCCAACTAATTCCTTCCTTGTTGTTAGACTTATCTCACCATTATGTGGGTAAATTTACATAATGAAACAAGATTAAGATATTTCTCCGACATATATAGGTATAAATACATGGTGAAACATGAAAGACATATCTCCACCCTATACGGGTATATTTACGTGGTGAACTATATTAAAGACTTATCTTCACAATATAGAAGTACAATAACATGGTGAATAATGATTAAGTCATATCTTCACTATGTATGAGTTACATAGTGAAATATAATTAAGACATGTTTCCACAATATATGGGTAATTTAACATGGTGAAAGCATGATCTTATGTATGTAGAATAATTCAATAACTTTTGAAACATATTAAGTATATTTAACGTTTTAATGCTACAGTTTGGTAGTTTATTCCTTTAAGCTTTCACACATAGAGAGTCCGTGTATCGCGTTTGCAGCGGACGGTTTTTTAGAAACAACGTGGAAATGACAAAAATTCTTATACTGAATATTTGGTTTTTTTTTTATCACGGAGAGTAAAATGCAGCACTATGGTAGGCCTAGACAAATAGGTGGAGGTCAACTGTATGGAAGCTGGGCACACCAAATTTAACCTAAACAGGCATGTTGGGCTTTGTAAAGTATATAATACATTGGTGCTTCACATTGAAACGATGAGATAGTATAATTTAATGCTGTGATGAAGTAAACAAGTTCAAATTCAAACTGTAAAATTAAGCAATGTGAGTTTTAGGTCTGTTTTTTTTATACTGAAAATGAACGTACACAACAAAGGTGTTGCTTATATTTTTTAACTTCATTTATCAACATTTGAATATTGTATTACCACATGTATTTAAAAACAACAACATAAGAGCACCTGACCTTTTTGCTGTACTTTAGAAAAAAAAGATTTTATGTTATATAGGGATTTTTTCTATGTCTACATCCATAACTTTTTTACTTGTATCTGATTATATTAAACTGTTCACACACATAACAAATCTGCAGCAGAAAATAATTAAGAATATTTAGTCAAGGAAACTCTTAATAGATGGATGACCAATTATTGCATTATGCTGAAAACAATGTGACAAAAGGAGTAATTATTCATTTCTCTACAATGTCTTTCAATGTCGTCTGCTGTGGATGCGTTTGAAAATGCCTACATGTGGGAAAGCGTAAAAGGTATTGACTGTAATGAAAGGAAGAGAAAAGTGATTCTGTATCCAATATTGTTATCACTATTTTAAAGCATTGAATCTTTTTTTAGGTTAGATGGAGACACTCCACAGTGGAGACCCCAGATTATATTGAAGGACTGTAACAGAGTCTTTCAGAAATGGGCATATCATCCCACAACTGGAAGATGATCCAAGCAACCCAGTTGTTTTCTTTGATAAGTCCCTGTTTTAAAGACGATATTTAGGCCAGTCTAAACGAATACCAACTTTTCAGGTTTGTAATTAGATTATATCAGTTTCAAACAGGAACATCTTGTCACACAATTGATGCTACAGACATATCATAATGGTTTTATTGAATATATTTTAACCTGCACTAAAGCAATAAATACGTGTATAAATTGTATCAATTAACTAAAATTAGCCCTTTATATATTTTCTTGTACATGTTTGTCCGGATGTTAAAGTGCTATTATTTTTCTTATCTGGTTATCTGTTTGTTTTTACAGAATGTCTTCTGATCGTCCAGGGGTTGTGTTTGTACTCCCTTATGCCACAGATCCTGAGGTTGCTGTCGATATTTTGAGAGCAGGGGCCATAGTTGGAGAAGAGTTCCCTGATGTACTGCACGTGTCATGTATAACAGAAAAGAGACAGTGGCACATGTATGAGGAAGTGGGACCTCTATGTCACAACAGCAACAGTGCCTGCCATAGACCAGCTGTCTCCAAACCATCAAAGAACCATTTAAGAAAATGTTTAATTTCAAACATTTGTTGAGTTTTAATTGAAATATGTAGAATATTTGCCTATTATTTGTTGGGTCACTGTTTTGAATCACTATATTTTTATGCATATATTCTATCATTTAGAACTTTTTTGCTGTGTTCAAATTCTATTTTGAAATTGCAATCATAATACACCTGATGAAAGTATGCAGATACTTCTTTAGTTTGTGCATTAATCATTAAGTTCCAATGTCCACGATGACTCCAATTAACCTAATAAATATCATTTATAGCCGTACAAAATCTAACCCTCGTTGCAAATGTGATGTTTATGTGTTCAACATTAAATGAAGGAACAACCATATAGCTTAGCAGAAGAGTTAATACTGCAAAGGTTAACATGAAATACATTGGTTATATAGAAATATGATTCACTAGCTAAGGGGCGTGGCTTTGAGTGGATACACTTTCATGCATGAGTTAATTTAGTTAAGACAATATACACAGCCCCTTTCAAATGTCATTAATTCAAATTCAATTTTGAAATCGCAATCATAATTAGACCTGCGGAAAGTATGCAAATACTGCTTTAATGTATTCAATGTGTGAATGGCACATGTATAAAGTTTGCACATACTGCTTTAATTGGTCTGTCGCGCATGATCAAATTATGTTGACAGCATAAAAATACTTTTGATTTTTTAATCATGTTATACATATATTTTAACATAACATTTCTTTCGAGTTCTTTCTTTTGGGTAAGTGATGTCGAATCAAATCCATTTGCCGGTTCGAACGGTACAACATGGGTATAAGCTGGAAACAGTCCATTCATTTCTTAAAAAAAATATTCCACAAATCATCGAATTTGATTGACATTATATACGATCTGCAACTACCCGAGATGGTGTTCAGCAACGGAGAGCTGATATATAGAAAGACACATATGAAGTAATTCAATTTCGATATTGTAAAAAAAGTACTAAAAATGCTCACAGCAAGGGGCTAACTGCAATAACAATTTGAGCGTATAGATCCCTGATGAGCGTAACTGTCGATATCAACTATTGCAAAATACGAAACAAAAGACATTGAAAAAATAGGTTAACATGGGGCATATTTGGTCAAGGTTAGGTTCTGACAACAAATGGACTGAACCTGTATCTATAACTAGGATTATACTTGAGTCTGCTTCAACTAGGGTATCATTGAAATATAATGGTGAAGTCAATACTCGCCATTCTACAGATACAAATGAAAACGGCTGGATTAAAGGTGGAGTAATGTTAGACAACGACATGCTATCTTTGGTTGATTGTCTTTCTTATAGTGTTAAGATAATTGATATTAACAGTAAGAAAGTGATATCCTGTATAAAACTTCCTTCACGGCCATGTAATGTAACGCGTGTAAAACGAGATCAGATTGTCGTTTTATGTGACAATAAACTCATATTCATAACTGTTGGTAAGCAAATTGTTTGACCCCCGTCCAGCTATATAAACATCACCATCTCTATCAACCGCGAGACTGCGTGGAGACATCAGTTCGTCATGTTTATACACATGCTGTACATTACTGTTTAGATCCATACTTGTCACACTATGATTGCCTTGATCTGATACATATAGTGTTTTCTGGTACGGACTAAGTACAATGTTACATGGCTTTTCAAACAATTTGTGTCCGTTTTCATCTGTTGAGATAATATTTAATATGTGCCCTTCTAAATCAAGATTTTGTATGGATCCAGGATTCAGAAAAGAGACAATCAGTGTGTTGTTAATATAAACAATACCACAACAGTCACCAATAATGTCCATTTCTTTCAGTACAGACAATGTCATATAATCACCCGATACTGTACAAATATAAATATATTACACGAAGAAATATGGGGGATAAACAGTCCAGATGCAATAATATATTGTAAAACAGATCACAGTCTTTACATCAGTCATTTTCAAGGATTAAATAATCATGTAAATATAGTTTCTGCTTATCAGATAAAATGATGGTGATTTATACAAGAGAGATAATACTACCTCTCATAACTGACTACAAATGAGCTGTGCTTCGGGAAAACGAAACGTTAATAATATTCGGCAAGTGTAGATTTTTAGAGTTAATAACATATCATATACTTGACTACACATGAAATGCGTGTCAGGAAAACCAACCGTATTCAGATTCACCTGTTCATCCTGCAAACAGATACGTATCTCTTTACATGCTAGATATATTTAGACAAATAATAGAATAACATATCTATGAACACGCTGCACTCCACCGAATGGAAACAAATTAGCATAAGGAATGTGCTGCAAGTGTAGGTCCAGATCAATCAGTGATTCCTGCAATATGATAGATCTATGTTCACAACATAGCTAGTACTTTATCATATAATTGACTACAAATGAGATGAACGTCTGGAATGAGAGCCGTAATTAGTATTAAAGGCATCCTGTTCATCCTAATAACCGATCAGTGTCCCTTTATCTGACAAAGCGGTTTACACAATCGAAAGAATAACACGTATATAAACATGCTGCGCTCCACTTAATGGAAACACTATAACACATTAGATAACTGAACGTAAATTTATATTAAAACGAGATAAAAGCCTCAAATTTCTCTTTTGTCTGTTTGAACTTTGTGTGTGCTGCTTATAATCGCATACATAACATGTTCAATATATGAACCCCCTTTACGGTTATGTCACTCATATGAACTGATTATGTATATGTAGATTTGTATAATGAGTCAGAAGCCTAAATTTCTGAACAAACATATTGCTTTGTGTTGTGTGTATAACCTCATATGCGCTTTTAAAAATGAATGAATGGGAATGTGGACGTTTTTTTGCGATAAATGTTTGTTGAAAACACATACAGTAAAATTTGAAGAAATTGTTGAAAACGGAATGATTGCTAGAAAAAATTTGTTTACGTTTTCCACATTGTTTCTTTTTAATTTTACTGCATATGTTACCGTTACTGACCATGATTCTTCTAATAACTGTACACTCTTTTACATCGAATGGTTATCTATATGTCTGTTCATAAGAATGAATGAATAACATTTTAAAACAGAATATAGAACTACTTTGTGACAAAACAGAAATAAAATGTTAAAAAGTCACTGAAAGTTTTTTTGTTCTAGAAAGTCAAACAAAGATGCCTTTATGCTGCTATCGTATCTTATTCCTTATTTCCAAATCATATTCTTGACATCGCATATTTGGTTTCAAATGACATTTTTCTTAAAAACGATATGTTATTATGTTTCCATCATAATGAAAATGTCCATAAGTGTCACACAAAGAAAGGGACACAACTCCTCACAAAACATATCTTCTTCTCCATGTCAACAAACTGTGAAAATTATAAGTAATGTATTTTTGACAGGCCAAAACAATATTTCGGAACATTGACATGTATGCAAAATTCACAAAATTATTTCACGTTGCAGTAATTTACGTGCTTCTAAAAGATCATTTGACTAATAAATAGCTTTAATTTATTTGAATGTGTGGCTACTGTTAGTTACCGCACGGTTGTACTGAAATGAAAATTGTCTTACACCACTTTAGCTATCATGGAAGTTATATCACGGCTTTTCTTGCATATAAAACAATTCAATACTTCTGATGTTGTTTACCTGTCATAGGTTTCAGTCTCCAAACAGCTAACATAACTTTTCAACATCAAGGACGGATTTGAGGTCTTACAGGATCATACAAAGGTATATTTGCGAACAAATATTGGGGTACATTTCTGGTTTGTTGGTAAAAATATGCCTTTTACTCTGAACTACATGTAGACGGATAGTGATAGCTTTGGTAAGACTTTGTGGATGCAGATGCAATATGATCTCAATTCACTAGACGCGCCTTACATATAACTCGAACTCTACATAGAACCATGACTGCGTTATTAGTTAAGTGCAGCTCATCGATAAGCACTGATCATCGGTATATTAATACCGCGTGTTTTATTGATACCATTATGGGAAAACTAAATGTGTATTGGTTTCATTTCCCCCACAACATTTTCAATAGACGTCTGCTGCCGTCAACAACGATTTCAAAAGGCGTCAGCTATAGTCTGTTTCAGGGAACAGGTTCAATATATCGATAACTTACCACGACACTGACTTTCTCCCGTCTCCCTACGTTAAAAACGCGTTAAAATTAATTTGAATATTCCCGGGCGTTCCCACAATATACAGTTCGCAATTATTATCCGGGTAAGGGGAAGGGCTGACGGGATACATTGGATTCGAAATCTAACATGGTTTTAACGTCAATAGTCAACTACATGCTGAACAAAATATAAACTCGTTGAATTCACAATGTGTAGATGGGAATAAGTGCTTCGGTCGCGAATTTGCTAGAATGATGTTTTGTCGAAAACAGGTCATATTATATAAACTACTAAGCTGTTTTAACATATTACTTTCTGCTCGAAAATGTACACATATGTTTCATGATAAACACTTTCCCACGTACAACATTATAAACACTTTCACACATACAACATGATAAACACTTTCACACATACAACATGATAAACACTTTCACACGTACAACATGATAAACACTTTCCCACGTACAACATTAAAAACATTTTCACACATACAACATGATAAACACTTTCACACATACAACATGATAAACACTTTCACACATACAACATGATAAACACTCACCCACGTACAACATGATACACATTTCTACACATACAACATGAAAAACACTCACCCACGTACAACATGATAAACACTCACCCACGTACAACATTATAAACACTTTCACACATACAACATGATAAATACTCACCCACGTACAACATTATAAACACTTTCACACATACAACATGATAAACACTCACCCACGTACAACATGATAAACACTTTTACACATACAACATGAAAAACACTTACCCCCGTACAACATTATAAACATTTTCACACGTACAACATTATAAACACTTTCACACATACAACATGATAAACACTTTCACACGTACAACATGATAAACACTTTCCCTCGTCCAACATTATAAACACGTTCACACATACAACATGATAAACACTCACCCACGTACAACATTATAAACACTTTCACACATACAACATGATAAACACTTTCCCTCGTTCAACATTATAAACACTTTCACACATACAACATTATAAACACTTTCACACATACAACATGATAAACACTTTCCCACGTACAACATTATAAACACTTTCACACATACAACATGATAAACACTTTCACACATACACCATTATAAACATTTTCACACATACAACATGATAAACACTTTCACACATACAACATGATAAACACTTTCACACGTACAACATGATAAACATTTTCACACATACAACATGATAAACACTTTCCCTCGTCCAACATTATAAACACGTTCACACATACAACATGATAAACACTCACCCACGTACAACATTATAAACACTTTCACACATACAACATGATAAACACTTTCCCTCGTTCAACATTATAAACACTTTCACACATACAACATTATAAACACTTTCACACATACCACATGATAAACACTTTCCCACGCACAACATTATAAACACTTTCACACATACAACATGATAAACACTTTCACACGTACAACATTATAAACATTTTCACACATACCACATGATAAACAATTTCCCACGTACAACATTACAAACATTTCCACACATACAACATGATAAACACTTTCACACATACAACATGATAAACACTTTCACACATACAACATGATAAACACTTTCACACATACAACGTGATAAACACTCACCCACGTACAACATGATAAACACTTTCCCACGTACAACATTATAAACACTTTCACACATACAACATGATAAACACTTTCACACATACAACATTATAAACACTTTCACACATACAACATTATAAACACTTTCACACGTACAACATCATAAACACTCACCCACATACAACATGATAAACACTTTCCCACGTACAACATTATAAACACTTTCACACATACAACATGATAAACACTTTCACACATACAACATTATAAACACTTTCACACATACAACATTATAAACACTTTCACACGTACGACATGATAAACACTTTCACACATACAACCTTATAAACACTTTCACACATACAACATGATAAACACTTTCCCACGTACAACATTATAAACACTTTCCCACGTACAACATTATAAACACTTTCACACATACAACATGATAAACACTTTCACACGTACACCATTATAAACACTTTCACACATACAACGTGATAAACACTCACCCACGTACAACATGATAAACACTTTCCCACGTACAACATTATAAACACTTTCACACATACAACATGATAAACACTTTCACACGTACACCATTATAAACACTTTCACACATACAACATGGTAAACACTCACCCACATACAACATGATAAACACTTTCACACATACAACATTATAAACACTTTCCCACGTACAACATTATAAACACTTTCCCACGTACAACATTATAAACACTTTCACACATACAACATTATACATTATAAACACTTTCACACGTACAACATTATAAACACTTTCACACATACAACATTATAAACACTCACCCACGTACAACATTATAAACACTTTCACACGTACAACATTATAAACACTTTCACACATACAACATTATAAACACTCACCCACGTACACCATTATAAACACTTTCACACATACAACATTATAAACACTTTCACACGTACAACATTATAAACACTTTCCCACGTACAACATTATAAACACTTTCCCACGTACAACATTATAAACACTTTCCCACGTACAACATTATAAACACTTTCACACATACAACATTATAAACACTTTCACACATACAACATTATAAACACTTTCACACATACAACATGATAAACACTTTCACACATACAACATTATAAACACTTTCCCACGTACAACATTATAAACACTTTCACACACACAACATGATAAACACTTTCCCTCGTTCAACATTATAAACACTTTCACACATACAACATGATAAACACTTTCCCTCGTTCAACATTATAAACACTTTTACACATACAACATTACAGAGGACAACTGCAGATAATTTAAAATTACACACATTTAATAAAATATTTGACAATGTAAATTCAAAACAATACATTTCTTCTTAGTTGTTGGCGGAATCTGGCCACAGCTTCCCAAAAGCTTATAACATGTAAACAACAGATGAGCCCTGGTGACAGAGACCCACACTGCTTATTTAAAGTCCAATTACTTCACACAATAATTCAGATTGACAACAACTACTGGTGGAGGTATTCCCCGCCACATGGCGAAGCCATACCGCCACCAGCAAAACACAACATTGTTTTATGAAAGATGGCCAGATTTCCCACTGTCTGGAAATACCTTATTATCAGAAAAAAGGAACTGATCTAACCCTTTTTTTAACGTCTTTAAAAACATTTCATGACCTGTTGCCGACAAATGCACCCCATCACAAAAAAGGAGGTGGTCATTCTCAACTATGTCAGGGTAACGTAAATACTTGCCTCCCTTATTAAGAATAAAGGATGCTATACCATTGTTTACCCTTTTTCTAGACCTTTCCAAAGCTTTATGATTTTGTTCTCCCCTCCAATGAAGTCTTGGAAGAATTTGCGACCACACCATAGTTGCCTGTGGGAGAATAACTGAAAGTTTCAAGAAATCTTGTTTAATTAAATGTAAGAGTGCAGCAGTTGTTTTTTGACCAATATCATTTCCACCACAGTGAATGACTAGCAAATCTGGCGATTCTTGCACTGTTAATAGATGCCTGATTAAAGGAATACACTTATTCCATACCAGTCCACTTCTACCCTGCCAAAATATTTCCACTAGTCCTGCCATGCCAAGCTGCGAACCGTTTTCACCACAGCTCCTTGCATAACAAAAGGCTCGTTTTATAATTGATGACCCAATAATCCATATCAGCTTATGGGCATCTGAAAAAGACTTAATACCTCGGTCAGTCATGAGATCACTGAACTCCGAGGCTGAAAGGTTGTGAAATCAAATTCACTGACTCAATGTAAGGACGTCAGACGGAATTCTGATGTATGATTTAAATGCACAAGATTTCCATCTGCCGTAGGATTGAATCTTTTCATCGGATAACCCATTTCTTGAAGCAGTTGTAGCTGCTCCAATCCGAAAGGAATGACATTTGTAGTTAGCGTTTTGCAACCCCAACATATTAAGTGATTTCTTTAATACAGCTGCAAACTGATAACGTGTAACTGGTAGGCTATTTAAATGACAAAAAAGATAAATGCAATTCAATGATTTTCTCATTTTTAAATAAAGTAACATATGTCTTACAGGGCAAGTCACTTTTCCTGTGTTTGGTATAATTAAAACGACTCCATGACCTTGCTGATCAGTTTTTGAAGACCTTAGAAACACTTTTATGGCTGAATTTCCATTTTCTAAATGTAGATCATTGACTCGAAGAGCATGGCCTTCATTATTTAAACTTGAAATAACAAGTTCTCCAACTCGAAAGAACCCAAAAAATGCCAAAGAGAAAACTGCACTAAAAAGCTCTGCTTCATAGCTAGTGTAGCAAACTGTTGGTAAGGTTCGCAAAATCCGCTCAAGCAATTCATGAGTTATTGGTAGCCTTGTATCAACTCTTCTATGCATTTTTTTAAACCCATTTAACATTTTAGAAATGATGAAATTACCTGTTGGGTCTGATAAATCCTTTACTTTACAAGCAAATGCAATACCCGATATGTAACACCTAGCAGTACTTGGAGACATACCCTTTAATGACATAAATGCAATGAAATCGATGACAACCCCCAGAGGCGGTGGCCAAATATCTGCATGATCATTAATTAACCTGAATTCAGAGAAAAGCTTAAGAGCCGATTCATATGAAGCTTTAGTATTCACCGCAATACTATTACTAATTAAGAGATCGACTTGAGATTGAATAGCCAGTGGTGAAACATATCCGGAATTGGCTCCCCTGCTGTACTGGCTTCTGGAGCTACCTCTCTGAAACGCTGCCACTGACGACGAGAAAGAGAGTCAGCTTTAACATTGGAAATACCCTCAACATGCACTGCCTTATACTGAATACTGAAGTGCATGCATATCAGTATTAACGGACGTAAAAGCTGCATAACAAGCTTAGACTTTGAAGATTTCTTGTTAAGGATGCTTACCAGGGACTGATTATCAACATACAAAAATATTTTCTTTTTCTGTAAACATTCAGACCAAACACAAAAGGCTAAGAGGATAGGCACCAATTCTAAGAAAGTTATGTCATCAAACATATTAGACCCTCTCCAGTTCACTGGCCAAGGGTAAAATACCCAGCTACTACCAAATACAGCAGCACAACCTAAATTTGGTGAACCAGCACTATCTGTGTATAGCTCAAGAGTTTCATTATCTGACCAATCCAACTCAGGAAAGCTGCAGTAACCATTAAAGTTTTTCAAAAAAGAAAGCCATAAACAAATATCTTCCTTCATAGGCAAAGTTACTCTAACATGGTGAAACGGCTTAAATAAGCCACACATCGCATCATAGAAAAGCCTGTTAAAAGCCCGAGCTACAGGAATGGCCCGAGTACAAAAATTGAGAAGTCCAACAAGGGACTGCAATTCTTTAAGAGTAACCTTTTTCTTTTGAAGAAGAGAAACGAGACTGGACTTCAATTTGTGAAGTTTATCCTCAGGCACTTGAATTTGAAAAAGTATTGAATTCAATTCTAGACCAAGAAAGACAAGTATTAAAGTTGGTCTTACAGTTTTACCTTCTGCTAAAGGGACCCCTATTGATGCACACATCTTTTCAAAGTTTGACATAGTCTGAACACATAAGGTGGACCGAGATTTACCTAAAAATATGAAATCATCCAGATAGTGATGCAAATAGCTAGCTGGATGTAGGTACTTAAAAAGCCATTCCAAAAATGTTGCAAATTTCTCCCAAAGAGCACAAGAGATAGCGCAGCCCATAGGCAGCATTTTATCTACACAGTAATAACCTTGCAAACGAAAACCGAGCAAGCAGAAATCATCAATATGTACTGGCAAAAGCCGAAAAGCACTTTTAATATCCATTTTACCCATTAAACATTTATTTCCAAGATAAACAATGGAATTAATTACCTCATCCATTGAAGTATAATTGACAGAACATAAATCTTGATCAATATAGTCATTTACACTAGATCCTGTTGGGTATGATAAATGGTGAATTAATCTCCAAGTTCCATCTTTTTTAGGAACAAGCCCTATTGGGGAACACTTAAGATTACCAAAAGGACAAGTCTTGAATGGACCTGCAATTCTACCCAAAGACACCTCCTTCATTACTTTTTCAAGAGCAATATCTGGGTTCTGTTTCACTGACAAAAGATTTTCACATTCAGTACTCATTGTAGGACCATCAAAATGTAAAAGAAAACCCTTTGTAAACCCTTCAGCCAAGATCAATGCGTCCTCAGAAACAGGATATTCTTTCAAATATTTTAACAAAGGGCCAACCCTAATTGGGGTTGGAGCAATAGAAAGCAAATCAGTGGTGCAGCATGAAAGGCCTTTGCGCTGTTGAGGGTCTTGGTCGAGATGGAACAATTCCCCCAGGGGCTACAAACCTAAAATTAGACCTCATGTTATTATTATTACCAGTACTTGTACATACTTTAAAAGAATGACTCCCACCACATTTAATGCACTTGTGTGTAAATGTGCAAACCGATCTTTGACAGATACCCTTGTAATTGAAATCATAGCACTTAAACTTAACTTGTTCATTAGCCACTTGTGGCTTAGGTCGACACATAAACAGCATCCACAATTCCTGATCGACCACTGCCCATGACATTTCTAAGGACTGAGCCATTTTTAGCCTGAACTGCTCATCATAAGATATCCAGCCATTTACAGTATATTGCTTGGCCCCAAATCTCACAGTATGGAGGTATTTGAGCATGTCGGCATACTGATCACTGTGCACTTGGCAGTAAACGTCCATATACACTATGAAAGCATCCGTCCATGCCTCTATACTAGATATACGTCTTATGGTTTTTGGCATAAGATTGATGCTTCCATTTGAGTCTAACGTGAGCACTTGTCCCATGCTATTTTCAGGCGTTAACAGAATTGATAAGTTTACATACTCCCTGTTACAAATTTTTTGTTTCAATCCTAGGGAAACTTGGCTAGAAATTCCATTACTAACTAGCCCCACCTGGACCTCACCTGAATCTTTTGGTTCTGGTTCAATCCTAGGTGGCAGCAAGGGCAACAACTTTTCAGCTACCTTCTCAACCACCATGTTCAGCTGCGAATCGGACAGAGCGGTAGGCGCATCCGTCACCAGCGTTGGTGGAACCTCTTGTGCCTGGTCATCCACGACTGCAGCCTCATGACGCCTACTAGTTTTTCGTCTTGCCTTAGGCATAATCAGCGAAACAAAACAATATTTCTGAAAAAGTGTTTAGGCACTTTAGCAATTGTTTTTCAGAAGAAATAGATATATAACTTGGGTCAATACTTGACCTTTAGGCTTTAGCTAAAATAAATAAATGTTAACAGACAATCCAGTGCCAAGCTAATTTCTCTAGGGCAGCCAGCAATATACCCAATGGGTTATGAAATTAATTTAATAAAGCGGATAACAATAAGAATATATTTCGCCAATTTCGATGTCGATCAATTACAAACAATCTGGTGCCGAGTCAATAACTCTTGGGCAGCCAGCAATATATCTTTTTTATAAAAATTGAAGCAAAAACAATAATAAACAAATATTGCGCCAATATCGCTGTCAATGAAGTACAAACAACCTGGTGCCGAGTCAATTACTCTTGGGCAGCCATCAATATAACATGAAAATCATGAAGAGAACAACAATAAACAAATATTTCCCCAATGTTGCTGTGATGCGAACATGTCATACCAATTCAGACTTATATATTCCAAAACTCCTTTTTCCAATATAAAAATTCAATGCAATGCACTTATCGGTGAGTGTCAATCTATCAGGCTGTCAACAATCTAAGTAACCATTCAAAACAAAATATTCAAATGTGTAAAGATCTAAGCAACAAATAAAAAGTGTAGAGGGCTACTTTTCCAGTGTTATGCTAAATACGTCCTTGTTTAACCATAAAAATGACCTAGCAATCTGGCACTGAGCCAATTTCTCCTATGCAGCCAGATGCCTCTAGGATTTGTGTATGTAGGATTCAACAACACAGAAACATACACTGTATCATGCAAATAATCGATACACCTTAATTCCTTTTCGCTACAATGATTTAAGCGTTTCCAGCTAGATCACAAATCGGAGGCAGTAAGCCACCAATAACAACAACAAAACATAGACCACGAACAGGGGATGGGGTGCCTTAAAAGTAAATTATAGTGCTCAGCGAGGGAATATAATTGTCACTGAAACGATAATTCGAGAGTTCACATTTCCTTTCAAGGTCAACCAATATTGAAAACGGCACCCCACCCACCATCATTGCATCAGTCAATACATGATCAAGCTAATATTAAACAAAGCTACATTGCATGTAGGTTGAACACTAACATAGGGTTATACCAAGCCACATTACACCAATTTTTTACCAATAGATGAAAGAATTTCCATCAAATTCAAAGAGAATTGATTTTCGCCTGTCTCGCCCTTCAGTCAAATAAATGAAAAGGAAAATTGCCTACACGTGTTTAATTAACCACAAGGAATAATATTATAAATGAACGACAATGAATAGCACTGAAGGGAACAAGATAGGTTCTCGGTTCTGCACAGTCCCTGTAAACGGTTTTGACCCTTAATGTTCAAAACTTATTATAAACACTTTCCCACGTACAACATTATAAACACTTTCACACATACAACATGATAAACACTTTCCCTCGTTCAACATTATAAACACGTTCACACATACAACATGATAAACACTCACCCACGTACAACATTATAAACACTTTCACACATACAACATGATAAACACTTTCCCACGTACAACATTATAAACACTCAACCACGTACAACATTATAAACACTTTCACACATACAACATGATAAACACTTTCCCTCGTTCAACATTATAAACACTTTCACACATACAACATGATAAACACTTTCCCTCGTTCAACATTATAAACACTTTTACACATACAACATTATAAACACTTTCCCACGTACAACATTATAAACACTTTCACACATACAACATGATAAACACTTTCCCTCGTTCAACATTATAAACACGTTCACACATACAACATGATAAACACTCACCCACGTACAACATGATACACATTTTCTCTAGTTCAACGAATCTACAGCAGACGACTTTGAAGCAATATGATCAAAACTATGGAAAAACCTCGATAAATGAAAGTATAATTCAAGATTTTTAAGATTCAAGATATTTATTCAACGTAATAAACCTTTCCCTCATACGACAGTTCTGCAGCAGACGACTTTGAACATATTTTGTCAAAAAATAGAAAAGCTCTATAATTCAATGGATAACCTATGGCTAAAAGCGGAAAACATTGCGGCAAAAGGGGAAATTGCTCGTTTTGAGCAATTTCTTGTTTTGTCACTATTGTTATAAAAACTGTCTGCTGCAGAGGAGTCAGAAAGCTTCTATTCGAGGAAAAGGGATAAAGGACTCCGGCCCAACATACACAATCAACAAAAAACCTTTTTTGTTAGTTTTAAGTTGCAACCCTCTTATAAAATTTACATTACAAAGTGCATACATGTGTAAAAGCATATACAGTTTTTAGTACTTTAGCTATATCAAACTGAAGTAGTATTTTACTAAAACGTTTACTGTGTTCTAAATGTTACATCACAGTAACAAAAATGCACAGAGTTATAAACATTATTAAACATTGTTACAAATGTAGAAATTACTCATTAACAGCAATTTCTCATTTCTCATTCGACAAACTGCTTCTGCAAGTGGGAAAGGGTTAAGACAATCGTATAAGAATAAACAAATTCGTAGTTCGAAGTAGGAGAAATAAATCTACCATATTGACCTGTGTGTGACCTTTGTGTGTTACTTGTTTATCTTTACAACATGCATGTATGTTAATTAAATGTGTGAACTGTTTTATAAATCCACGTGTTGATATAAATATAAGGAAAATACGTGATGAGATAAATATGAGGAAAATACATGATGAGATAGTTATGAGGAAAATACGTGATGAGATGAATATGAGGAAAACACATGGTGCGATACATATGAGGAAAATACGCGAACAGATGAATATGAGAACATACGTGATGAGATGAATACGAGGAAACTCATGGTGCGATACATATGAGGTAAATACGTGATGAGACGAATATGAGGAAAACACGAGATGAGATAATTAGGAAGAAAATATGTGGTGCGAAAGATATGAGGAAATCACATGATGAGACAAATATGAGGAATCACGTGATAAGATCAATATGAGGAAAGCATGCGCTTAGATAAATATGAGGAAAACACGTCTAAGTTATGATTGCTATATAGTTATATGTGTATGCATACATGAGCAACGTCTAGCGGTTTTGCCATTCTGCAATTCTGTCAACAGATACACACAGTTATATATAACATATACGGACGTTGAAGATGTACTGGATCGTCTCAGTCTTCAATGTATGCATGTTATGTATTTAAAATCCAACATATCGCTCGACGAGGCGCATCAATTTATGATGTTCTTGCATGTTTATCATATTTGTGAATTTATTGTAAGACCACATTATGTAATAAAGTAACACGTGTATACTATAGCTTTTTGTGTTGTTCTCTCTGAAAGCTTTGCTTTGAATGGCGTTTTACACCGTTTTCAACAGTATTTCAGTTATATCGATGCATTTCCTGTGTAAATTACCAGAACTACCGGTATGATTTATTACTTATAATGATATCATCGTAATCCTGAGCGTCAAAGAAAGATTCTATTACTCCAACTTAGTATATGGTATGATTACGGACCGATTCCGAACCACTACACCATGGACATGGTTGACTGATATCGTTTGCGGTCAATATTTGCATCGAATTCGTCCAGGTCATGCAGTCTGTTTTACAAAACAACACAAACTTTGCTATTTTGCTGAAGATATTTGACTTGTTACAACAATTTAAAAACAAGTTAATTTCATCGATGATCGAATGTTGTTATTTGGTTTTATTCGGATAAAAAGGGCGAGTATTGCGCCTTACAAAGCAAACTACTTAAAGAATAAATGATTAAACATTTTCAAACAGTGGTCCAATGGTTAAAGGGAGATAATAACACTAGTTTTAAATATCATCAAAACATATACAAGAAGGTAATACCCCTTGTTGAAAACATAATCTTCTAATCTAGTTAAAATTGATATCATCAAATGAATCTCGTTCTTAATGCGTTGACACACGAACACATGGTAATTTCTGTGTGACAGGTAACGATTGAATTGATCTATTGAAGCCGTTTTCGTAACTTTTCTAATTATATTACGTTGGCAAGTTCGCCTCATGTGTGTATCCTGACCTTTTCACACTTCACACAGCATCCTTCCAAGGTAACTGGCTACCTTCCCACATAGACTATTGAGCGCAATGGTGGTAGGTGTCAATCATCGGCAAGAGTGAATGACCGAGTCATGATTCGAACTCACGACTCTTTCATTATTAATCTTCGTCGATCCCGAATGAGCTATCGCGCCTCGACGAAAAAACAAACAATTTATACATATGAAGTTCTGCATATTCAACTCAAAAATATCTATATCCAAATTTTGATGAATATTTAACTATAAACGTCATCATTTTATTATTGCAATATATTACCCTATAAAGCTGCATGGAGTCGTGTTAGCAATGGTTGCACTATTTTCTTGACATAGCGGACTATCTTCAACCTACGATAATCATACGAGGAAGCCATTATATATATCTTACCCGACATCGGTTGGCGATAGCCCCAACGCTGTCGTATATTTTCTGTATGTGCAATACGCGTTTAGTTTACGATTTACATAAAATAATATTCAAATCTACAACGTTTGATCAAAATACCTTATCAATAGGACGACGGACGAATGATAAGCGTTGAAATAATTAGGTCGAATGATCTTTGATAAAAACAACCTGATAATCGTACAACGATTATAGTATAATAAAATCGGTCGTATGATCCTTCATTAAAACACATTGACAATCGGACGACGGTTGTACGATAAACGTACAATAAAATGTAACCTTAACCTAAAACGGCAACCTTAAAGAGGAGCATCACAACATTTGCCGATGATACCCATTTGTTTCAGGTAATTTGGTGAATATTGTATAGGGTTTTACTGAAGCAACCAGCTTTTCACGAGAAGTTTGAAATAAGCTTAACTGAAAACTGTTTCCCCTGTAGTGGCATTTGTTTATTTCCAGCACATGTCGTTATGCTTACAAATAAATTCCATTACAGAAAAATAACCATTTGAAACCAGTGGTGATCCAAACGACCCTGTCTCTTCGTGCAATCCGATCTTGGCTGGACTGTCCGTAAATCAGTCAAAGAAACATTTAAGAAACCCGTGGTATGCAATGAACATTCAGATCACATAAAAGAAATCACAGATTGGTAATTTTTGACACTTGGCATAAATGTCTAAAGATTCTTTTGTAGTGACCTGTTTATATAAATTCCAACATTGAACACAAAAACAGTGTTTTTGTGATAATAGGAGACACACACCTTACATTGTTTGCCTTTGAATTTTTAAATCAGATTTAAATATGCACATCAAGTCAAACGTATCGTTGAAGCTTCTGTTGTAAATTCATGAAGTAGAATCCGACACTTATCAATGTGTGCGAATGCAGCACATTCAGGGTTGACAATTGATTGCAGAATTTTGGCAAGCTTATATTTAAACCCTTTCCAACATATATGCATATTTTGACAAAAGTGCATCAAATTAATTTTGAAAACATTGTGATAAAATGAGAAATTGATTATTCTTTAATAATACCCTCATTCATAGAAAGTATCCTTATTTATGCCAAGATGTTTTTCAAAGTCATCGGCTACAGATATGTTGTATGTAGGATAGGTGCAATACTCTTGGCGGTTTTTCCTTTTATTTTTTGATTGACATGTACGATTAAAGTGTACAATACATTATAAATCAATTCCGCGTCATACAGTAGTTTAACACTCAAGGTTAAATTACCTTTATTTGTAGCAAAGTCACATATTCATGTGCGATAACGTTGTTGATTCAAAGCTTCTATCCTGCCATTAATTGCCATTATTAATACACTTCCAGTAAATCACATTTGGAAAAAAGAAGCCATTGTTTGATTTTACACTCTCAATATACGATTGGTGTGGTCTGAAGTTTGTAATAAAATGAGAGGTGCTGCCTAGATCAGAATCTTTGGAGGGAATGAAGGCCAAGAGGGGGATAGATAGGTCCGGGAGGATCCTCTCTGCGGGGATCATTTTCAGACTTGACAACACCTAAAGAATAAGACTCATCATGCCACCATTTGAACGCGATAAATCTAAGTTTTCAAAACGGGAAGTTCAGTAAACTAGGGATATAGCTAATGCTATAATTCACATTGAAAGACAAATGACGCGAATAAAAAACTCCAGAATTGTTCAAGGTGTAATGCCTATCACAAAGTCAACTCGTGCCTCCACAGTATGATAAGTATGTGCCGAATTGACAAATCCACAGCCGCCTTTGCATCACAATTTTAGACTGTGCCTTATTTAATAATTAAGATTTGACATTTTACAATATAACATTCTGATTAGATACATTTTAACTCTTTTAAATTTAATACATAACATGCAGCAGACAATTGTTTTAAACATTGTGAGGAAGGAAGATGTTCTTAATTTTGAGCAGTTTTTTCTTTTCAACAATGTTTCCTTTTAACCGGTTCCCACATACAGAAAATCTGCAGCAGACAACTTTGAAAAGATCTGGACGAAAAAGTAAAAAACCTCACTAAGTGAAAGTATAATTATAAAATGAAGTTGAAAACCTTGTGTCAAAAGGAGAAATTGTTCACAATATTGAGCAATTTCTCCTTTTTTCACAATCTTTTTTCAAAAGACGTCTGCTGCAGAGGCATCCGAAATCGTCTACGTGTGGGAAAGGTTAACACAAAAGTTATCTCTTTAATATACAGTAAAACCCAATTGAGAGTCAAACTCTGGCTGTTTAAAAAAGGCAAATAAAGCAGAAAATGTTGTTTTAGTTAATCTTCAAGTGGCTGCTACATACAAATTGGCTGCTTAACAGAAGTGACTGCTAATACTTGTTTGATTGTATATAACAAATTATAAATAGATTAATTTAAGTTTTAATCCCTTATGCATAGGATTTTTTTTGCATCTGATAACTTTTAAAAGTTAATATATGGAAACAATGCTTTCATTAAATCGTTCCCACTTGCAGGTATATTTTGAGGCGTCTAGAGCAGAAGACTTTTGAAGACATTTTTGTCAGAACTTGATAATAATGAACAATTTCTCCTTTGGACAGACACACTGTTTTAAACTCTATTCATTTGTAATAAAAAATATTTCTATATCCTGTTCTATATGCTTTCAAATAAAAAATCATGTTAACACTTGCACTCATACAACACATCAGCTGAAAGGCAAAAATATAGAAAATTTCAATAAATTGAAGTCTGAGTTTAGAATATATGATAGTTAAAAAACATTTTTAGGCAAAAGGATTTACTTCTTTTTTTGTCCCACTGTTTTGAAATGTCAACTCCTATAGATGTGTCAACAATATGGCATTTTCTTAAAATAAAAGTATAATTCTTAGTTTAAAACATTGTGTCAAAAGGAGAACTAGCTTATTAATCATGATTATGCCACAATGTTTTTGAATATTGTCGACTGCAGATTTGCAAAATGAGACTGCAGGAACGTAAGATTTATGGCTATTTTTATATAAAAATTCCATATTATTTTTAGGAAAATTTTGGATTTTAATCCAATAAAAGTGTCTAAATCAATTTAATTTTCAATGAAACTATTGTATTTATAATCAAGTTTAAAACAATTACACTCATTAATGAAACAATTTATGATTCTTTCTCAAATTATTTACATGTAATAAAGAGGAATAAATCAAAATAATATATAATATTATATAACAACTGGCCTTGTGCAACTAAAAATATCTTGAAGAAAGGAGTATTTTTTGTATTTTCCACATCTAGATCTTACAAAAAATATACATTCAGTTATAAATATGGAGTCACTTAACAATTTACTTCGTGCATACGACTTTTTGAAATTTCTGCAGAAGACACATTTTGAAAACAGTGTGAGAAAAGGAGAAAATTCCCAATATTCAATTGTTACTATTAAATGTTTTCCAAAAATGTTTTAGGTTAGGTGTAAACAAGCTATACTATTAGGTTTGAATGATTGGGGCTTAACGCCGTTTTCAACAATGTTTCAGTCACATCACGGTGGCCTGTTCACCTACATATGTGGCACCCAGCTTTCTCAAACCAGTAATCCACACAACATACTTTTCAAACAACTGGCTTCTTTTCCACATAGCCAATGTTTGAAAGAAGAATAATGCTTGACACAGTGACTTTTATAAACCGTCAGAAAGAATGTTAGCCGGATTGGGAGTCTAACGCACATCGCTACCGGGACTCAGCCAATACAATTTGGCATAGAACCAAACTTTCATTCTATAGACTACACAACATGTGACATTTTAAATCCTTTACCCTTTCCTACGTACACAAAATATAAAGTATATAACTTTCTTTGAATATATAACTATTATAAAAGGCAAATACATGGAAAACTTCTATAATTAATTCATCATTCTGAGGTTTACTTATTTTCAACATACAACAAATCAGTAGCAGACAACTTTGAAAACATGTAGTCAAATAAAATGTAGCTCTGAAAGTACACTTAATATGAATTAAGGCAAAGCCTCTGAAAGTTTCGGGAAGTGCATTCAGTCTCAACAGATTTAATCCCCTACTAAGCTGTTGTGCACTAACGCTTTGACTAATTGCTCAATTGATAATGGTTATAGTTGTCAATCCAGGGGTAGAGAGTTCCAGTTCAGGCTGAGTCAACTTACTTATATAAATGTCAAAGACTACTTTTACCAGTGAATATTGAACATTTTTCTAAGAGCTTTAAAGAGTATAGATCATATTATGACCATGAAGTTTGAGGGAATATCCTGATAGCCATAATAAATGCATAAATTAACATATAAAATATGTTTATGTCTAGATAAACGCATCAACATTTTGAATAAAAAAAAAACATTTATGCCAACTGAACTTGAAATCAGACAAGCAGTTGCAGAGGAAAAACGTTTAGATTTTTTAATTTTACCGTTTTTTTGGTGCCACATTTCAGCATTGCTTTGAACTAATCAATATCCCTTGAACAATTTATGTAGAGGGTAAGGTTAATTAAAGAACGTTTTTTGCCAGTTCACCTACTCATGCATTTCCTGGTTTTCTCACACCAGTACTCCACACAACAATCTTCCCAAGCAACTGGCTGCTTTTCCACATAGACTTAGCCCATTGGTGGAAGACGAATGACGCATGTCGCATTGACTTTTGTCAATCGTCGGAAAGAAAGTTGGCCGAGCCGGGATTCAAACTCACAACCCCTGGATTGACAGCCCGCGTCGCTACCGACTGAGCTACCGGGGCTTGGCTATCTTGACATAAGACAAGCAGTTTAAGAGGAAAATTGTTATCTTACTCCCTTTTTGATACCACCTGGCAACATTTTTTTTTAATTAATAAATATGACTTGAATAATCGTATGGATGGTTTCATAAGGAAAATTAATGCAACAGTCTTATAACTTTGAAATGATACCTGAGCAACTTCCTTCTTTTCTCATGCCACATGCAGATAATATTTTTCAACCAATCAATATGATTTGAATATTTTTAGGGTTGCTGGTGGATATTGCATGATGGATTGAGGATTATCACAAAATCTGTGCTGATATTGATTAAATTGTATGTATTTAGCTACAGTGTCATTTTGTCCCCATTGAGATTTGAACTCAGAACTCCTGGCTAGACCAGGTGTTTTACCAGTTAAAACTATAAGGTCTCAAAATGTAGCTAAACACATTTAATTTACGATCAAGATTGTCCTCAAAGAAAGTCACAAGTGGTAAATGCCTCATGTTCTTTACCAAAAAAGGGAATTCCTAATAAATCAGAGCTTGTGATAGTTTAATTGTAATTTAAAAAACCTTACAAATGATGTTTCTAAACATTGAATTGTTATCTTACCACACTATAATATTCTTATAACTGTTTAGACTGATGCAACCATGTCCCTTATATGGTCTCACCTATTTGCTATGTAAAACATGAGTATAAGAAGTATTTCAAATTCAATTACAAGTAGAATAAGCCATGCTTTTCAAGGATTGAAATAATTTAATCAATTTTGAAGAGAATAACCGAAGGAACATTTGGGCCAAATTATTTTCAAATAAGGCCACTATTTTTAAAAAAAAAATGCATTTCCATTGCAAAGAGGATAAGAATTAAGGAACATTCTTATGAAGGTGGATTGCAATGGACAAAGTGGTTTAGAAGGAGACATTGTTTAACACTTTCCCACTTGTAGATGAATTTTGAAATCACTGTGGCAAAGAGAGATAACACTCATAGTGAATATTTTATCCTTTTGCAAAATTGTTATAAACTGTATTCCATAGTTTAGCTTTTATCCGAAGAGATTTTCAATATTTTGGCCTAGCTTTTTTTAATGTTGTCTGTGGGAAAGGAATAAAGAAAATACAGATGAGGAATGTCACTCATAACATCACATGATGCAAACCGACAAGACCCTGGAAAGAAAGTTCAGAAGAAGCTTTAGACCCTTTTCCTCATATGGATGCTTTCTGATGCCTCTGCAGCAGACGGATTTTTGAAAACATAGTGATAAAAGAAGAAATTGCTCAAAACGAGCAATTTCTCTTTTTTCCACTATGTTTTCCACTTTTAGTCATAGGTTGTCCATTCAATTATAGAGATTTTTTTATTTTTTTACAAAATATGTTCAAAGTCGCCTGCTGCAGAATTATCGTATGAGGGAAAGGGTTAAACATATTGAGCAATTATTTCTTAGTCTTATCAATAATTTTACATTCATTTATAGAGATTTTCCATTTGTTTTGCTTAGATGTTTTCAAAATGGTCTGTTGCATATTTGTTTTATGTGAGAAAGGATTTAGGTTAATATTTTTAATTTAAACTGATATTCAATTCTCATTTGGGGCTACACCCCTGAACTCCTGCTTAATCATTAATTCAATTATACTGTGCAGAGACAAAAAAACAACAACTTTGTAACAAAGAACAATAGGTGACTAGGTCAAACTGAATACACTTTGTGGCAACATATCATAAACAATGTTTTTATGCCTGTTAGTAAAAATAACCATGTTCAAGAATGCAAATCTTTTGAGTGGACATGCACAGTACATTTCACCTATTTGAATCAATAAAATCTGTTCACAATTGTAGGTTATAATTTCATGCCAATCTAGTTTAAAATAATTTTAACAGACATCATCAATTAACCCTTTCCCTCATACAACAATGCTGCAGTAGACGACTTTTAACATGTTTTGTCAAAACATAGAAAATCTCCATAATTGAATGGATAACCTATGACAAAAAGTGGAATACATTGTGGCAAAAGGAGAAATTGCACGTTTTGTTCAATTTCTTCTTTTGTCACTATGTTTTCAAAAAGCTGTCTGCTGCAGAGGCGTCAGAAAGCGTCTATATGAGGGAAAGGGTTAAACACTTTGAAGCTTTCCCACATTTGACAAATCTGCAATAGATGACTTTGAAAATGTCTACTAAAAATTAAGGAACAGCTCTATAATCGTAGGTACAATTAGTGACTCAATTACTGAAAAAGGTTCAAAACATCGTGGCAAAAGGAGAAACTGTTTGTTTTGAGCAAGTTCTCCTTTTGTCACGATGTTTTTAAAAGTTATCTGTGCCGGACACATCAAAATGCGTATTTAGGTGGGAAAGGGTTAATGATCAGTTCAGAGACCCATGTACAATATATATGTAATTACTAAAGTTATTTAAAATTCAAAAACAAACACACAAGTTTACAAACAAGTGAAAACTATAGCATAACATTCTTTTCATTTAACTCTTTCTGTGCCAAAGGCAATTTCTAGGTATCTTCAAACCATGCAGATTCAGTGTAGACAGCTGTCTCATTTGATTCTGCATTGTTCATCTGAATATTTTAACAAATATCCTGTCAGTGTGCAGAAAATGTTGATTTAGACTGCTGACTGCTCTGTTTATTATAATGAATTTGATTATACAACAAAGGAACCATCATTCATTTATTCACACCTATATACACTATTTATCAAACAGGCAGTCAAAAAGATGCTTTACAATGACACTATGCACAAACAAAACAGGTCAGAATGCTCTTACCTAATCAACCTAATAACAACCCTGATCTCCTTGACATGTCCTTGAAAAATCCACCATCAACCATTTCAAATATTTACAAAATTGTTGTTATTGGAACATTTTGTACTTTAACTGTAAAAGTTTTAAATCAAAGCAACATTATACATGTATTTATAACAGAACTTTAAACTAACATAGATCTGACGAGACACCTGTACAGATTGAAGATAATTTGCCACACATTGATCACCATCAGGCATCAGCCATTTTGAAGTTTATTTCATATTGCCAGACGCATCTTAATTCTGATCAGGGGCTGATCCACCAAACCCCTGCAATTTCAATCTTTAAAAACCAAGTCAATTTGCACACATAATAAAAATTGTTTAGATCTTCTTAAATATTTACATAGACATTTCAGCTCGCAAAAAATCATGATTTCAGGGGACTTGCATCTATAGATCTTTGCCGATTTAACATGTATCTGAATAAACCTGTACAGAATGAAGATAATTTGCCACACATGGGTCAACATCTGCCCTTTTGAATGAATGTTAGAATAGTTTATTTCATATTGCCAGACAAATTTAAAATCTGATCGGGGGCTGTGTCCCAAAACCCCTGCAATTTCAATTTGAAAAACCAAGTCTAGTTGCACAAATAATAACAATTGTTTAAATTTTCTCACAAACTTACATGCACATTCCAGCTCTCAAAAAGACATGATTTTTCAGGAGACTTGCATCTATAGATCATCTTTGCCATATATTTAACATCTGAATAAACCCATACAGAATGAAGATAATTTGCCACACATGGGTCATTATCTGCCCTTTTGAATGAATGTTAGATTAGTTTATTTCATATTGCCAGATGAATTTAAAATCTGATCAGGGGCTGTGCCCCCAAACCGCTGCAATTTCAATCTAAAAACCAAAGTTAAGCTGCACGCATAATACAAATTGTTTAGATCTTCTTAGAAACTTACACACATTCCAGCTCGCAATTTTTTTTTTAATTCAGGTGACTTGCATCTATAGATCTTTGCCATGGATTTAACATCTAAATTATAAAATAAACCTATACAGAATGAAGATAATTTGCCACTGTACATTGGTCAACATCAGCCCTTTTGAATAAAAGTTAAAATAGGTTATTTTATGTTGCCAACCGCATCTAACTTTCTATCATCATCAGAGGCTGCGCCCCCGAACCCCTGCAATTTCAATCTGAAAGAACAAGTTTAGTTGCACACATAGAAAGAAAATACTTGTTTACATCTTACTAAAAACCAGCATGTACATTCCAGCTTGCAAAATTCTTGATTTCATTGACTGTGTAGTGTACATGTACTTAAATAATAATTATTATATGTTAATTATGTTTAAACTTTAACCTATATGAATCCATAAAATCTTGTCATAATTGAAGGTAGTAACAGAGTTTAGTAAATGAACATTTTTAACCAGTGTGCCTAAAACACAGTGGACGAACTCGGCGGTGTTTTTCGTAGAACGTCTGCCTTTGGTGCTATTTGGACTTGGGTGTGGGAGGTTGCAAGTCCAATCCCCGGTTGGGTCATGCCAAAACCTTAAAAAATGGTAGTAATTCTTGATGCTCATGTTAGTCATGGTTGCGGGGTTGGCATTTCAACTGACTGGTTGGTGTTTGAATAAATGGACCAGTAGTACTGGTAACTTAACCAGAACACGCCGTCATATAACTAGAGAATTATTGAAAGCGGCAATTTTTTTTTAACAATGACACAGTTGAGAGACATAACAAGTAGTCGAGGTAGCAATGCCATAAAGCCAAAGTGTAACCATACAGTGTCAGGGCAAGGACCTAGTCTCAATATATGGCCGTTAAATATTGCATTGTAACTAATGATGCGAACAGTCAAAATAAAATATCGCATTCCTAGTACAGAAACCTGGACTAGGCAAGTAAAAAGCTGAAATAAAGAAAACCATAAAATTGACTACTTGTCATGATAATGACTGTTCATTGGTTTAAACCAATACAAATGGGCAACTTGGATAGGGAATTGTCTTTTCTACAGATCTGCCCAGGTTCATTAGATTCTACACATTCACACCGATGGACCCAACAATTGATCACTTATAATTAATAAGCTGATCCATTGGTTAAATAAATAAAAATCGGTATTAACTAAATATAAAGAAATGTTATCTTTATCCATAAAGAATAATAAATAAATAAATAAATACTTATCAGAGAAGCAGATGAACACAAGACGATACATACTGTTCACAACTTGAACTTCACATTTGACTGAGTGCGTTAAACATTGGGTACGAAACGGAATCCTAGTTTCATTTTAAGCAATAAGAAGCATTGGCCATTGGACATGTCTGACATGGAAATAATGTTGCGATGTGCTTAAAAACTATTTATATAATCATATGCTTGTGGGGATGCAGCTCAAACTTATATTATGGCTCGGCAAAACACTCCCCGAGTCTGCACAGTTTTGTTGTCTTTACAAGCATGTCAAACATGAACGGTTGCTCTTAACCTGAACCGGAACAATGCAAATCGTTCTCATGTTTCGCTCTAATATGGTTTCGTGACACACAGATTAAACAAAACAACATGACTCCCTAAACATGTCATGTGCAACAATTTGCCTTCGAATAAACTAAGTGAACACAATTTGTGACAAATGGGCCATGATCAGCCGTTTTGAATGAATCACGATAGCACCAGCTTACCTGACGGTCGTTGACTTTCGATAGTTATGGACAGTTTAACACAATAAATCCATTGAAAAGTTGTCTAAATGATAGAATGACGGGTGTTTCCAGTATCCTGTTACCAACGAAACGCATATCGGATCTACTAGATCGAAAAATTAAATCGAGTCGAGCCGGGCCAAAGGTCAAGAATCGGCCATTTTTAACGCGGTTAATGAAAAGCTTGAAATTTGAATGCGCTTAGTGACACCGACGTCAATTTTTATGGAATTGTTCTCTGAACAGAATCTTCGATACACGTTCAATGATGTAAACATTTGATATACAGTCTGAAATCGGAAAGCGGATGTCCGAGTAGATCCCAAATGACCCATAGAGTTCGTTTTGTAACAAGCAAAAATAGCACCATAGTATATGTGACCTTTGACCCTGACCGTAAGAAGTTTCTAACCGAAACTTTATTAGATCAAGTTGAAAGCAATGTGGAAAAAGGAGAGGTTTCTCATTGTTTTCAAAATTTGTTTTCTGCAGAGTTGTCTGTTCGTGAGAAGGGGTTAATCAAACACATGGAAAATAAATTCCCTTGAAGAATCTACAACCAAATTTATCATTTCATTTCAGTTATATAATTGGAGTTCCCGTTTTATACAACAGGTGAATATTTATGGTAAGAATGCTCTGACATAAAAGTCTTTCAAGAATGGTAAAATGTGTTGCTGGAAAAAAGAACTGTCCGCAAAATTATTTCCACAGAAATCCCATACAAACGACAGAATCGGACCACTTTCGTCCACTCATCCCAAGTTGTCCCTGTACCTGAAAGATGTTGTTCTTTTTCAATAAAACGTTACCATCGGCACTTAATGATCAGAATCATTTTGAGCCAGTGGAACATTCTTCAGGGGTTTTCATCTTCCATATGTTTGATGATGGGCACTTAATTTCTAGCAGGCCTTTAGAAATGTTACAATGGGTACAGTTTACAAAGTCATCTTGAATTGCACCAACATTTGAATACTCTGGTACCACCAGCAGACCACATTTCTTTACATGTAATCCTAGATGCACTTTCATGAGATCGTCGATATTTCGTATATACTGAATTAAATGTCCTATAACTCATAATGTAGATGCGACCAAAGTTTGAAGAAGTCAATCTCTCCTCCCTTGCATGTGCCCACAAATCAGACAAGCTCTGGTTTCCCGTCAGACTTTCAATTGTTACATATTCATTTTCAATGATTATCATATAATCAAAGTATGGTTTGAAGAAATCCTTATGCTGTTGTTCACACTATCACTGAAATTGAAGTTTATTACACATGCACGTTTCAAAAAAGGATAAGAACCATACCAAGAAGTTTGTCCTTAAATTTGTCCTCGACAACTGGCTTTTTAATGTTGTACACTGGCACTAATAGCTTTCTCGTTACACCTTATGAATCACCTGTGATATATTTTTCATTCAACTTCCATTTTTTTGGATTGTTCCACTTACATTTCATGGATGTTGGTGCCAGCTTTCCGTCTTTCCTCTTCTCTGTTATACCAACCAGTTATAGCTTACAGGAGAGCAGCGATGTGATTACATTACTGAAAGTGTAAAAATGGTTGTGAAAAGTTCTCTTTTTGCAACAATATTTTCAGAAAGAGTCTCCGTAACAAGGCTGACAAGAATCTACCTAGATGATAAGTGTGCAGAATCGACCTGGATTATACATCACATTTCAAATACGGCAAACATTGGTCTAAAAAAAACTCAAATGAAAGTATAAAATATTATATATTTTATTGTTGAAAACATTGTGGCAAAAGCCTCTGCTGCAAACACGTCACAACATGTTTGAAAGTTGAAAATGGTTAACCTACTGGTTGCAAGTTCAATTCCCTGTCTGAGAATTATTAATTATTTCAGAGTTAGGTTTGCTTATACAATTCAAAGCAAACATCAATCAATTAGTTGTTTTTTTACAAAAATCTGTGAGAGTTGAGCTTTAACCTATTCCCATCTGCACATGAATATTAAACCATCAGCGGCAGGTGACAGGTGACAGGTGCAGAACAACTGACAATTCACCATGGCATGATAAGCCCTCCCTTCCTTCACAAGTTAACACATTAACTTACCCTGCTGTACATCTACATTCCGCAGAACTTATGCGACTAGTCATCTTTGACAGGATCACCCATACATCATAGTCACGACACTGTTTCTTGTTTGTTGACGACATAGATGGTATCGCTTTGCATCTTACACTGACTCTCGTTTTCATTTGTGGAATTCACCTCAAAGAAGAACAATATCTTTTTTTTACATTGTGTTACTAAACATTGTATATATATGATGTCAATTTTCAGACTCTGGGGAGTTTGATGCATTATCTTGGTTTATCATTTATATTAATAATTAGATTACAAATCATTTTCAGTGGACATTAATAATTATTCAAATGTTTCCACATACAGCAAATGTGCAGAATGTGAAATTGAAAACATCAAGACAAATGTATGTTCAATCTCTAATCAATCTTTAATTATTAATGAATTGAAAGTATTACGCCAAAAATGGAATTGCTCATAATACGTTTTGTACCATAACGAGATGTATGTGTCCATCCTCATACATGACTTTTGATTTTATCTGACGTTTGTTCTTCAACTTATAGACGAAATTGTTGAAAATATCCTTATCAGATAGATCTAGAATCAAGGGCAAGTCATCACTCCAACTCTCGATGTATGACGAGAAACGCCAATCGATTCGATTCGTGCACGTCAAAATTCCGTAAATATGTGTTCATCGTGTCAATTTTACAACGGTCTAATGAGTTATCCTTACACGCATCAAAACTTCTATTGTCACCCACCATTGTCTTTTTGTAGTCCTCGGAAATCATAATCAGGGGACGTAACCGATGATTTACTACGATACATAACCTAGTTATGGGACAGGACTATATGTGAAACTAGCAAGAAATATAGTCAGATAACTAGCTTTGAATTTGACATTAGTTATGTTGATCCAAAACTTCCTTGCTACAGAGGACTTTCAATGCACATACAGCAGTTGAATTTGACAAAACATAAAACAATTGTGTAATTTTCGTAATTAGCAAACTTACGACGTTTCAAACTGTTAACGAAAACGATACTTGGTTTTTTTCTGATGTAACACTTTTATCTCACGTAATTTAGAATAACGACCTTTAAAATCTCCATGTTATCAGTGCGTTCAGAAACGAATTAACATATCACATTAAACATGATATTAAAATGATTGGTGTATTCAATGTCATCAGCTTACTTGAAAGTTATGCTAGCAAACATTCATGTACAGTTTTATGACTGTTAGTCGAATACATTTTGAGAAACAGGCGATAAATTGTCGACTATTTTATCTTATTCTATTGCTCGCGAAATGGCATTAATGCCGAGCACGAGGGTAAACAACGTCACAAAACAACTTATACTATAAAAGTCGAGGATCACAACTTATTTGAAGCAGGGCTTTTGTGAATACGAAACCCTCGGGTTCACACATACACATGCTCTCTACAATGTCTGTAAACTTATAATTCTGTTGAAACTTGGCTGCGTAGAAAACAAAGCCCCACGAGTGCAAACTTCATTTCAGTGAATACAAATATCCGGATGCAATCGGGTGCAACACCTCATATGCTTACAAACATGTCTGTTAGGTACATAATTGACGCTACGACTTCATGAGTTAAGCCCCGCCCATGGCTCACGTCCATAAAACTGTCGTAACGTTAGACAAACAAACAAGAAAATGTCGGCGAAAGTGGTGTATCGTACTGATAACTCAGCGCACATCCCATCTGAATTTGCGTGTTTAGGTCAATAATATTTCGTTGAAATCTAAACAACAAGGCTTTAAGTATTTTAGCGAAATGACTTTTCATGATGTCAGAATGGTTATAGATGAAAACATATTGATATCACAACAGCGATTGGTTACCAGAGCCAGCGTAAGTCGGAGAAATGCGCATTTCCGGAGACAGAGTTTTGTATGCGATATTTTCCTGTCAAGTATGGTAAGAGAAAATTATAATATTCATTATTAAATCCTCTTGTTACTTTAATTTTAGGATTATGAGAGGCCTGTCGAGTGATACAGTAAACTTTAAACCATGTTATTATACAAAGCCTCTATCTATATTATTCTGATAAAAAGAGACGCGTTTTGCACAACGCCTGAGGTTAAAATGTCTTCTTTGTTTTAAAATTATGTCATACAATAAAATATGTATGAAGATTGATGTATTGCTTTTTTTCTCTTGTATTCCCTTTTCTTTCTATAATTGCCCTTGTTATGATTTTATTATCTTGCCTTTTCCTACTTTGTTTTAAATTTTGTTTACATTAATTTAAATTCTGCCCTATTATAAGGATGATTTGTAACTGTGTGAAATTGAAAACAGGGGTTGTATACAGAACAGTTTTATTTAATCCTTTACCTGATGAAGACATTTCTAAAAGAATAATACTATAGAAAATGTTAACATTATAAGTTAAGATTTTAATTTGATTAAATAGTACTTTTTCTTCTATTCAATAAGCATGCTATATTCAACTTCAAATGCTCTCGTTAATTGCCTAAGTTACCATTTGTATCAGCTATCAAACAAATATTTGATTATTGAAAAAGAATGGTCAAAGAATGTCGTATGTGGTAACTACATTTCTCCTGTTGCTGCTGTGACGAAAGATTTAATTTAAATTAAATATGCTTCAAATTGGTAGACTGAATAAATGAAGCAGCAATAATTTGAATGTGTGCACGTGTAACGAGAACGGTTATCCCGTTACACACGGGTCAAACATAAACAGTTTTTAAAATTACAGTTTAAGGCTTTAGTTGTCGCATGTTGTTGCTATGATTCAAGCCGTGTTCCTGCTTAACTGTCCAGTACATCCTTAACCCAGCAATGGAACATTCAAAGAGAACCCAGGGATGAGCCGGAACCAGTAACCCAGGTAACATTTATCAACCCAAAACAAGACCGGCAGAAAAAGAAGCCTAGCAAGAATACATTGATTGACTGCAGGTAAGTGTGCTTATTGGGAAAATCAAGATGATAACAAGTATGTGGACAATGTTTTTTAATACAAATCAATGTTTTAAACAGAAATTATTTGCAAGATGTTATGTGGAAACCAAACTTATGGTATTCGTGCCTATGACTATCTGAACTAACCTATGCAAAAATTCAGATTTATCTGGTTTTCACCATTCACCATTTTGTCATAGAAAGTAACAAGAAACTGTAACGGTAACCATTTTGATACTTAAACATAAATGCAATGGCAGATCTTTATGTACATTTGTTAAATTTTACATAAACTGGTTTGTTTGCCTTGTACCGCTCATTTTAAGAATTAAACAAGAACATTTCAGTGGAGCTCTCCAAGAAACAACCATTACACACCCTAGGCCGATGTAAACCTGCTTACATGCGTCTGATTTCGCGGCACTGTCATTCGAAATTCGTCATAGAAGGTTAAAATGGCTAGATCTGCACTTTTCGAAATTAGTCATAGAGGGTTCGAATTATTTAAATCAGTTGCCAATTGGAGTTATAGTCTTAGCATTGCGGAATGTATCTTTTATCGAGTCGTTTGCCTTTACAACAATACTTGAGGCATATTTAGGAACGCCGAAGAAGGCTCAAATTGCTTTATTTTGTATCGAATCAAATTCAGAAAACATATGTGTTTTTTATGACATTAGAACATGTGACTTTATAGGCAATTTCCTTTTCGACAATATTGCCCCTGGATTACATTTATTTATATATTAGTTGTGTGCCACCAACAAACAGCCTTTTAAATTCTTAATTTTTGTTGTAAAAAAGTTTGAAATACTTTTGCCTACATGTTAACAGAAGCATTGTTAAACCCGCTCAAAATGTCATATTCCTTTTTTAAGGCTTTACCAATTGCAAGCTCATTTTGATGCATATTTAGCAGATGACACTTTCTCTATTGTCACACTTTTTTAAATTCTATAATGTATTCAATAGTTATACTTTAATTTATATTGTGTTTCCTAAATTATCTCCAACATGTTTCAATAACATCTACTGTATTTGTGTTGTATGCGAAAGGGTTACATATATGTATACAGTCTTTGTATTAGTATTTACAAAGATGTGCCGACATCTTAATACAAAAGAGAGAAACATGTAAATATGCTCTTTACCTTTCTTAATCCAATGTGTGCTTGGTGGTTGCTTAACACAACTTGTATATGATGCATCTTCATTAGATAACTTTTGAAACCATTGTGATGATGAGATAATGAGAAATTTCTCCATGTGTCCAATTATTTCTCCTATATTCTAAATAATTATACTTATATTTATCGAGATTTTTCCTATTTTGCAGAAATGATTTTGACTTTTTTTGCTACAACTTGTATGTATGTATGTATGTGGAAAAGGCTTAGCATCAGGAAAGCCATAAATACATTCAGTAAAAACACATACAACACTTTTAGTAGTTTTTATGTTTTAGGCCATTACTATTTATTGGATAAATATGCAAGTCTTTGAGAATTTAGATATTTTGGAATCCCTAAAATATAACAACAATATATTATACACAGTACTTACAATGTCCATCAGTCTGTATCTCGGCTTTACATCATGTAGGACTAGGTTCCATATTTGTGGCTTCCTAGTTTTATTCTTCATCAAAATTCATGGTGTTGTCAGCCTTACCTTACGAACTGATTTTAGTTTCCTTAGTCCATACGAATCTGAACTTTATCCACCTCAAACATTTTTAAAGTTTATTTTCGGCTTTGGGAAAACAACAGACTTTGCACCATTTAAACGTTCTGTGTATATGTCATCACTAAAACAAAACAAAATAAAGAAACACCTATTCATCATCTTTTTAAAATGGAATGGTTATGTTACAAGACAACTTTTTTAACTTTCTGTCGTTGTTAGACAAGCTCAGGGGTTTGTCTGAACAAAAAAATCAGGAGTATTAACTCTGCGGAAACTGGCAAAGGGCGAAACCCCCGGTACACAATATAACATGCTGATAAACATTACTGTATAGTCTTATGACTCAGTCTTTGGAGATATGTGCGACACATTTTGACGAACAGAAATTGACATAAAACTTTATTTAAAACAATATGTCTCGACCCATTTCATAGGGGAGATGGAAGCGATTTAATGGATGACCTTAAAGATAAAACTTCAAAGGGTATCGACATCTGATAGCCCAAATGACGACGTCACTTCTTGTTGTTTGTAGGTAATGGACGTTAGTCTTTAGTATTGGCTAATAAACTTTGAAAATTGACTAATATTTATGACGACGGTCTTCATTGATGTCAAGATAGATGACGTTATTATGTGTGTCGGTAAATAACTATAACTTATTGTACATTATATACATGGTCTACACAATTGATATTATATCGTTTAGAAATGTTGAATACCTGAAATTGAGAATACGGATTGGACTATGAAGAAAATATCGACAGGATAAATGATTGTACGTTTGATTGTTTGTGTTTGTGTAAGAAAACACACATCAGTTACATTTGTCATACATATAAATTCTATAACGTATTGTATGTTTATGGGAAAATATTGTATTGAACGAATTCCTTTTGCAGAACTTCGCAGAAGGAACAAGTCCAAACAAAATGTTCTTTCAATGTTATGCTAATATCGTGGAGACAATTCGATGGCAAAATGATACCAAAAGTTATGTTATGGTTCTACCAACAGTGGATTACATTAAATGTTCTTATACAGGTATTTACGCGTGGATATTTGTGTAGTATATTGTGATGTATATGCCCTTTTTGACCTCATGGTAAGAATATGCGACACATTTTGACGAACAGAAACTGACATAAAACTTTATTTAAAACAATATGTCTGGACCCATTTCATAGGGGAGATGGAAGCGATTTAATGGATGACCTTAAAGATAAAACTTCAAAGGGTATCGACATCTGATAGCCCAAATGATGCCGTCACTTCTTGTTGTTTGTAGAGAATGGACGTTAGTGTCTATTATTGGCTAATACACTTTGAACATTAGACTAATATTTATGACGACGGTTTTCATTGATGTCAAGATAGATGACGTTATTATGTGTGTTTGTTAATAATTATAACTTATGGTACATTATATACATGGTCTACACAATTGATATTATATCGTTTAGACATGTTGAATACCTGAAGTTGAGAATACGGATTGGATTATGAAGAAAATATCGACAGGATAAATGATTGTACATTTGATTGTTTGTGTTTGTGGAAGGGAACACTCAGTAGTTACATTTTTCATACATATACATTCTATAATTTATTGTATGTGTACGGGAAAATATTTTATTGAACGAATTTTTTTTGCAGAACTCCGCAGAAGGAACAAGTCCAAACAAAATGTGGTTTTCGATGTTTTGCTAAGATCGTAGAGACAATTCGGTGGAAAAAATGATATATATAATGGTTCTTCCAACAGTGGATTACATTACATTTTCTTATTCCGGTATTTACTCATGGATATTTGTGTAGTATATAATGATGTAGATGCCCCTTTTGACCTCATGGTATGTTCAATGATAATGCGTACAATGTCAATGCGTAACAAATCCACAGCTTCTACATCCTTTGTTCATATGGAAAGGAGAAAGAACATCTGCCAGTTTCCCTCGATAAATTCTCATCTAAGAATAACAATGTGTTAGTTCGATAAACTTACACAGACCGTCATCGAAAAGCATTTTATAGCATATGACAATATGTGTAGCAAATATACACACGGCGATGTCATTTATCTACACGGCACACTATTACGTAAGAGAATATATATGTATTTAGACAATACCCGGTTTTGTTTGTCTATCGAATTTTGAAAGTCTGAGATATGTAAGTCAAACTACAAACGATGTTAACATTGATGGCAGGTCACCAACGGTTGGATGGAATGGCTTTCGAACGATACCAAATAAAGAGTTCCGTCCGGAAAAGCACGCAAAAGGGATGATTGTGGAATTTCAATGCATATAATATCAATACATAACATATCGACAGATACTGCATCCCTTATTCATATGGAATAAAGAAGGAACTTTTTCAAGTGTACAAATGTAAAATATGTACTTAATAAGCCAGACGACACTATAAAAGGGGAGAATGGACAATACACACAGATTTGGATTAGCAATCTTTAAGACATTTGACAAAATTTAACATCAATATTTTAACTAATAACTCATGGGATGATATTTGACATATTTGGAGAAATCATAACAACAGCACCCATAAACTTTGTAAATCATTTTCTTCCATTGGCATAACACAAGCTACGCAACTCAACTTCATTTTTAGAACAAGTGAGGACTTTTATCGTGGACTTATATTCCACTATTGTACCAACTGGTTAGAAAGCTCGTTGGCTTGGCACTCGAGCGTTCATACGCCATTCATTCTAGTCCCTCGCATGCTCTTTGAGTGATACGTCTGATGACATGTTCAATAACGATTTTAAATAGTACGGTTTTCATGGAATTGAGTTGTCAAACACATTAATATGTACAGGAGCAGGACCTTCTTCGGTCTGTGACATTGTCGGTTAATTTCCATATGGTTAAGTCGAAAAGCGCACAGATGGATAGGTCGCCTGAAAGAAAAAAGATTACGGGTTTCATCTAAACTGCACAAGATAATGTGAATGAACTGTGAGTATAACAAGTGTGAACAATGGAACGAAACTTACACATGGATGCCGATAGTACTTCTTGCGATAATACTAGCAGAACGGAACCAAAATCTACGATTAAGTCGACAATATAATGGCGTCTTTCCTCGGCGTCATATTTTGTCTTAAAACGAAGAAACCACATGTATATGATCATTTGAATAATAGTGCATTCTTATTGCGTCGACGTGATAAGGCTGATAAATTATTGAAAATAGGGTTTATTCCCAATCAACCAATCAATCTATCTAGCAATCAATCTGTTAATTACAGAAGGATTTTCCAACCCTGATAAATATGTCAATGTTTTCATTCTACTCTGAGTTAAATTTTCCCAGTTACAGACGTATTTTGACGATCTTAAATTATTTCAATGCAGACGACACTAAACATATCAGATAAATAATAACAGATTGATTTGAATACAAACCCTTTGTTTTTATCTATTGGCTAATATTTTAGTTGGACAGCTTTTTTAAAAACATGCGTCAATAATCAATTTACATGCCCGAATATGTGTATTGGGAATACTTTAACTGATAATCAGACAACTTTTGACGACTCTGTGACATACGAAATCAGAAAACAATGTGGGGAATGGGGAATAAGTAAGTGATTGAGCGATTTATCTTTCCCACAATGTTTCTCTACTCCTACAAATTTTCAAATGTTTGATTTAAGATAATAACATCTAATAATCTCGCTGTTTTAAACAGTAGGTCTATCATGTAATAATTTCCCCTTTTACTCCGTGCATCCATATAGTCAGGCTCCAAAACTATGACAGTTTGATATGAACTCAGAAGTTGTGCTCAATTATCTAGTAGGTCATAAGCAAATTCGTTCTCCAAATTTGTCAATCAAATTTTTTATTTCGATCATAGAGCAATTATGAGAACGGAGAACGATTTCCAAGATGTGATCTGGATCTTCACTGTTCACTTATAAGTCAATGAAATGTCCGAGAAGCCTGGAACAAACATTGTACCTTAAGATCGCATAAAACAAATTGATCTTATTATACACTCATTTACCAAATCTAAGGTTGGTTATTATAGAGTCAAGGTTTATTTACATTGAATATGATCCGCGTCCAGTGATTTGGGGTGATTTCACATTGTTTATGTTTTCCTTGTGTATTGTTTGGGTAACCTTTATTGCATTTTGTTATTCTATGAATAATTGTCATTCATCTTTACTAGATCAATTTTATTATAATATATCACCAGTAATGTACCTTAATTAAAGGGATTTACTCGATTTTTTGGTCTCTATCATCAGTCAAGTAACTTTTGTGGTTACACTTTTCTAGCAGAAAAATGCTAAAATAGTTATTGTTACCGAGTCGTACTAAACATACACAACGATCTAAATAGATAGCCAATTTAAGTCATGCCTGAGTAATTATGAGCAATATATCATTTAGATGTTAACCAATTCACCCCGTATAACAGAGTCGTACATGACGCTACACTACAATCCAAATAGTCTGTCAGATGCTGTTTGTCAAACAACACAGTTAGAGATTGATAGGCATCACTTCACTAAATTGTCTTCGTCAGATATTCGGTGAAATTGCAAGAGCAGGGCTCTGCGATAACTGTTTTTAAACTTTACTGTTTTCATGATATAAAGGATCGTTTGTTGAAAACGACACCAATTACCAATACGTCTAACCAAACTGAACAAACAGGAACTGTGTCTTGTTTATCGTCCCGCTAACTGGAATGATGTCGTTAGTTATATTGATTCACCAGTTATGATTAATCACCAGGTCGTTTATTTTAGTACAGTGGTCTGTCACATATAATGGATAAATAAGAATAAAATCTGTTTGGGTAAATTAATACCTCTTAAATACGACTTCTGAATCAATAACTGAATCCATTATTTATGCATTTGTAGATCATCTGCAAATATCGTTGTTCCCGTAGTCGCTCCGTCTAACTGCCCGCTTTATTTGATTAATTTCAAACTTGGAAATACTGTTTATATAAATGAAAAGTAGGAGTATGATGTATGGAGTAACAATAACAGTATATATGTAGCTGCATTACATTATTTAAACTAGACGTCCGCAAAAATGAAAAATAGTTCCATTTGCATATTGACACAAAATCGTATACAGTTTGATGAATGTGACTTCATTATGTATGGAGATATGTGCGAAACAAATTGTCCGATCTTTAAGTTGGTTTAAAATAAGTCAAGAGTTATAACTTGCTGAAAGTTGGATTTAGCAAATTATGTCTGAAATCTCAAACGTTACCCAATCGGTCACCAATCAAACTCCATTGTTTAGTGATTGGAACTCTACTTCGGGAGCGAGATATCATGGTTCGATTCTCGGACAAGCTAAATCAAAGACTTCCAAAGGGAAAGTAATGTTTCTTCTTCACTTTTCAGGGTAGATGTTAGGTCGAATTTAGCTTATTATGAAAATAACACGATATAACTGATTTACCATAATACAACTGATATACATGTACTTATGAAAGTGACATATAACACCGTTCAAATTTGTTAGAAAATGTCAATTTTTGGGTTTCGATTGTTCTAGTAACGTTCAGCTACATGTCAATGTGTTTACTGCCCAGCGCCGGTAACGACGCGGGCTGTTTATCCATGGGTTGGGAGATCGAAATCCAGATCGGCCAGCATTCTTTTCGACGTTTGACAAGCAGTCGATACTACAAGCTTTGTTTAGATAATTATATAAAATGTTTTTGTAATATACAAATATCAATATGACTTATGTCCTTTGTCATCAAAAACTCCCAGACAAATACTGTATGACGTTTCATATATTTCTCTTTATTGTTTGTTATATGTTATAAGATGAATAGTTCTATTGTGTGTGTCTAAAGTTATGTGCACCCTTTAACAGAAGATCCTAAACAATATGAGACGACCTGCTATAGGCAGTCATCATATCTATGCATGCGTTTTCTACTACATTGGAGATTAGGAATGGATTGAATCATACTGCAGGTACGAGCAACGTTTAATTATACCAAAACGGCGTGGCAGCAATACACACAATTATATTGACGAGGCTCAAACAATAATCAACATATTCGAACATTATCACGAAAGGGCTAATCCCTAATTATCATAATTTTCTCATTTTTCATCAACATTTTCAGGTATTTTCAGGAATAAATTTATCAATATTAGAGAATCGCTAAAAGGGTTTGAGGACAAGGGTTAATTTTAAACTTTGTCAGACAGCATTCCTATGAGCCTGTCCGCGAGAAAAGGTTTACGTTGACATTCTTGTTACTATAACAGGTCAGCTTGTACATCTGTTATGTCTTATCAGTATCTACACACATTGACAGACGTTTTTTACTGTTACCAGTGTAGATCTCGATTATATTGTGAGGATGAACGGGCCGATTTAGATATATACTGTTCACAAAAGCCAACATGTACCTCTCCCAATCGACTGGCTCATATCAATGAATGTAAAAACCAAGACTGATTTATTTGAGAAATTGAGAGACGGAGATAATAAAAGCAGGCTGTTTGCACGGACAATTGTTTGCACGGTTTGTTAGGATCATTAGAGCTCACCGTTATTGCGCATACGGAATCTGTTGTCAGTGACATTGTTAACATTGCGGGAAAGAACGATTTGTTGGTAATCTCACCGAATAAAAGTAACTTTAAGAACAGCGGAAGAAACGTTTCCTCACTGTTTTAAAAGTCTATCTGATACAAACGCGTCAAACTTTGTCTGCAAGTTAAAAAAGGTAAAACGTTTACCTGCTATGATATTGTAAGCTTTCTGCTTTGAAAAAAAAATCAAGGTAAAAACGTATTTATATGCTATGACATAGCTTATTCACTCGCCAAAAGCTGGTCCACTTAAGCTTGTATAAGAAAGTTGCAAATGCTTGAGGACTCCGATGACAGGGTTGAGTTCACTTTGTTGCAGTGGCATTTGGTTTAGTGGAGTACCTTAGTGAGGAATGATCTTAGGTGGAGTGCATTTTGATCGTTATTTGGTAATCTCTATGCATGTAAATACACTTCAAGAACAGGGAAGAATACTTTTCCACGTTGTTTTCAAAATTTGTCTAATACAAACTCATTACGCTTAGTCTGCATATTAAACTACACTTTACGAGGTATTGTCATTTTTCCGCGTTAAAACGGTATTCCTAAGCTATGACAATGCTTATTACTGGCAAAAGGTTAGTTGAATTTAGCTTGAAAAAGGCGTTAAATCATAATCAAACTAAACAAAAAAACATAAATTAGAACATACCATGACCTGCACATTCTTTGATCACCAATAACACGTTTTGAATAGTAATTTATAAATCATTGTATATTTGAGCCCGCCAATGGAAAAAGATACAGTTTGGTATTTCTATCCAGTGTTGGTTCAGATCACTATGGCAATCTGTTCAGTTTCTGCGCTCGTTAAAAGAAGCTTCGAACACACCACCTGTGTAAGTTAAAAAATAAACAGTGTAGATATTGAACACACTGTGTGGATACACATACTGATCTGGATCTACGCTGTTTACTAAGTTCAACTGGCACCTTTTTACCGTTGGTGGACTCATTTAGTGGTGTATACACATATCAATTAACCCCCGTATCTTTTATCTAACTCTATATTTATCCCTTTACCACATACAGTACAACGTGTGCTGACGCCTTTACAGCAAAGCACTTTTGAAGACATTGTGTCAAAAGGATAAATTGTTCATAATGAGCAAATTCTAATTGTAATACAATCTGTACAACTTCTTTCAAAAGTTGTTATTTGATTTCTTAATTGTTCTGTAGTTTTCATTACATGTTTTCAACGACGTTTCTTGCAGGCTTGTGGTATTTAGGAAAGAGTCTATAAACTTATATATCTCATATTGTAAATATCAAAATCGATCAGTTCTTTTTGTTCATTAACACTTTTGGAAGCATGCACATATTTACCAGAGAAGGGTTAATTATCATGGAGAATTAAGACCGATTTAAAAGCATGAGTGCACGTCCAATCACGATATTTTGTATATATTTCATGTAAATGTTTATGGTATTGTCAGATAATATATTTGTGTGACTTATGTGCCTATGCAATTACCAATTTATAATTGTTTATGTTTTCAAAGGTCGTCTGCCGAAAGGCGTCAGCTATTTTCTACACCTGGGAAAGGGTTACGGCTTCATGTGTGTCACACAAATACATCGTTTGTAAAAAAAAAAACTCAACATGCAAACTACATATTTAACTTATATTTCATTTAACAAGTTTTGTTATCTCTTTTTCTAAAATAAAAATCATTATGATTATGAAACTTACGAATTTGGAGTGTGGTGGAGGGGGCTTAGGCTCTGAGCCAAGATAGTGACGTTCACAAAATAAGCCCTTTCAAAGCAAACCGTAGCATTGAATGGTTTTCTATACTAATAATCGTGTAATTAATCTTCATTAAGTATTTGAAGTCATTTTGCATCTAAAAAAAAAAAAGACTAAAGAATCCTCCTTAGTTAATAACTTCAATGTAATTTTGAATCTGATAGCCCATATTAAGTTTTATACCTATTGTTTTAAAATATTCAACGATATTGTCTTTTGTTCGCATATAAACTTTGATACTTTGATTTGTGATTCATTCTATACCGAGTCTTTACAATTGATTTGGTAAAGCTGTTAACAAGTTGAATGCCTGAAGATGTGAAGTAGGATTTGAATATATATAATATATCGGCAGGATAAGTAATTGTAAGTTTATTATTTTTTAGTTTTGTTTAATTTCGCTCTCTTTGCATCATATTTCGGTATGAGCTGAAAAGTTTATGTGGGTAAATAGTATTTTTGTCTGGAAAAAACCCATCGTATAATGGAAATAGTTGCGTGAGCGTAGAGTTAACTCACTTAAGATGAACCAGCCGTCGCGATATAACTGAAATACTAGTGAAAACGGCGTTTAACTAAAATCACTTTGTTTTCGGTAATGTAATTGGAATATCCGTACAATTTATGTAAAGCATAAAGCTATTACCACAAGCCCTTACTTTTAAGCCTACCATTGTGGTATAAGTATTAACACTGGATAATGTGAATTCGAATTTGACATTTCAAAACAACGTTCATGCACATGTATGCGTTACCTCCAGTTAAGTGTGCCTCTCAAGTTCCTTCTGGTAAGACTGCATATCCATCCTTCACTTGCTGAGAGTTGGTTACATATATCGACTATAGTATAGGGCACGGTAAAACATTTCAAAACAACGATCATGTATATTTATGCGTTACCTCCAGTTAAGTGTGCAATCAAGTTCCTTCTTGTAAGACTGCATGTCCATCCTTCATTCGCTGAAAGCTAGTCAAACATTTCAAAACATCGATCATGCATATGTATGCGTTACCTCCGGTAAAGTGTGCAATCAAGTTCCTTCTTGTACGAATGCATATCTATCCTTCATTCGCTGAAAGCTACTCAAACATTTCAAAACAACGATCATGCATATTTATGGGTTACCTCCGGTAAAGTGTGCAATCAAGTTCCTTCTTGTAAGACTGCATATCCATCCTTCATTCGTTGAAAGCTGGACATATGTATCGACTATAGTATAGGGCACGTCACACGATAAACGACCTTTGAGATGTTGCGACAAAGAAAGATCCAATTAGCTGGATCTCGTGGCAGTAAAATCGGGATCGTCCCTATTCAACATCACGTATAACACCAGTTATCCGTGAAGCCTCCCGACAACGATAATGACGAAATACCTTTCTATGCGAAATGTAATTTGATCGTAAATGATAACAATTGCCATGAGCTCAGAGGGTCGGTTTGGCTTGAGTGTGTTAGATAGTTTATTCAATCCAATAAACATGAGGCCTCTGACCCAAATTACAATATACATATAATACTACAATTAAAGCTACAGGTGTGTCCCTTTAATCACTCACTTGTCTGTTACTTTTACAATCATTCATCAAATGATATATATAACTACTTAGTTTTATTAATTTTGCTTGATAATCACTTCGAAGTATATTATGTAGGCTGACTTCTGTATTTGGGGATTACATCAATGGGCTGTTTAACAGGCTATGTGGAAAAGCAGCCAGTTGCTTGTAAAGTATGTCGTGTGTTGTACTGGTGTGCGAAAACCAGGAAACGCATGAGTAGGTGAACTGGTCGCCGAGATATGACTGAAACATTGTTGAAAACGGCGTTTAACCCTTATCAATCAACCAATTGAACATATATTGTTCTCGTATATTTTGGTATTTAGGGCATTTGTAAAATACATGAAATTCATTTATTATAACATAAATAATATCAGAAAGTGCTACAAACTCAGGGATGCATTTAAGTCTGTGTTGTTGGTAACGACGAGTCCTTTCGAGCAAGGGATTTTGAATTAGACTTCCGACTCGGCCAGACATTGTGTCCAATTAATTTTGTTGTAATATTAACCTCATACCATCGAAAATGGCGTTAAAACTCCAATTCAGTCCATTATGCAATCACCTGTTTTTCATCAATTTCTCCTATTCTCACAATCTTCTCCGGTATAAGGAGACAAAACGTCATTTTTCAAGAACTACTGCGTAGCCCAATCGTTTTAGTATAGTAGTGGTTGACATAAAGCGATTAAATAATGGGAATGTTAGCTAGCTGCCGTGGTATAACTGACCTGTATTCTCATCATACTCAAGTATCGGTAGACGGAAAGTCAGAAAAGACATGGGTAGGTCAGCTAGCCGACGTAATAAACTGACCGGAATAACCGTCATACTCGAGTATTGGAAGATAAAAATGTCGGAAAAGACATGGGTAGGTCAGCTAGCCGACGTAATAAACTGACCGGAATAACCGTCATACTCGAGTATTGGAAGATAAAAATGTCGGAAAAGACATGGGTAGGTCAGCTAGCCGACGTAATAAACTGACCGGAATAACCGTCATACTCGAGTATTGGAAGATAAAAATGTCGGAAAAGACATGGGTAGGTCAGCTAGCCGACGTAATAAACTGACCGGAATAACCGTCATACTCGAGTATTGGAAGATAAAAATGTCGGAAAAGACATGGGTAGGTCAGCTAGCCGACGTAATAAACTGACCGGAATAACCGTCATACTCGAGTATTGGAAGATAAAAATGTCGGAAAAGACATGGGTAGGTCAGCTAGCCGACGTAATAGACTAACCGGTATTCTCGTCATACTCAAGTATTGGTAGACAGAAAGATATAAAATACATGAATTTTTCACCTACCCGACGTAATAAACTGACCGGCATTCTCGTCATACTCAAGTATTTGTAGACAGAAAGTCATAAAATACATGGGTAGGTCAGCTAGCTGACGTAATAAACTGTCCGGTATTCTCGTCATACTCAAGTATTGGTAGACATAAAGTCATAAAATACATGGGTAGGTCACCTAGCCGACATAATAAACTGAACGTTATTCTCGTCATACTAAAGTATTGGGAGACAGAAAGTCATCAAATACATGGGTAGGTCAGCCAGCCAACGTAATAAACTGACCAATATTCTCGTCATATTCAAGTATTGGTAGATATAAAGTCATAAAAGACAAGGGTAGGTCAGCTAGCAGACGTGGTAAAATTGACCAGGATACCCATCATACTCAAGTATTGGTAGACAGAAAGTCATAAAAAAAATTGGTAGCTCAGCTAGCCGACGTTGAAAAACAGACTTGTGTTCTGATCATACTCAAGTATTGGTAGACAGAAAGTAATAAAACACATGGGTAGGTCACCTAGCCGATGTGGTAAAACTGACTGGGATACCCGTCATACTCAAGTATTGGTTGACAGAAAGACATAAAACACAGAGGTAGGTCAGCTAGCCACCTTGAAATAACTGACTGGTATTCTCGTCAGACTCAAATATCGGTAGACATAAAGTCAGAACAGACATGGTTAGGTCAGCTAGCCGCCGTGATATAACTGACCGGTATTCTCGTCATAGTTAAGTATTGGTAGACAGAAAGCCATGACATACATGGGTAGGTCAGCTAGCCGACGCAATAAACTGACCGGTATTCTCGTCATACCCAAGTATAGGTAGACATAAACTAATACAATACACGAATAGGTCAGCTAGCCAACGTAATAAACTGACCGGTATTGCTGTCATACTCAAGTATAGGTAGACAGAAACTAATACAATACACGAATAGGTCAGCTAGCCAACGTAATAAACTGACCGATATTCTCGTCATACTTAAGTATTGGTAGACAGAAAGTCATAAAATACATGGGTAGGTCAGCTAGCTGACGAGGTAAAACTGACCGGGATACCCGTCATACTCAAGTATTTTTAGACATGATCTCATAAAATACATGGGTAAGTCAGCTTACCGACGTAATAAACTGACCGGTATTCTCGTCATACTCAAGTATTGATAGACAGAAAGTCATAACAGACATGGGTAGGTCAGCTAGCCGATGTGTTAAAACTGACCGGGATACCCACCATATACAAGTATTGGTAGACAGAAAGTCATAAAAGACATGGGTAAGTCAGCTAGCCGCCATGACATAACTGACCGGGATACCATTCATACTGAAGTATTTGTAGAAAAAATGTCATTAAAGTCATGGGTACGTTTGCTAGCCGACGTGGTAAAACTGACCGAGATACCAATCATACTCAAGTATTGGTAGATAGAAAGTCACAAAAGACATGGATAAGTCATCTAGTCGACGTGGTAAAACTGACATGGATACCCATCATACTCGATTATTAGGACACAGAAAGTCATAAAAGACATGGGTAGGTCAGTAAGCCGACGTGGTTAAACTGACCGGGATACCCGTCATACTCAAGTATTGGTAGACAGAAAGTCATAACATACATGGGTAGGTCAGCTAGCCGACGTGGTAAACTGACCGGTATTCACGTCATACCCAAGTATTGGTTGACAGAAAGTCATAAAATGCATGTGTAGGTCAGCTAGCCGCCATGATATAAATGACTGGGATACCCTTCATACTCGAGTATAAGTAGACAGAAAGTCATAAAACACATGGGTAGGTCAGCTAGCCGATGTGGTAAAACTGACTGGAATACCCGTCATACTCAAATATTGGTAGACAGAAAGTCAGAAAAGACATGGGTAGGCCAGCTAGCCGCCGTGATTTAACTGACCGGTATTCTCGTCATACTTAAGTATTGGTAGACAGAAAGTCATAAATTACATGGGTAGGCCAGCTAGCCGACGTAATAAACTGACCGGTATTCTCGTCATACTCAAGTATTGGTAGACGGAAAGTTATAAATTACATGGGTAGGACAGCTAGTTAACGTGGTAAAACTGAACGGTATTCTCGTCATACTCAAGTATTGGTAGACAGAAAGTCATAAATTACATGGGTAGGTCAGCTAGCCGCCATGATATAACTGACCGGGATACCCTTCATACTGAAGTATTTGTAGAAAAAATGTCATTAAAGTCATGGTACGTTTGCTAGCCGACGTGGTAAAACTGACCGAGATACCAATCATACTCAAGTATTGGTAGATAGAAAGTCACAAAAGACATGGATAAGTCCTCTAGTCGACGTGGTAAAACTGACATGGATACCCATTATACTCGATGATAAACACACAGAAAGTCATAAAAGACATGGGTAGGTCAGTTAGCCGACGTGGTTTAACTGACCGGGATACCCGTCATACTCAAGTATTGGTAGACATAAAGTCATAAAATACATGGGTAGGTCAGCTAGCCGACGTAATAAACTGACCGATATTCTCGTCATACTTAAGTATTGGTAGACAGAAAGTCATAAAATACATGGGTAGGTCAGCTAGCTGACGAGGTAAAACTGACCGGGATACCCGTCATACTCAAGTATTTTTAGACATGATCTCATAAAATACATGGGTAAGTCAGCTTACCGACGTAATAAACTGACCGGTATTCTCGTCATACTCAAGTATTGATAGACAGAAAGTCATAACAGACATGGGTAGGTCAGCTAGCCGATGTGTTAAAACTGACCGGGATACCCACCATATACAAGTATTGGTAGACAGAAAGTCATAAAAGACATGGGTAAGTCAGCTAGCCGCCATGACATAACTGACCGGGATACCATTCATACTGAAGTATTTGTAGAAAAAATGTCATTAAAGTCATGGGTACGTTTGCTAGCCGACGTGGTAAAACTGACCGAGATACCAATCATACTCAAGTATTGGTAGATAGAAAGTCACAAAAGACATGGATAAGTCATCTAGTCGACGTGGTAAAACTGACATGGATACCCATCATACTCGATTATTAGGACACAGAAAGTCATAAAAGACATGGGTAGGTCAGTAAGCCGACGTGGTTAAACTGACCGGGATACCCGTCATACTCAAGTATTGGTAGACAGAAAGTCATAACATACATGGGTAGGTCAGCTAGCCGACGTGGTAAACTGACCGGTATTCACGTCATACCCAAGTATTGGTTGACAGAAAGTCATAAAATGCATGTGTAGGTCAGCTAGCCGCCATGATATAAATGACTGGGATACCCTTCATACTCGAGTATAAGTAGACAGAAAGTCATAAAACACATGGGTAGGTCAGCTAGCCGATGTGGTAAAACTGACTGGAATACCCGTCATACTCAAATATTGGTAGACAGAAAGTCAGAAAAGACATGGGTAGGCCAGCTAGCCGCCGTGATTTAACTGACCGGTATTCTCGTCATACTTAAGTATTGGTAGACAGAAAGTCATAAATTACATGGGTAGGCCAGCTAGCCGACGTAATAAACTGACCGGTATTCTCGTCATACTCAAGTATTGGTAGACGGAAAGTTATAAATTACATGGGTAGGACAGCTAGTTAACGTGGTAAAACTGAACGGTATTCTCGTCATACTCAAGTATTGGTAGACAGAAAGTCATAAATTACATGGGTAGGTCAGCTAGCCGCCATGATATAACTGACCGGGATACCCTTCATACTGAAGTATTTGTAGAAAAAATGTCATTAAAGTCATGGTACGTTTGCTAGCCGACGTGGTAAAACTGACCGAGATACCAATCATACTCAAGTATTGGTAGATAGAAAGTCACAAAAGACATGGATAAGTCCTCTAGTCGACGTGGTAAAACTGACATGGATACCCATTATACTCGATGATAAACACACAGAAAGTCATAAAAGACATGGGTAGGTCAGTTAGCCGACGTGGTTTAACTGACCGGGATACCCGTCATACTCAAGTATTGGTAGACATAAAGTCATAAAATACATGGGTAGGTCAGCTAGCCGACGTAATAAACTGATCGGTATTCTCGTCATACTCAAGTATTGGTAGGCAGAAAGTCATAACATACATGGGTAGGTCAGCTAGCCGACGTGGTAAACTGACCGGTATTCACGTCATACCCAAGTATTGGTAGACAGAAAGTCATAAAATACATGTGTAGGTCAGCTAGCCGCCATGATATAACTGACTGGGATACCCGTCATACTCGAGTATAAGTAGACAGAAAGTCATAAAATACATGGATAGGTTATCTAGCCGACGTGGTAAACTGACCGGTATTCACGTCATACCCCATTATTGGTAGACAGAAAGTCATAAAATACATGTGTAGGTCAGCTAGCCGCCATGATATAACGGACTGGGATACCCGTCATTCTCGAGTGTAAGTAGACAGAAAGACATAAAACAAAGAGATAGTTCAGCTAGCCGCCTTGAAATAACTGACCGGTATTCTCGTCATACTGAAATATTGGTAGACAGAAAGTCATAAAAGACATGGGTAGGCCAGCTAGCCGCCTTGAAATAACTGACTGGGATACCAGTCATACTCAAGTATTGGTAGACAGAAAGTCATAAAACACATGGGTAGGTCAGCTAGCCGATGTTGTAAAACTGACTGGAATACCCGTCATACTCAAATATTGGTAGACAGAAAGTCAGAAAAGACATGGGTAGGACAGCTAGCCGCCGTGATTTAACTGACCGGTATTCTCGTCATACTTAAGTATTGGTAGACAGAAAGTCATAAATTACATGGGTAGGCCAGCTAGCCGACGTAATAAACTGACCGGTATTCTCTTCATACTCAAGCATTGGTAGACGGAAAGTCATAAATTACATGCGTAGGTCAGCTAGCTAACGTGGTAAAACTGACCGCTATTCTCATCATACCCAAGTATTGGTAGACATAAAGTCATAAATTACATGGGTAGGTCAGCTAGCCGACGTAATAAACTGACCGATGTTCTCGTCATACTCAAGTATTGGTAGACAGAAAGTCATAAAAGACATGGGTAAGTCAGCTAGCCGCCATGATATAACTGACCGGGATACCCTTCATACTGAAGTATTTGTAGAAAAAATGTCATTAAAGTCATGGTACGTTTGCTAGGCGACGTGGTAAAACTGACCGAGATACCAATCATACTCAAGTATTGGTAGATAGAAAGTCACAAAAGACATGGATAAGTCCTCTAGTCGACGTGGTAAAACTGACATGGATACCCATTATACTCGATGATAAATACACAGAAAGTCATAAAAGACATGGGTAGGCCAGCTAGCCGACGTAATAAACTGACCGGTATTCTCGTCATACTCAAGTATTGGTAGACGGAAAGTTATAAATTACATGGGTAGGACAGCTAGTTAAGGTGGTAAAACTGAACGGTATTCTCGTCATACTCAAGTATTGGTAGACAGAAAGTCATAAATTACATGGGTAGGTCAGCTAGCCGCCATGATATAACTGACCGGGATACCCTTCATACTGAAGTATTTGTAGAAAAAATGTCATTAAAGTCATGGTACGTTTGCTAGCCGACGTGGTAAAACTGACCGAGATACCAATCATACTCAAGTATTGGTAGATAGAAAGTCACAAAAGACATGGATAAGTCCTCTAGTCGACGTGGTAAAACTGACATGGATACCCATTATACTCGATGATAAACACACAGAAAGTCATAAAAGACATGGGTAGGTCAGTTAGCCGACGTGGTTTAACTGACCGGGATACCCGTCATACTCAAGTATTGGTAGACATAAAGTCATAAAACAAAGAGATAGGTCAGCTAGCCGCCTTGAAATAACTGACCGGTATTCTCGTCATACTGAAATATTGGTAGACATAAAGTCATAAAAGACATGGGTAGGCCAGCTAGCCGCCTTGAAATAACTGACTGGGATACCAGTCATACTCAAGTATTGGTAGACAGAAAGTCATAAAACACATGGGTAGGTCAGCTAGCCGATGTTGTAAAACTAACTGGAATACCCGTCATACTCAAATATTGGTAGACAGAAAGTCATAAAAGACATGGGTAGGCCAGCTAGCCGCCTTGAAATAACTGACTGGGATACCAGTCATACTCAAGTATTGGTAGACAGAAAGTCATAAAACACATGGGTAGGTCAGCTAGCCGATGTTGTAAAACTGACTGGAATACCCGTCATACTCAAATATTGGTAGACAGAAAGTCAGAAAAGACATGGGTAGGACAGCTAGCCGCCGTGATTTAACTGACCGGTATTCTCGTCATACTTAAGTATTGGTAGACAGAAAGTCATAAATTACATGGGTAGGCCAGCTAGCCGACGTAATAAACTGACCGGTATTCTCTTCATACTCAAGCATTGGTAGACGGAAAGTCATAAATTACATGCGTAGGTCAGCTAGCTAACGTGGTAAAACTGACCGCTATTCTCATCATACCCAAGTATTGGTAGACATAAAGTCATAAATTACATGGGTAGGTCAGCTAGCCGACGTAATAAACTGACCGGTGTTCTCGTCATACTCAAGTATTGGTAGACAGAAAGTCATAAAAGACATGGGTAAGTCAGCTAGCCGCCATGATATAACTGACCGGGATACCCTTCATACTGAAGTATTTGTAGAAAAAATGTCATTAAAGTCATGGTACGTTTGCTAGGCGACGTGGTAAAACTGACCGAGATACCAATCATACTCAAGTATTGGTAGATAGAAAGTCACAAAAGACATGGATAAGTCCTCTAGTCGACGTGGTAAAACTGACATGGATACCCATTATACTCGATGATAAATACACAGAAAGTCATAAAAGACATGGGTAGGCCAGCTAGCCGACGTAATAAACTGACCGGTATTCTCGTCATACTCAAGTATTGGTAGACGGAAAGTTATAAATTACATGGGTAGGACAGCTAGTTAACGTGGTAAAACTGAACGGTATTCTCGTCATACTCAAGTATTGGTAGACAGAAAGTCATAAATTACATGGGTAGGTCAGCTAGCCGCCATGATATAACTGACCGGGATACCCTTCATACTGAAGTATTTGTAGAAAAAATGTCATTAAAGTCATGGTACGTTTGCTAGCCGACGTGGTAAAACTGACCGAGATACCAATCATACTCAAGTATTGGTAGATAGAAAGTCACAAAAGACATGGATAAGTCCTCTAGTCGACGTGGTAAAACTGACATGGATACCCATTATACTCGATGATAAACACACAGAAAGTCATAAAAGACATGGGTAGGTCAGTTAGCCGACGTGGTTTAACTGACCGGGATACCCGTCATACTCAAGTATTGGTAGACATAAAGTCATAAAACAAAGAGATAGGTCAGCTAGCCGCCTTGAAATAACTGACCGGTATTCTCGTCATACTGAAATATTGGTAGACATAAAGTCATAAAAGACATGGGTAGGCCAGCTAGCCGCCTTGAAATAACTGACTGGGATACCAGTCATACTCAAGTATTGGTAGACAGAAAGTCATAAAACACATGGGTAGGTCAGCTAGCCGATGTTGTAAAACTAACTGGAATACCCGTCATACTCAAATATTGGTAGACAGAAAGTCAGAATAGACATGGGTAGGCCAGCTAGCCGCCGTGATTAAACTGACCGGTATTCTCGTCATACTTAAGTATTGGTAGACAGAAAGTCATAAATTACTTGGGTAGGCCAGCTAGCCGACGTAATAAACTGACCGGTATTCTCGTCATACTCAAGCATTGGTAGACGGAAAGTCATAAATTACATGCGTAGGTCAGCTAGCTAACGTGGTAAAACTGACCGGTATTCTCGTCATACCCAAGTATTGGTAGACATAAAGTCATAAATTACATGGGTAGGTCAGCTAGCCGACGTAATAAACTGACCGGTATTCTCGTCATACTCAAGTATTGGTAGACAGAAAGTCATAAAATACATGAGTAGGTCAGCTAGCCGACGTAATAAACTGACCGGTATTCCTGTCAAACTCAAGTATAGGTAGACAGAAAGTAATAAAATACATGAATAGATCAGCTAGCCGACGTTATAAATTGACCGGTATTCTCGTCATACTCAAGTATTGGTAGACAGAAAGTCATAACATACATGAGTAGGTCAGCTAGCTGACGTTATAAACTGAACAGTATTCTCGTCATACTTAAGTATTGGTAGACAGAAAGTTATAAAATACATTGGTAGGTCAGCTAGCCGACGTGGTAAAACTGACCGGAATACCCGTCATACTCAAGTATTGGTAGACATAAACTCATAGAATACAAGGGTAGGTCAGCTAGCCGACGTTATAAACTGACCGGGATACTCGTCATTCTCAAGTATTGGTAGACAGAAAGTCATCAAATACATGGGTAGGTCAGCTAGCCGACGTAATAAACTGACCGGTATTATCGTCATACTCAAGTATTGGTAGATAGAAAGTCAGAAAAGACTTGGGTTGGTCAGCTAGCCGCCGTAATAAACTGACCGGTATTCTCGTCATACTCAAGTATTGGTAGACAGAAAGTCAGAAAAGACATGGGTAGGCCAGCTAGCCGACGTAATAAACTGACCGGTATTATCGTCATACTCAAGTATTGGTAGACAGAAAGTCAGAAAAGACATGGGTAGGCCAGCTAGCCGCCGTGATTTAACTGACCGGTATTCTCGTCATACTTAAGTATTGATAGACAGAAAGTCATAAATTACATGGGTAGGCCAGCTAGCTGACCTAATAAACTGTACGGTATTCTCGTCATACTCAAGGATTGGTAGACAGAAAGTCATAAATTACATGCGTAGGTCAGCTAGCTGACGTGGTAAAACTGACCGGTATTCTCGTCATACCCAAGTATTGGTAGACATAAAGTCATAAATTACATGGATAGGTCAGCTAGCCGACGTAATAAACTGACCGGTATTCTCGTCATACTCAAGTATTGGTAGACAGAAAGTCATAAATTACATGGATAGGTCAGCTAGCCGACGTAATAAACTGACCGGTATTCTCGTCATACTCAAGTATTAATAGACAGAAAGTCATAAAATACATGGGTAGGTCAGCTAGCCGACGTAATAAACTGACCTGTTATTCCTGTCAAACTCAAGTATAGGTAGACAGAAAGTAATAAAATACATGAACAGGTCAGCTAGCCGACGTTATATACCGACCGGTATTCTCGTCATACACAAGTATTTGTAGACAGAAAGTCATAACATACATGGGTAGGTCAGCTAGCCGACGTAATAAACTGACCGGTATTCCTGTCAAACTCAAGTATAGGTAGATAGAAAGTAATAAAATACATGAATAGGTCAGTTAGCCGACGTTATAAACTGACCGGTATTCTCGTCATACTCAAGTATTGGTAGACAAAAAGTCATAACATACATGAGTAGGTCAGCTAGCTGACGTTTATAAACTGACCGGTATTCTCGTCATACTCAAGTATTGGTAGACAGAAAGTCATAACATACATGGGTAGGTCAGCTAGCCGACGTTATAAACTGAACGGTATTCTCGTCATACTTAAGTATTGGTAGACAGAAAGTTATAAAATACATTGGTAGGTCAGCTAGCCGACGTGGTAAAACTGACCGGGATACCCGTCATACTCAAGTATTGGTAAACATAAACTCATAGAATACAAGGGTAGGTCAGCTAGCCGACGTTATAAACTGACCGGGGATACCTGTCATACTCAAGTATTGGTAGACAGAAAGTCATCAAATACATGGGTAGGTTAGCTAGCCGACGTAATAAACTGACCGGTTTTCTCGTCATACTCAAGTATTGGTAAACAGAAAGTCAAAAAAGACATGGGTAGGTCAGCTAGCCGCCGTAATAAACTGACCGATATTCTCGTCATACTCAAGTATTGGCAGACAGAAAGTCAGAAAAGACATGGGTAGGTCAGCTAGCCGTGGTGATATAACTGACTGGGATAACCGTCTTACTTGAGTATTGGTTGACAGAAATGAATAAAACACAGGGGTAGGTGAGCTAGCCGCCGTGATATAACTGACCGGGATACCCGTCATACTCAATTATTGGTAGACAGAAAGTCATAAAACGCATGGGTAGGTCAGCTAGCCACCTTGATAAAATTGACCGGTATTCTCGTCACACTCAAGTATTGGTAGACAGAGAGTCAGAAAAGACAGGGGTACGACAGCTAGCGGACGTGGTAAAACTGACCGGGATACCCATCATACTCGAGTAGTGGTTGACATATAGTCATAACACACATGAGTAGGTCAGCTAGCCGCCATGATATAACTGACCGGGTTTCTCGTGATACTCAAGTAGTGGTCGACAGAAAGTCATGAAACGCGTTGTTAGGTCAGCTAGCCGCCGTGATATAACTGACCCCGAAAATCAATCGCCAAACTCGAGTATTGGTCACCGTGATATATATTTCCAGAATAAAACACATTGTTAAGTTACCTAGCCGCCGTAATATAACTGACAGCGAAACACGTCATAATTGAGGATTGGTTGATAGAAATTCATAAAACATATGGATAGGTCAGCTAGCCACCGTGGTAAAACTGACTGGAATACTCGTCATACTCGAGTAGTGGTTGTCAGAAAGTCATAAAACACAGGTGTAGGTCAGCTATTTGCCGTGATATAACTGACCGGGATACCCGTCATATTCGAGAAATGGTTGACAGAAAGTCATAAACCATATGTGTAGGTCAGCTAGCCGCAAATGCTACAAAACCCTGTACTCCATAAATACACATTTTCCCAATCCCTTACCAGCACGCTATTACAAATGGTCTACTAAGGGTTCAGAATGCTCTGAAGTATTACCCCCCTAGTTTCCATTGTTTTTAATACGTGTCCATCTAAATCATTGACTTTAATGGAGCGAAGATTCAGAAAAGAGACAATCAATGTGTTGTTAGTTTAAGCAATAACATATCACTTACCACATATGGCCACTTCCTTCACCAAAGACAAAGTCTTTCCAACCTTTATGAGTTATGAGTTTAACGTGACAGGCAAGGGCGATCAAAACTAGGGCTACACGTGTAATATCCCATGTCAATGTTAGTAGGTTTATAGAGGATATCACTTTGTTATTAACATCCACAACCTTTATACTGCAGTTATAATGATCAACCAAGGCCAGCATGTTGCTGTTATCCAGCAGTCATAATCATTCGGTTTTTTTAATGTTTACTATGTGAAAAAAAAGAAATAACCCCAAATAAGCAGGTTCTGCTATAAGGAATGTTTCGCAGAAACGGCTCAAATTATGGTTAAGTATCTAGGAAACAAATATAGAGCGTAATGAATGTAATTTGAAAGCTAATTTTGCAATCCATATAAATAGGTTTAAACTTAAAGGACGGATTTATATTTTTTTGCGTCGATCATAGGTTATGTGTTTTGGTTAAAGGGACTCGCAGTTTGTTTGGTTTATTAAAAGTAATGTACCTTAATAAAAGGGATTGTCTCACTCTATTTGGGTTGATCATTAATATTGTACCTTATTTACATGAACTGAATCGCTATGTTTGAGTTGATCATCAGTATTGCACCTTCTTTACATGGACTGAATCGCTGTGTTTTGGTTGATCATCAGTATTTCACCTTCTGTAGATGGACTGAATCGCTCTGTTTGGTCTATCAGTAGTAATGTGCCTTAAATAAAGGTACTTACTCGCTTTTTGGTCGTTCGAATCGGCTTGTTCGACTATCATAAGTAATTCACCTTAATGAGAAAGACAAACTTGCCCCTTTGGACTATCATCAGTAATGCACCTTCATGAAAGGGACCAACTCGGCGTTTTGGACTTTCGTTACCGACCGACTTGCTTTTTTGAACTATTTATTTTATTCCTTGGTTTTATTTACCCTCGCCGTTCAGAATTAACTGTTTGGCTAGCAGCTAATGTCTTTGAACTATCTTCAGTAATGTATGTTTATGAAGGGACCCACTCGCCTTTTTGGACTTTCATTAGTAATGTACCTTAATGAAAGGGACAAACTTGCGTTTTTGGACAATCATTAGTAATATACCTTAATGAAAAGGACCAAATTCATTTTTTGGACAATCATTAGTAATGTATGTTTATGAAGGGACCGACTCGCCTTTTTGGACTTTCATTAGTAATGTTCCTTAATGAAATGGACAAACTTGCGTTTTTGGACAATCATTAGTAATGTACTTTAATGAAAGGGACCAAATTCAGTTTTTGTACAATCATTAGTAATGTATGTTTATGAAGGGACCGACTCGCATTTTTGGACTTTCATTAGTAATGTACCTTAATGAAATGGACAAACTTGCGTTTTTGGACAATCATTAGTAATGTACCTTAATGAAAGGGACCAAATTCAGTTTTTGGACAATCATTAGTAATGTACCTTAATGAAAGGGACCAACTCGCGATTTTGGACAATTATTATTAATGTACCTTAATGAAAGGGACCAACTCGCGATTTTGAACAGTCATTAGTAATGTACCTTAACGAAAGGGACCAACTCGCGATTTTGGACAATCATTAGTAATGCACCCTAATAAAAGGTACGAACTCGCGATTTTGGATAATCATTAGTAATGCACCCTAATGAAAGGTACCAACTCGCGATTTTGGACAATCATTAGTAATGCACCCTAATAAAAGGTACGAACTCGCGATTTTGGACAATCATTAGTAATGTACCTTAATAAAAGGTACCAACTCGCGATTTTTGACAATCATTAGTAATGTACCTTAATAAAAGGTACCAACTCGCGATTTTTGACAATCATTAGTAATGTACCTTAATGAAAGTGACCACCTTGCGTTTTTTGACAATCATTAGTAATGCACCCTAATGAAAGGTACCAACTCGCGATTTTGGACAATCATTAGTAATGTACCTTAATAATAGGTATCTTAATAAAGGAACAGACTTAATGAATGGGACCGCCTCGCTGTATACGGGCTTATCAGCAAAAACGTACCTTTATTAAAGCGACTGAAATATTGATTTAGTGTTTTTTAACTTTAATGGGTCTTAATTAAATGGACCGCCTCGTGGTTTATGGGTCTATCAACAGTAACGTGCTTGTATTAAAGGGACAGACACGCTCCTTTTGAGGTACAATTTTCAAAAAGTAAACTGTTAAAATACTCCAATAATAACTTATAATCAGAACTAAGCAACACAGATTCGAGTCTATTCTAGTATATGAATAGTTTATATGCTTACCCCTTCTCTCTGCCAACATATACTTTAAAAACATACTGGACAAAATATGTACAATTCGTTTTAAAGTAAATTTTAATTAATAAACACTATTATTAGTTAAAAAACACTATATCAATATTTCAGTCGCTTTAATAAAGGTACGTTTTTGCTGATAAGCCCGTATACAGCGAGGCGGGTCCCATTCATTAAGTCTGTTCCTTTATTAAGATGCATTACTGATGATAGGCAAAAAAGGAGAGTCTGTCTCGTTATTAAGATTTATTACTGATGATAGGTCAGACAGAAGAGTCTGTCCCTTTATAAAGATGCATTACTGATTGTAGTCCAACTAGGCGAGTTGATCCCTGTCATAATGGTGTGTGTATTTCTGATTAAAGTTGCACCCTTTCACTAAAGTGCATTACTAATGATTGTCCAAAATTGCGAGTTTGTACCTTTCATTAGGGTGCATTACTAATGATTGTCAAAAAACGCAAGTTGGTCACTTTCATTAAGGTACATTTCTAAAGATTGTCAAAAATCGCGAGTTGGTACCTATTATTAAGGTACATTACTAATGATTGTCCAAAATCGCGAGTTGGTACCTTTCATTAGGGTGCATTACTAATGATTGTCAAAAAACGCAAGTTGGTCACTTTCATTAAGGTACATTACTAATGATTGTCAAAAATCGCGAGTTGGTACCTTTTATTAAGGTACATTACTAATGATTGTCAAAAATCGCGAGTTGGTACCTTTTATTAAGGTACATTACTAATGATTGTCCAAAATCGCGAGTTCGTACCTTTTATTAGGGTGCATTACTAATGATTGTCCAAAATCGCGAGTTGGTACCTTTCATTAGGGTGCATTACTAATGATTGTCCAAAATCGCGAGTTCGTACCTTTTATTAGGGTGCATTACTAATGATTGTCCAAAATCGCGAGTTGGTCCCTTTCGTTAAGGTACATTACTAATGACTGTTCAAAATCGTAAAACGAAATTCGGGGATTTGTGATCGAAAAAAAAGAGTCGTATAAGCACCATCGATGCTTCCAAAGAATGTTTGGAATTCGTATTTACGAAACTATATTTGTGACGAGTCAAACTTTCCTTTCCTATACTTTCTGTCGTTTTCCGTTTGGTTATTGATTCATCATTTGCGTTACGATAATATAATCAAATGACGCTAAATGCATCCGCAGACTTACTGATCTACAGTACTATAATAAACCTTTGTTTGCGTAGAAATTAGTGTATACCATCACCAGAATGAATTGAATATATGACATTGAGTCTAAATGCATGGTGAATGTGTATAGGATGCACTGGAAATGATTGATGTGTTCACTTTTAGTATTTTGACCTTGTTTAAAAGTAAAAGTAGAGAATGCTAAACACCGGTGTGTCCGGGCCCGATTTGGTCCAAAATGACGGTAACCATTTTCGCCTGATGAGAATACATGACCCCACATTTTCTTTGGACTGTTTTAAAGTTAAGAGTAATTCTGTTTAATGATATAGGTGTTTGACATGAGAAACGCTTAAAAAGTGTGACAATTGAGGACTGAATCTGATTGATTTACATGGAAACAAAGAAGGAATTTATTTGGTGTATTGTAAACTATATTATAGAAATTTGGATTTGTAACATCCGGTTAGTCTGTAAAACCTTGTCAGTTTTTACTTCTTTTAATAATAGACGACGAGTGTTATAACACGCAAATTATCACATACAAAATTACTTGTATTCGTTCCTTTATCGAGTACGTATTATCATATTTAATCAAATCCTCTAGAAATTTTACTTTTCCCGATATTCTCTTTTCATCCAGTCAAAACGTAGGAGTATCGTGACTGCATCGTAAAATCCACTGTGGATACACTTTTTGGATAAATGGTATAGCAAATGTTTATACACATTACCTGTCGCCGTCGATTTGTTTACCCGTATAAAAGTCATTGTTGGAATAAGCCTCATTTGTCTATGGATTCGCAAGGTCTAGGTTGAACATTGATTGGGAAGAATATTTTCTGGATTGAGTACTGGTACAAAATAGCCCGAGATAAAAATGTGGCTAAATGAACGGGCCAAAATAATATAACTAATCATACTATTGATCAAGATGTTAACACTCGTAGTAATTGTAAAACGCAATAAGTCGTCTCCATATGGTAATGTTAATAGCTTCTGCCTCGGAGTGGGGATCCGATCGCTGTTCGGGTCAAACCAAATATTTTAAAATGGAAGCAATGGCTTTACTCTATACTTCTTGTATAGCCAATACTATGTATTAAAATAAGTACTAATCTTTAAAACGTTTTGACCGCCTGACCCATGTTTGTGAAGCATCACTTTAGAACCAGGCCAGCTAACCCATCTCCGCCCTCTGACTAGACTCTATACGATTGGATGCTGAGTTCAATATTTTTATCTAAATGATCATAGAATTTGCGTTGATCTCTTCCATAAACGAAGTTGGACATATCGAATTCATAAATCCATTATTGAAAAGTTTAAAACATATGAAAACATCCTTCTAAAAGTTAGGTATCCTTTTATTTCTATTCAGACAGTTTTCTTTTAAATGAGTTTGTTATTAGCGGGGTAAATCAAAAGGCATAATAATTATCATATTAAACGTGTAATGGAAAATTATGTATTACATATACGATCGATGACAATGTATGCAATTTCTCATAACCGTTGTTAATTTTGATGAAAGTAGCTGTGTTATGGACCTTTAAGGCGTTGAATATTTCTCATAATCGACGTTAATTTTGATAAAAGTAGCTGGGTTATAAACTTTTGAGGCGTTGTATATTTCTATTAATTTCCGTAGTGTATTTGAATTAGTGTTATACTTTTGAATTTTATTTAAACCAATTTGGGATATTTTCACAATATTTACGTACCTTTCGAGGCACTTGCAAAAAAACCACATAAAATATCTTCACTCTTACATTTCCGATAAAACAAAAGACAGATTTACCTATGGCACACTTTATCGCAAAGTACAAACGATACGGTCTTTTACACACAAAATCATATCCTTAAACTTTTTTGATTAGATGTCATTTAACAGTTGTGTCATTGCATTTGTCCTTTTTTGTTTATTTAAGTATGTCCAGTCCACCGTGCAGGTGTATCGAAGAAGACAGGTAGGCAGCGGTGACTTCAGTACTGATATTCTCTGTGACCCACGTATGTGTGACGACTAAGAGAAAAACGCAAGTTATCAAGACACCATCAATTATTCGAGGGAGATAACATGCCCAAAACAGAAGTATACCTGTCAGAGGAAATTGTGTGTACTTAATATAACGGGAATTTTTTTGAATACTAATGTAAATATTTGACGAGGAAAGTGCTACCATATAACGCAAACGATATTCCGATATACTTCGACTAGGGTGGAGAACATACATCCCTGATAAACATAATCGACGAGCTTAGTAAACTACTTTAAAATACATAGACATTTTCTTTGAAGACAACAAATGGGGAACTGGATATCACGATACTTTTTGGATCAGAACAATTCACCCCTTCTGAATCGTCATCTTCAACGGGATTTATTATTTAAATATCTAAAACGTGTTTTAGTTTTTCCACTTTGTGAAAGTAAACATTTATCAGCTGGACCTTTTTTTTTTTCCTTTCCACGTCGGGTACCATTGAAATACATGAAATATATTAAGGATGTCAATACCCTCCATTTAACAGATACAAGAGATAACGGCTGGATTACAGGTGGAGTAATGTTAGACAACAACATGCTATCTTTGGTTGATCATAATAACTACAGTGTTAAGATAATTGACGTTAACAGTAACAAAGCTATATCTTGTATAATACTACCTACACGGCCATGGGATATAACACTTGTAGAACGAAAGCAGGTTGTCGTAACATGTTCCGATGAACTCGTATTCATAAAGGTCGCTAGGACATTGTCTGTAGTGAAAACAGTTAACATTAGAAATGGCTGTTCTGGTATTGTTTGTACTAACAACAGATTGATTGTCTCCTTTCTGAATCCTGGCTCCGTTAAAATCCTTGATTTAGAAGGACGTATATTAAACGTAATCTCAACAGATTACAATGGCCAAGAGTTGTTTGAAGAGCCATGTTACATTGTACTTAGTGCGGACCAGAAAACACTATATGTATCAGATGAATACACGCACAGTGTGACAAGTATAGATCTTCACGGTACTGTACAGCATGTTTATAAGTGTGACACTCTGAATGGTCCACGCGGTCTGGCAGTAGATTTAGAAGGTACAATTTATGTAGTTGGACACATGCCATACATTATGCATATCATCTCACCACAAGGTACAATCACAGGGCTATTACCCGAGGAAACAGGAGATGGGATAGAGATAAACAAGCCAACTGCAATTATATATTGTAAAAAGGATAAAATACTTTATATCAGTCATATTCCACAATGGATCTTTCTTAAAACTATAGTTTCAGCTTATCAGATAAAGTAAGAGGTAAACATTATCTCTGATTTTACCACGAATGAGTTGCGCATCAGGAAAACGAAGTGTAATTAATATTCGGCAAGTCCAAATCATTATGTCAATCCTGCAAACATCTACGTGTCCGTTTATTAGACGGACTGATTTATATAATAGAGATAATACTATATATCAGAACTGACAACAAATGAGATGCGCGTCAGGAAAACGAACCGTAATTAATATTCAGCAAGTGTAGAACCAGATCTATTGTGGAAAATGGAAAATGGTTAACGCTGTCTACCTAGTAGATAACATTTATCAATCCTTTATAAGAATAAAATGAAATGTTGTAGATGTTTTTCCTATTTTTCTCATAACATGTGTCATAAATGTAAACTCTTTCAGGATTGTATGTTGTAAATGCTTAGGAATTAGCCGACGACCTTTGAACACATTTTGGGAATGTAAGAGCTTTCTTATGAACATTCTTATATATTATATTCAATATGTACACTATCGTTCAGAGATTTCCCTTACTTTGCTGTATATCTATATACATATACACAATCGGCGTTTCTTCCTCTGCAGCATGATATATGTGAAAACGTTGCGGAAAATAACACACATTTTTACTTTTTCTACAAAGTTTTTAAATGATCTTGGGTTGCTGTTAATGTCTTAGATCAAGTTCATTTGTTGTTCTATCTTTATAACTTCTAATCGCACATGTATATTTGTACCACCCCATGTCATGTCTGACCCAGTAATGAAGTCATATGTATCGTCACTGATTTCATCTATGATTGGACAAGGCACTGTAGTTCTGGAAATCTGAGCAGTTCTCTAGGAAAACTCACCTTTGGGTTTTTGTGATTTGTATTGATCAAACAATGCTGCAGAATAAAAAAAAACACTGTATGTCAAGGCTTCATGAATGAGTCTGTAACTATTGAACATTGCAGAGCCGGATAAAACTGCACAACAACGAAGGCTAAAATGGATCTACAGTTGCCAACAGTATTTTTTTCTTCATCACGCTCTAAAACTATACAACTATACTCTGCTTACAGACTTCATGCTCAAGTATCTGATTGGTCAGCCACACAATCCTTCTCCAAATTGACCAATCATTTATTATTATTTGGAACAAAAATTCATTTCTGAGCACAGATAATGGTTTCAAAGTTTTATAGTTTTGGGCCCAGCTCAACTTAAATGATTAACCTTCTAAGTGTTTAAAAAAATTCCAATGCAGCAGGCAAACATCAAAAATATTGTTATAAATTGAGAAACTTCTTAAAATATTTACCCATATTGACTGTCAATTGTGGTATTGCTTAATATAAACATTATGAGACCATAACATTCACAAGGTAAGTAATTTCTCAGCACTAAATACAGGTAAGAATGTTGACAATATGACAATCAATGACAGGGACTTGCTCCTTTTAAAATGGATATGACCTACTCTATGCATATATATTAACAAGGGTGGACACAGTTTTCTGGGTTGTCTCGCTTCAACTCATTTTATTCAAAGTATTCGAACAAATATATGAGTTTGAAGTAGAGAATCAATCAATAATGCTTTTTTCTATCGAACTATACCAAAATAACGTTTTTTTTCTCCCTACGTATGTTAATTCCTATGAAATATTCGAGAATTTGCCACAAGGACAAGAACCAGGACCAAAAACGAAAGTACTTCTATCGACATTTCGGAATGTTCAGTTTATTTCGTTGCAGTTTATTGTCAGTGATATTGCGATTAATTTTCCAAGAAACATTTCGGAAAAAATTTGGTTATTTTCGCTGCTAAATGGTCAGTGTTATTGTGATAATTTCCAAGGAAACTTATCATGAGAAGGAGGGTAAACATGGACATAAACCAGGTAAAGCTGTGATGCATGCGATAAATGCTCACACATATCGTATTTCTTCTTTATTCTCAATTCATCCTCTTTTTAAATGGTGCGACTGTTGGACAGAACATAATCGCAATATCAAGGACAATTACCGCAGCGAAGAAATCCGAACCATTCCGAAGATTTTTTTAACGTTTTTTTTTTTAAATGGTCCTGCCCGGGAAAATAATCGCAATATCACTGACAATTACTGCGCCGAAAACAAACGAACTATTCCGAAATGTCGATAGCAGGTACTTTCGTTTTTGGTCCAGGATGTTGTCCTTTTGGCGAATTTGCGAATATTTCAAAGGAATTAACATACGTGCGGAGAACAAATTCACGTTATTTTGGTATAGTCCGATACAGAAAAGTATTACTGTTCGATTCCGTACTTCAAATACATATATTTGAGTTGAAGCGAGGCGAGACGGAAAACTGTGTCCGCCCTTGTTTTAAAATATCTTTGCATAGAGTAGTTCATATCTATTTTTAGAGGAGCAAGTCCCTTTGATTCAATTTACCTTTTCCAACGTACAACAAATAGGCCAGAAATAGTTTGAAAAACTCGGGTCAATTATCGAAAACTGTATTTTTCAAAATTGTTGATGTCAAAATCACACCTTTATTGTTGTACGGCTTCGAGATTTAGAGTGCAGATAAATATGGAGAACTAGAGCGAGCACAATATTATGCATGTAAGCGCTTTATGTGCGCTAAGCAGAAAGCATCAAATTTTGCCATTTTAGGAGATTATGCTCGTTACCCTATGTATATAACATCACGAAAACGTTGTATAAACTATTGGTTAAAAGTAATAGGGATGCCACAATCGCGATTTGTGAAGAAATGCTATGATATGATGTTAAATGATGATGTAAACGGCCGTAATAATTGGGCAACAAGCATAAGATTAATCTTACAGAGAAACGGTTTCGGGATAGTATGGCAAACTCAAATGGTCGCATCAGAATCTTTATACTTAAAATTGTTTGTGAACAGACTAAAAAATTGTTTCCTTCAAGAGTGGAACGCCTCAATAATTTCGAACACTAAATTAGATAGTTATCAAATATATAAAAATGAATTCAGTTACGAAACATATCTTGAAGTGCTTGACATACGGACATTTCGATATATTTATGTCAATTTTAAAGTTGGAGCACATGAACTTGAGATTGAAAGAGGTCGTTATCAAAATATTCCTAGAAGAAATAGGATTTGTAAATTATGTAAAACATATGTCATTGAAAATGAGTATCATTTTCTGCTTTGTTGTGACTTTTATGACGACATTAGAAAGTCATACATTCCTAGTAAATATTACACCATACCTAGTATACAAAAGTTTAATATTGTGATGTCATCGCAAAATGAAAAATTAATTAGATGCACATCTTCTTATTTATTCTATGCTTTCAAACGAAGAAATAGTTTTATTAAACAAATTGAAAGTGGTTAGATATATTGTTTATAGGATGTATGTGAATGTGTATATATATATATATGTGTGTGTAATCATTTTAAACGCCACTTGTTGGTATATATATCTGAATATTTTGTGACAAGCGTGCGGTACGCTGACGGATGTTGTATTATATGTTATACATGTTGTTATGGGTCGATGGCCTTAAATCAATAAAATATTTGTCAATGTCATTGTCATTGAAAACATCAAGACAAAAATATGAAAAATCTTTATCAATGAAAGTTTCATTATTGAATAGAGTTGAAAACATTATGACTAAATGTGAACTTGCTCATTATGAGTAATATCTCCTTTTGCAACAATTTATACCAGAAGTCGTCTACTGGGGTTGCATCAGATCGCATCTTCACGTGGGAAATGGTTAAATAAATACATGCGATCATCCACGACCATTTTATACCATGAAATATTTTCAGATATAAATGACTCTAAATGGCAAAGTGACAATTATAATGTGATATTGTGGGAAAATGCTCTTGATTAGGAATTTCTCCTTTTACAATAAATGTTCACCTCTGTATCACAACTATATCTCCAATTTTCCAGATGTTTTAAACATTTAACTGTGTCTCCATAAGGTTATTAGGAAGGTTGATTGTATGGTATTTTATGCTGCTTTCAACAATTTCTCAATTATATCAGGAAGGAGTTAAACCTTTCCCAAATAAAAATAACAAGATAACATTGATATTTTTGTATAGACAACAATAGGGAATATCTCTTATAAATAATGGTTCAATTATGTATTAGAGTTGAAAACAATATGACAAAAGAAGAAATTGCTCATGATAAGCAACTTCTGATTTTGTCATATTTTTTTCAAAAGTTGTCTTCTGTAGATGTGTCCAATTGTGTCTGCAAGGGACAAAGGATTAATTAATGTGTTATTATTACAATGATAAATCAAATCAATTTGTGAAATGTAGACATTTGATGTTTTATATTACACCATATATGTCGGAAACTATGGCAACATATTTAGATAATAGCCATCATACTCTGTTATAACATGTATTGCGTTTCTATAGATTTACTGCTAACATCATGTAACCCAGGTCCAGTGGATTTAAGAACAATACTTGGTGGGTTGCATAATTTTACTGTTGTGGTTGATAATATACAAATGGAGTCTGTAATGAAATATAGAATGAATAAAGTGATGTATATAACAAGTTGAATTCTAAATACAATTATCATTAACAGAAAAGGAGCAAGCGAATATAAACATATATAATAAAAGTAGTAAAAAAAGACACGTACCAGGAAAGTCGAGTTTGATAAAGTAATAGAGTATTGGATTGGAGAAAAGTAAAGCTCTCCACATATCATTCTTCGTCCTTTCGGAATTCACATACAAATGTCCAAGTGTATAAAAGAGAGTGGGAAAAAAGGGATTGTTAGAGTGCATGCTGGGATATGTTAGGTGATATCTGCTCCCTAACATTCACTGATTCTCACTGTAATAATAAAAGCCCAGCTAAATATGCATGAGCAGTGTACATGTAGGTAAATGCTCCCCACATGTACCTTGGTTACATACTCCCCTGCAAAGTAACATGGCTCCTGACCTTTCGTCTTTCTTCCTTCTACAAAGACATAATTATTATTAGTTCAAATGAAATACATGAATTGCAAAGACTACTTTACATGAAATACATGAATTACAAAAGCTACTTACCTAACATGAACTCCTTTATTTACAAAACTATAACTTACAAATCAAGTTAAAAAACATTCTAAACAAAACAAACGTTTTGGGAACAAGCCCATTCTCCGAATCTGTCAGGGGGCTTACTAGATCTTGTGAATCTGCGGACCGGTTCGGCCACAGGTAAATAAAGTCTCTCAGGAATATGGGTAAAATATGACTGATCTTTTTCCGTATGCCAATGATTTACAGGGGCCATGTCGCCAGCTGGAGAGTGATGCTCAGTCGTCGGGTCGCGAGCCCGAGTATGTGCTACTGTACGTCTCTGTGGTATAATGTACCAATCACTGTTGTCAGAACGTGATGATGAGTCGGAATCCGAATCCGTATCAGATTGGGACACCGGAAAAGCTTTCCTTGCTGGTTCCTTTCGGCCCAGCTTTGCTTTTCTTGACGTAATACCAGCTTCATCAGTAGACGGTTAACAGTTGAATGGAAGAAGCATTCTGGTGGGTCCTTTGCTGTTAAGCAACCGTAAACGATACACCGGAACAGATGACATACGGCTCTGCCTCCCAAACATCTGCCAACTTACATTTTCCTGTGCGATGCGCTGTCCTCACAAGTACAGTGTCACCAACTTCGATCCTGTTTTCCTTTATTTTCCGGTCGTACCGCCCCTTGTTGTCTGAGGCATTTCTCTGTGCGGTCTCAGATGTGATGCGGTAGGCTTGACTCATTCTTTGCTTGAGTCGACCAATGTAGTCCGTAGGGCTGCAGATATTACCTTTGTCCGGGGTGATTCCTAATGCGTCTACAGAAAGACGGGGGTGCCATCCGAAAAGTAGATAATGTGGCGAATAGCCAAGCATTCTGAGAAGGGTTCTGTTAAACCTCTCCGCACTTCCATTCCCCATAGGGTGATATGGGGTTGTTCGAGTTTTACGAACATCGGCAATTTTGCATAGCTCCTTTATGACATTGCTTTCAAAGTTCTGGCCTTGGTCGCTGTGTAGCTGTTCCGGAAAACAGAAATTGACGATGGAGTGATCGTACAATGCTTTGGCTGTCGTTTGTGCTGTCTGGTCTTTTGTCGAAAAAGGCTTTAGCAAACCGCGTAAAGTGGTCTGTAATGACTAGGATGTTCTCATATCCTTCTTTAAACCTCTCCAGTCCAAGAAAATCCATACGCACGAGCTGCATTGGTCTTGAGGTGTTGATAGGCATAAGTTCAGCCATGTTCCTCATTGTTTTTTTCCGCCGTACACATCGGTTGCAAGTCTCGACTCTGTGATTTAGTTCATTTTCCATACACGGCCAGTAAAATCTTTGACGAGCCTGGATGACCAACGTCAATATGAACACCCTTAAATACTTCATCCTGACGAGATTCAAGGAGGACGAGTTGTTTTACTTTCTGACCGTCAATGACTGCGTTCCTGTACACTACCCCATCATCTTTGAAAAGGCGGTGGTATTGCTTAAAAATACATTGTGCTGATACAAGGGTTTTTGAGTATTTCCTCCTTCGTCGAACGAAAACCGCCATCAATGGCGTCAGAGTCGAGATAAATGGTCTCATCAAGCCGTTGATCGACTTTCCAGTCAATTGTGGGGAACTTTCCTGAAGGCGCAACATCATCTTCTGCAGAGTGATATGTTGTGTCTCCAGCGAGCGATCCAATAAGGCTGACATCCACAGTAGCGGCATGGCAAATAGCTTTTACCACATCTCCAAAGAGACTCAGCATCCGCGAAAGTGCGTCGGCGTCAACATTTTGTGCACCAGTGAAAGAAATGTTGAAATTGTAATCGGAAAGAGCTGCGACCAATCTATGATCAGTTGCATCCAGCTTTGCAGTTGTCATGACATATAGTAAGGGGTTGTTATCCGTTACGACTTCAAATGACGTATTATAAAGATAGTCACGAAGTTTGTACGTTACTGCCAATTTAAACGCGAGGAAAACCAGTTTATGTGCAGGATAATTCCTCTCACTTGCTCTTAAACCTCGAATTGCGTAGGCTATGACGCAATCTTTTCCGTCATGGTTTTGGTATAAAACAGCTCCAAGTCCTAGGCCGATGGAGTCAGTATGTAACTTAAAAGGTAAGTCATAATTAGCAGTGGCAAGTATAGGGGGTTCTGAAAGTTTCTGTTTCAGCGTATAAAATGCTAATTCCTGCTGATCACCCCAAATCCAAGGTGTTGCCTGTTTGCATTTCTTCTTCCTCCGACAACCTCTTTTGATCTTGTTCAGAGCGTGATCCTCGAATAAAATGTTTAGAGGCTTTGTTACCTTTGCGAAGTCTTTTATAAAACGACGGTAGTACCCTGCAAAGCCAAGAAAAGACCGCACCGCCTTAACATTCCTAGGGGTTGGCCAGTTCCTTATTACTTCGGTCTTCGCAGGATCTGCTTCAATACCATTTTGTGATAAAACATGCCTTAGAAAAGAAAAAGACGACTTGAAAATCTCGCACTTCGAAGGTTTGAGCTTCACGTTGTGAGTAGCTCGTCGACTACAAACAGATTCTGGGCACTCTATGTGCTCTTCAAATGTTCTGGAGAAAATAAGGATGTCGTCTATGAATATTAGACATTCTTACAGTAGTAAATCGCCCATACATTTCTCCATAAGACGTTGAAATGTGGCTGGGGCATTACAAAGTCCAAAACTCATCCTATTGCACTCGTAAAATCCGAGATTACAAACAGAAAATGCTGTTTTGTGTTTGTCTTCTTCCTCTACTTCTATCTGCCAATAAGACGAACGGAGATCCAATTTTGAAAAAGATTTCACTCCGTACAGGACATCGACTGCGTCGTCAAAAAGAGGTAACATAAACGCATCCTTCCTCGTCCTGCTGTTTAATTTTCTTTAGTCAATTCAAAACCGGAGCAAGTTATCTTTTGTGCTGACAAGAACAACATTGAAAGAGTAGGGACTATCAGACTCGGAATAGCACCACAATCTAACATTTCCCGCAAGTGTTGTCTGACCTCCTCATACATTGCTGGGGGAATTTGCCGATAGGGGTTCTTAAATGGGATATCATCGTCAAGTACGATTCTATGCTTGACTAAATCAGTCCGTCCGATATCGGTGGTACCTGTTGAAAAAACATGTTTCCATTTACCAATGACTGTCTTCAAACGAGTTGTTCAGGCGAAAGGTTGTCACTCTCTATAGACACACCAATTTCGTCCGCAACTTTTGATAGATTATCAGACTGGCTTCCCTTACCATCCGACTTTATACATGAAGTCAGGTTATCAACCACATTTACTTCATTTAAATGACAAATAAGAGACTTAGGACGAATATAAATTGGTTTCGCAGTAATAGTACATATATGCACAGGCACCTTAACACAATCTCCTGTTGCTGGTAGTTTGACAACATGTGGTTTCGCAATGAAACCAGTAGTCGAATCTATACAGTTTTCGGTTACAATGGACCCAGCAAGATTATTGCAACCGCGGGTAATACCATTTTCAATGGCAGTTATTAGAATGCCTTCAAGTCTACAACCGAAAGAAGTAACGCCTTCCGTAGAATTCTGAGATGAGTTAAAGAACTCCTGCATTACCATTCCTTTGGAAGATACATCGCCAAACATAACATCAAGCTTACAATGAATATCATCTACAGATGACTTCGTTCCCAATGAAACAAGCATCTTCCTAGCCGTACCTCTAAGGGTACGTCTCATTGCCTGCACCAGTTGGCTAGGAGATATTTCCTGGTCATTGATAAGTCTGCTAGGAGTAGAGGTCAACGGTTCAACTCTGTACTTCTTCCGTAAAATAGCTATCATCGCCTCCTCTGTCAAATCCACCTTGGCTGCCTAACTATCTGATGAAGAAGCCATCGCTCATCACTGTACAATCTGATCTAAATATATGGGAATGTGAAACAAACAAGTTTATCACTGCTTTTCACTAAGTCACTATTGCTAAAATAACTAACAATAGGCATACAATATAGGTAACTATAATCTCAATCGTCGCTTGTGTTGATAAACACAATCAATTTACATAAAGCTATGGTGTAAATGGGGCTAAGAGTTTTCACGCAATAGTCGTAATTATGGGAGTAAAGGATCAGTCAGTTGTGTCTCTTTACACTGAAATTAAGCACAAATTGGTTACAACTAGGTAATATGCACAATATGAGTAATATGCAAAATATGGGTAATATGCACAATATGGGTAATATGCTCAATATTTGGATAAATCACCTGGGGTAAATGATTCCAAAGCCCTTTACATTTAAAGTCGCTTAAAACAAAGCACAAACTATGGTGAGTAATTTGAAATACACCTTTTCAGGTTTAAAGGTCAGATTTACCCGAGTTACGTATACACTACCGTACCTCTGTAGTAAATATAGTTACTCAACCGGGACCTTATCTTACAAAGTATAACTGCATAGGGTACACATCTACACAAATAAATCAATACCTCAGTAAACTATAAACAATTACTACCGTATCTTCTAAGTTTAAACGAGAACTGCTGCTACACTTTCACTTCGATCATATTCCGTGTAAATATAGTAACTAAAGTAACTAATTAAACATGTTATTAATGAATGTTTACAGTCTACCGTTGAAACATATGGGCTCATCCTGCAATAGGAAATTTTCGAAAGAAAACTTTAATATTAGCTTATCTAAGCTTACCCTTATCGGTAACCGACAGGTTGATGTGGCAACGTCCTTACTGTAGCTACCTTAGAAGGCTAGACATTTGAGTCAGATGAAATACCTGAAAATTTGTTTCACTCTCACAACATTTCACACATGTATTGCAGTGCAGGTGAGGGTAAAGTGAACGAAAGATGTAAAATATGCGAAGTGAGGGAAATAATTAAAGCACAGAGCAGGAAACATGCAGCTGAGAAAATAAGAAGAAAGACAAAAAATAACGTACTGAACGTAAACATTAAGATTTATATATCCTGATAGATAGATTGTTGAACAATAATTCAGCAATTATCTATAAGAAAAAACAAACATGATCATGGTTTTATCGTTTGATATTGGTCAAGTTCGTTCAAAGTCAGGTACTAAACAAACATAGGACACATATTGCCGTGTTTGCACGAATACCTGATATTGTACGATTTATATAAGCGTCATTCGCATTCAAACCATGATTTTGAAGGTTTTTTTCTTTTACATCATAAGGCATATACATATTAATACATACATTGTCACTATTATATTCCAATCCTTATTTACAAAACTAACACTGTTCACAAAACATACAGAAAAAACACTGTGTACCAAACAAAACACTTTGTACTTTGCACTCCCGGCACGTCTTCCCCCGTCTTTCCAACATTAATAATATTTCTCCGCACTGATCCTCTTTTGGGTTCAAAAGTCAGCGACAAGTGGGATGATCAGTGGACTATAAAACAACAGCGATGAGTCGCATGAAAATGATTCCTCCCTAAAGAAGGGTCCCTGCAACAGTAATGCAGCAGTAGTTCTAGGATATGTTGAAATGCGTCGAATCCGGCGCTGACATCTAGTAGAACGTGTTATCGCAATACTAATAATGCGCTACAAAAGACAGTCTCGTCGTGGTCGCTATTTTAACCTAGGTCAATGGGATTTAAGAACAATACTCCTTGGTGGGTTGCATAATGTTACTGTCGTGGTTGATAATATACAAATGGAGTCTGTAATGAAATATAGAATGAACAAGACGGATGTTTGATGCAAAGCATCAAAGAGAAGCCGCAATATTTCGTTTCACCTGCAGAAATAAGAAAAATGATCATTTAAATCCACAAACATTAGAACAATTTAATCTGTAGTCAGTAATGCTGATATCGATTATGGAAGATATAAGTTTTAAGTAGGATATTTAACCTGGCAGGTTCTGTGTTTTAAGTGAATGGGATGATTTAGAGTTAAGCTGATCATAAAAAGTGACATATAATACTAAAGATAAATGGACAAGAGGTTATGATAAATTTAAATTAGTTCCAAAAACAATCAACTATTTGTATTGAACACACGCCCTGTTATGATAATGTTTTATCAAATAATGCTGACACACAGAATATCTGTTTTTCGTTTGTATCGGTAAGTCATGATAATGGATAAGGGTTTCCCACATAAGACAAATCTGTAGTAGACGACTTTGAAATTATCAAGTAAAGAAAAATCTCTATAAATGATCGTATGATAATTGAAAAGTGTTGAATTGTTGTGGCAAATGCAGATATTGCTCAGTATGAGCAATTTCTCCTTTTGCCACAATGATTTCAATGATGTTTACTCTGACAGACTTTAAAATCATCAAGTACAAAACATAGAATATCTCTATAAATGATAGTAAGATAATTGAAAAGAGTTGAAATTATTGTGGCAAATTGAGCAATTGAAAATCAAAGTTGTCGGATTACAAACGCACAATCTCGAGTTGACGAAACTGATGTGAACTTGTGTCGTGGTTAGCATTCAGAAAATCAAGTAAACGTATTTCTATGTACACGTAATGGTGAATACGGATTAAATCTAAAACGTGGACTAAATATTAAGATTTAGATTTAGACAAATATCTAAATTGAAAAGTTTAGTGAATACGGGACGAAGCTTCTTCGTCTGATTACTGCGTAATATATCATAGCATGTCATTTTAAGGAACCAGACTACATTTACAAATTCAACAGAAGGGTTCTCTATTTTACTGTCTAGAGTAGATACAGTATGAATTTCGCTTAAATAAAAATGTACATACATTCAATTAATATACTGGCCTTTGTCTTTTATTTTTAATTTGTAAAACTCACACATGTATTTAGAGTGTAAAATGGATGTTTTAAAAGTCATTACCTTAAATTAATGTACTTAGAAAGGACAAAGAGAAATCAAGATATGTGGTCACGCTGGCAGGTCTAAATATTCTCCTTGACCGAAGATTAAAAGCATCCCTACAGGAAGCCGCCTCCTGGCGGCTTCCAATAAAGTGATGGATATAACAAGTTGAATTCTAAATACAATTATCATTAACAGAAAAGGAGCAAGCGAATATAAACATATATAATAAAAATAGTAAAAAAAAGACACGTACCAGGATAGTCGAGTTTGATAGAGTAATAGAGTATTGAGTATAGAGAAAAGTAAAGCTCTCCACATATCATTCCTCGTCCTTTCGGAATTCACATAAAAATGTCCAAGTGTATGAAAGAGAGCGGGAAAAGAGGGATTGTTAGAAGCATGCTGGGATATGTTAGGATATCTGCTCACTAACAGTCACTGATTCTCACTGTAATAATAAAAGCCCAGCTAATTATGCATGAGCAGTGTACATGTAGGAAAATGCTCCCCACATGTACCTTGGTTACATACTCCCCTGCAAAGTAACATGGCTCCTGACATTTCGTCTTTCTTCCTTCTACAAAGACATAATTATTATTAGTTCAAATGAAATACATGAATTACAAAGACTACTTTACATGAAATACATGAATTACTAAAGCTACTTACCTAACATGAAAAACTTGATTTACAAAACTACAACTTACAAATCAAGTTAAAAAATATTCTAAACAAAATGCAAATTATGCATGAGCAGTGTACATGTAGGAAAGACACTCCATACATGTACCTTGGTTACAATCATATGATATTTTTAAACCTGTTTGCTTTAAAGACTACAGATGGAAAAAAGTTATATTCTAAAAAACGTAATTTGATTTTTAAAACAAAGTTGTTTACATTTTGGGAACAAATTAACAATTTCTTTTTTTCCGACAATACTTTCAAATTTTATCTGGGACATGCAGCACTGCTTAAATTTATCGATACCACAAGTTAAAGTTCAATTAATCTGTATACATAGTAACAGATTAGCTTGAATCATTGACATATCTATATGTTAACCCTTTCCCACCTATATACGCATTTTGGCGTATCTACAGCAGACTGTTTTGAAAACATAGTGAAACTGCTCGGGGGGGGGGGGGGGGGATACACGATAACCAATTGATAAGCAAGAGCTGTCCGTAAGTCAGCGCGCTCGACTATTCCACCGCTTATTAGCTACTGAAATATGGACTCTTATGTAGTTGCATGCAACACATGAACCAGAATTTCTAAAAGAGTGATAATTTGCATTATATGCAGGATAGAGTTATTTTTATTTATTAATTAAATAGGTATGATGGTTGGAAAAGGTTGTATAAAGAGTTAATGCAATGCTTCAAGTACCTACTAAGATATGGACTCCTAATGTAGTTGCACGCAAAACTTTAAGCATAATCTTTAAGTAAAAAAACATAATTTGCATTATATGCTGGATAGAGTTATACTACAATATTCTGTACACAGGTGTGTGGTTTTCATGCAGAACCTTAATCAAGGTGTGACGTGGACGCCGACGCTCTCATATTCTCCGAACAGTCGAGTTAAAAATCCATTGCATTTGTTATAACAAAATATTTTAGCTCGGCATGTGTGCTGGACTTAGTGTAAATTATTCACATAATTATCAACAAGTGTTCTCTCATCTCTATAAGTATCTAACAAAATGTATATTAACGTCTGCATAACCTCAATGAAGTCTAATTACACACGGTTCAAATAGTGTACAAATAGTTGGCAGGTATTATTAAATAAGAAGAGCTAACATTTAAAAAACTGATATTGCTCCTGGCTAATTCACACATGTAGACTTTGTCTCACTTTGCCAACTGTTTTTCATACCCTAATTCTTACCTAAAAACCAAAGGTTGGTAAAGTGAGACGACATCATTACACACGACTAGTAAATACTGAAATATATTCATCAATTTATCAAATTGCAGATGATTAATCCATTACTAAAATGTTGAAAACGGTATATATTTATTTTTGGAAAATAACTATCGTTTTTGTGAGTTCTGCCTTGAACGAAACGTACCAATGGTGATATGTGAATTCCATTTCCTGATGGTATGTCCTGTGTATGATGAGCGCTGGAAATCATTATATCCAACAATATAATTATTCAAAGCAATAATGGCTGAACCCAGATATGTGAACAATCTTACGAAACATTTGGTCATTTAAATTCAGAAAGTTAAATTATACGGAAGATATTATAGCTTAGCGATATATTTTTTCAATTATTGTGATATTATAATAAATTTCTATTATAAGTATTTGTTTATGTTTGGTAAATTGTTACTATTTAGCCAGAAGCCGTGTTAACATTTACTACTACTATTGGGTAACTACATGTACTTATTCATTGATTAAGCTAAACACATGCGAATCCTTTTCTCAATGCAACACATTGGCGAATAACTTTGAAAACAAATGGACCAACACATTAGAAACGTTCAATTTCTGAATGTCATTTCATTGAAAAGAGATGAAAGCCTTATATTGTGAAAGGAGGTATGTAATGAACATAATGAGCAAGTTCCTCTTTGCCTAAATTACTGAATAAACAAATTGCCTTGTGCTGCATTGTATTACTTCATAAGCGTTTTTAATTAATTAATGGGAAGTTGGAAGTATTTTTCCGAAATGTGTTTTTTTTAAATTTTACTGCATATGTAAAATTACTGACAAGGATTATTCTAATACTATTGTACACTATTAAACCTAGATTGGCAATCTTTATGTCTGTTAATAAGAATGAATGTATGATATTCTTAAACATAATATAGAATTACTTTATGACAAAACAGAAATGAAATGTCTAAACATATACTACTGAATATTCTTTCGTTCTAGAAAGTCAAAAAGAGATGACTGACTCTCTGCTGCTATTAAATTTTATTCCTTTTTTTCCAAAAATGATATCCTTGATATTATATCTTTAGTTTCAAATGACATTTGTCTTAAGACCGATACTTTTATTTACATCATAATGAAAATGTCCATCAGTGTCACACTTTTAAATGGACGGACACGATATTTCATTCCATATACATGCTCTTAATGTCAGTTTTAAATATCCACAAAAGAGTACGTTTCGGTGAAAATATTGCCAATACTCTACACCAGTCTAATTCGTGAACCTCGTGACTGCCAAATAAAGGGACGCAACTCCCAACAAAATATATCTTCTTCACCGCCTTCCATGTCAACAATATGTGCAAATATTTAAACACATTAGTGCGTTCATTTAAAATGTGAATTTGGCTAACTGTTATTAAATCGTCAATTATTTTTCTTTCACACCTATACATACGATATACGAACATAAAATGTATGCAATATTCACAAAATTATTGTGTGGCTACTGTAAGTTAAAGCACTGTTTAACTGAACGCACGCGGTCAGAACTAGAAATGAAAAGTGTTTACATGATGTTTTACACCGCTTAAGACTCCATTGGAGTTATATCACTGCTTTTCTTGGATACAAAACATTCATATTTCTGGTCCAACCTACCAAAACAACTTTAAACACAGAAGGACGGATTTGATGTCTTACTGATTCTCCGTGACAGGATTATTTAAGGGTAAATTTGCGAAAAATTAATGGGGCTACATTTCTGATTGTTGGCAAAAAAATGTCCTTAAGTCCAAACTACATGTAGACTCAAATTGAAGGCTCTTGCTAGACTGTGTGGTTGCAAATGTTATAGGACCTCAATTCATTAGACGCGCCTCAAATGTATAACTCAAAATTTAATATCGAACCTTGAATGCATTATTAGTTTGGATAATTTAAGTGTAATAGGACCTCATGCTTGATTGAAACTATTCTGGGAAAACTAAATGTGTAATGAATTTATTTTCCTCACAACATTGTCAATAGACGTGTGCGGTTAAAAGGCGTCAGATAGCAGGGCTTAATTCATGTTTACTTTTTTCATATTTCTACAAAGATATCAAAAGTAGTCAGCTATCGTCTGTTTCATGGAAGAGGTTTAATATATCCATAACTTACCACGACACTGGCATTCTTATTGCAGCTGTTTACATCTCCTGATATCACACACGTGTCAAAAATAATTCGTATATTCTTCCCGGACGTTCCCACACAGAACAGTTCACAATTATCATCCGGATAAGAGGAATGTACGCACATATTTTATGATAAACACTTTCCACCTACAACATAATAAACATTTTCGCTAGTTCAACAAATCTGCAGCAGATGACTTTGAAACCATTTAGGCAAAACTATGGAAAAACTTCGATAGATGAAAGTATAGTTACTGCACATACACATAGTTAAAAAAATTGTTTCAAAAGTAGAAATTACTTATTAACAGAAATTTCCCGGTTTAGCAAACTGTTTTGAAAAGTCGTCTACTGCAGATGTGACAAACTGCGTTTACAAGTGCGAAAGGCTTTAGAGTCTTCAGACAATCGTATCAGAATGAGAAAATTCGTATTTCAAAGTAGGAGAAATAATTCGACAATATTGACCTGTATCTGACCTTTGTGTTTTACTTGTTTTTCTTCATGACATGCATGTTTGTTCATCAAATGTGTGTACAGTTTTAAAAATCCACGTGTTGATATAAATATAAGAAAACACGCGATGAGACAAATATGAGGAAAACAGGTGGTGAGATAAATATGAGGAAAACACGTGGAAAGATAAATATGAGGAATCACGTGATGAGATATATATAAGGAAACACATGGTGTGATTAATATGTGGAAAACACGTAGTGAGATTAATCTGAGGAATCACATGATGAGATAAATATGAGGAATGACGTGATGAGATAAATATGAATAAAATACGTGTTTAGATACATATGAGGAAAACACGTCATCATAGTTATCTATGTATATGTGTTAACATATATGAGCAACGTCTAGCAATTTAGCCATTCTGTCAACATATACACTTAGTTATATATAACATATAAAAGGATGCATATGTACAGGATGGCCTAGCATTCAATGTTTGCATTTTATGCGTTTTAAAATCAAAATGTCGGCAGACGAGGCACATATATTTATGATGTACTGGCATGTTTATCATATTTGTGAACTCTTTTTAAGACCACATTATGTATTAAAGTAACACGTGTATAATATACTTCTAGTCGCTGAATGTTGCCTTTTGAATGGTGTTTTACACTGTTTTCAACAGTATTTCAGTTATATTGTGACTTTGCATGGGTAAATTACCAGTACTACCGGTATGATTTATTAGTTATAATGATATCTTCGTAACCCTGAGCGTCAAGGAAATATTATATTACTTCAACTTAGTCTTTGTTATGACCACCGACCAAGCCCTAACCACTTCACCATGGTTGACTGATATCGTGTGTGGTCAATATTTGCATCGTATTCGTCAATGTCATGCAGTCTTTTTACATGAACAACACAAATTCGGCTACCTTGATGAAGATATTTGACTTGTTACAACAATTTGAAAAACAAGTTTCATCGATGATTGAATGTTCTGATCTTGGTTTTATTAGGTAAACGGGGCAGGTAGTGCGCCTTACAAAGCAAAATATTTAAAGAACAATTGCTTTAACATTGTCAAACAGTGGTCCAGTGGTTAAAGGGAGTTAATAACACAAGTTTTAAAAAATCATGAAATAATATTCAAAAAAGTTATACCCCTTGATTGAAAACTTAATCTTCTAATCTATTTAAAATTTATGTCAACAAATGACTTTCGTTCTTAATGCATTGACACACTAACAAATAGTTATATCTGTGGTGTAAGGTATCGAATGGATTGATCTATTGAAGATGAACGCCGTTTTCGTAACGTTTCTAGTTATATCACGTCGACAAGTTCACCTGTGTTATGTTTGTATCCTGGTTTCTCAAACTCCACACAACATTCTTCCGGGGTAACTGGCTACCTTCCCACATACACTGTTTAACACAATGGTAGAGGATCTCAAATATTGGCAAGAATGAATGACTGAGTCAAGGTTCGAACTCACGACATCTTCAATAATAGTCCCCGTCGATACTAATAGAGCTATTGCGCCTCAACGATAAAAAAATCAAATTTAAACATATGAAGGTTTGCATATTCCACTCCGAAATAACTATATCCACATCTTTATTTACATTTAACTATAAACTTTAGTATTTATCATTTAAACACATAACCCAATGAGGATGCATGGAGTATTGTTTTCAAAAATCGCACTTTTTTCGTAACACAGCGGACTATCTTCGATCTACGTTATCATAGTGTTAGCATAGATTGATCTATTGAAGTTCAATGCCGTTTTTCGTAACTTTTCTAGTTATATGACGTCGGTAAGATCACCTGTGTTATGTGTGTATCCTGATTTTCTCACACTTCACACAGCATTCTTCCATGATAACTGGCTACCTTCCCACATACACTGTTTAATACAATGGTAGAGTATCTCAAATATTGGCAAGAATGAATGACCGAAAACATCATCTCCTTATCTAGTTCAAATTCATTCATCAAATGAATCTCATTATTAATACATTAAAAGACATGGAATGGTAATTTCTGTGTGACAGGTATCGAATGGATTGATCTATTGAAGTTGAATGGCGTTTTCGTAACTTTTATAGATATATCATGGCGTCCAGTTGACCCTTCCAAAGCAACTGCCTACCTTTCCATATATACTAAATAACTCAATGGTGGAAGGTGTCAATCATCGGCAAGACTAAATGACCGTATAAAAATGCGAACAAATACAGCTATCGCGACTCGACGAAGTAAACCCCATGGAGTGGTGTTATCCAACTTCGAACTATTTGCATATAAAAGCGAGCAATCTTCGATATACGAGTATCATACGTCAAAACTAGCGACCGTACGTTAATGTCTATATTTGTCTTTCTTTTTTACCCGCAATCCGTGGGCTATGGCCCCAATGCTGTCGTAGATGTTATGTATGTACAATATGCGGTGAGCATATGATAATGTACTATTTTTTATAAAATCTGTGACGTTAGATAAAAACATCCCGACAATCATATGACGAAGAAGGGGAACATATTTACAATTGGCGCTGTAACCCTAACCTTCATTGGCAGCTTCAACGCGGAGCACCACAACATTTGCCGAAGATACAGCATTGTACTGGTTTTGTCTCTAAACCAGCATTGATAAGAATGTTGTCACCGAGTTATTCGTGCGACTGAAATACTGATGAAAACTGCAATACTGTTCAAACAAATCTGATCATATCATACAAACAGAATTAATGAATTATTGTCTTTTCCCATATGAAAAACTAATGATAAACAAGTAATTGGTGTTGTTTATATGGGATATATCTGACAGAGTATCGCCCTGAATAGGTTAGTTAATGTATGCATAGTTCTAATAATGTTCGAATGAATTATGTTTGAAATAAATCCGACCTTATAAGGGGTAAGCGTGCTGGATTAACATCGGCTGTCTCGAGTCCATTTCATCAACGGAGATCAGGGCAGTAAGCCCTTTGACTAAGTATGGGTGAGTTAACCATAGGTATCTTGTATCCATCACACGTGGATCAGTGTATCGTCGCCTAGATACTTAGTAACAAAAGCATACAATATTAACTAAGAAATTCGATAAAGCATATGCCCAACGTAACAGATAATTACCTATAGTTTTACCTTTAATTTGTTTAGTTAAGTTTGGATTCCATGAATAAAATTGGTAAAAGTGTACTCCATCAACAGTAAATAGGATTACATACCAATGATTCAAAGACATTCACAAAGGAATTGCTGTGTTATTATAAGATGTATATTTGTACCCCAAAACAAGATGTGTTACAATAAGATGTATATGTGTACGGAGGTAATATAGTTTAAACTCGATTTAAAACCCATTTTGATAAAAAAGATGCATATTGTATGAAGGTCACACAATGTAAACTTGATTAAAACCCAATGTGCTATAATAAAATGTATATGTGTTTGCAGGTTACACAGTTGAAAAATTCAAAACCAGATGTGTTATTATAAATATACATTTGTCTGAAGGTCTCACAGTTTAAACTCGATTCAAAACCCGATGTTCTATAATAGTATATTTGAACGCAGGTCGCCCAGTTTAAACGCGATTCAAATACAACAGTGTTATGATAAGAAGCATCTTTGTATGAAGGTAACGCAGTTTAACCGCGATTCAAAACCAAAACTTTTATAATAAGATGCATCTTTGTAAGAAGGTCACACAGTTTAAACTTGATTCAAACCCAATGTATTATAATAAGATGTATCTTTGTATGAAGGTCACACAGTTTAAACTCGATGCAAACCCAATGTATTATAATAAGATGTATCTGTGTATGAAGGTCACACAGTTTAAACTCGATTCAAACCCAATGTATTATAATAAGATGTATCTGTGTATGAAGGTCACACAGTTTAACCGCGATTCAAAACCCGATGTCTTATAATAAGATGTATCTTTGTACGAAGGTCAGACAGTATAAACTCGATACAAACACGATGTGCTATAATAAGATACATCTTTGAACGCAGATCAACCAGTTTAAACGCGATTCAAAATCCAAAGTGTTATGTTAAGATGCACCTTTGTATGAAGGCCACGCAGTTTAAACGCGATTCAAAACCCGATGTGTTATAATAAGATGCATCTTTGTATGAAGGTCAGACAGTATAAACTCGATACGAAACCAGCTGTGCTATAATAATATGTATCTGTGTATGAAAGTCACACAGTTTAAACTCGATAAAGAACCCGATTTGCTATATACTAAGATGCATCTTTGTACACAGAACACACAGTTTTAACGCGATTTTATACCCAAAGTGTTATAACAGTATGCATCTTTGTATGAAGGTCACAGAGTTAAAACTCGATGTAAAACCCGATGTATTATAATGAGATGTAAATATGTACGCAGAACCCACACTTTAAACGCGATTTTAAACCAAAAGTGTTATGTGTTATGATAAGATGTACCCTTTTACAAAGAGTACGACCAGGTTACAATAGTCAAGTAATACGATACAATGAATACGTACTTTCTCACCTGGATCCATAGAAACCACAGATTATTGGGTTAGTAAAACGACTTACTGGCTGTTGACAAGATAAATGCCAAGAAGCGTACCAAGAAAACCCCGTGATATGCATGTAAGTGAAAACACTGTTGAAAGCTGCATAGAACATCTAACACACAATTGATGTTCGGGTGTCGCCTATAAACCTTGTTCGTTAGTAGAAAGCATTACGAATACACCGAAAGACGCATAGAAGAGCAGACAAACTGATAAACGTTTGAGATGTGATTGATTCCTATGTGTATCGCTATCAATAGTATTATACAGGCAATTTAATAAGGTAAAACACCAAGATATTTTGGTATTTTGTATTGCAATATTGATATACCAGTAACTCTCTGTACAAAAGCGTGTGAATCGCGTAAGGTGTAAAGGTCACACAAACAGACAGACTGACGGACAGATGAAGCAGTGAATTTGATGTGTATCCCTGTCAATAGAGACGAGTACCAGAATTTGTGAATCGTGTTACATGTAGTTGTGAAATGGTCATCTCACCCATTTATTTCATGCAGACGCATCTGTTGCGAGCTACTTTTGCCACAATGTTTTCAACTCTTTTACATAGTTAAACTTATGTTTATAAGCACACTAACCCTATTTACTGACTGCTGTGTTCAATGTTATTTAGACTACATAAGAAACTATTTCTTATGTTTTAACATTTTTAAAGTATTGCATATTTCTGCAAATTTGTTGTATGTGGAAAAGTGTTTTAGGTTGTTATTGTCATAGATACAACATCTGCTTTTTCACACAGGTGATATTGTAAAAACGAATACTATACATTTGAAAAACAAGCTTGAAATTCGAAATTTAATAGTGTTGTAAATATGCGCAAATATCACCCTTTTTGCTCTATTACCTCTGTAGGTAACGAAGGCTCGTTCTTATCAATTTCAGAAAACTCGTTTAATAAATTCCGTATTGAATGACCACTCATGTAATATCTTCTATATATCACACTTTTTGCTCTATTACCTCTTTTGGATAATGGTTAGAAGTTCTGAATTAAGAGCGGGATACCAAGGTTCGACCCTAAGTCCGTTTCTACTTAAGACTTTTAAAATGGTAGTGGTGGTTTCCCGCTTTAGCGTTTAGAGTTGCGGAGATAGTAGACATGTTACGACTGGTGCGCTTGTGTCAGTATAGGTTTAAGTATTGGTATTTAACTAGATAATTTGATGATATAATTAAATTACGTATTGTTGAAAGCGCTGTAAAATACCCAACACAATTTACATTGATACAAGGTAAGCAATCTCTCTATATAACCTTTTTAACATTGTACTAGATATTGTATTCTACGTTTTCTGCTTCAAACACATCCTACAGAACGAGCACATAACAAGTACAAACATATACTAAAGAAGTAGAAAACATTGTGAGAAAAATAAAAATTGATTATAATGAGCAATTACTTTTCTCTAACAATATTTCCAAATGGTGTCAGTAACGAGGGGATCGAAAGTCATGCATATGAGGGAAAGATGACAGGAAGATAACATCCGTACAACAGACCTATAAACATCTTATCAGGTAAATCATGACATACACTTTTAAATTGGAATGCTGTTTCAAAAACACGTTGATATCATATTTTCTCTGATACAGACGACTTATAACGCATCTGCAACAATGCGAGAAAAGGGTAATGTGATGATTTGATATTGAGCTATCTTTTCCAAAAATGTACTACCAATGTGCCAGTTGTTACGCAGTTTTCTAACATTCAGACGCTTTCAAAGCAGATATATATAAAACAGATCATAGCATGAATATGTTTTCTGTGTAAATTGTTTGTGATATTTTTTTTATTGATTTGTTGTTTTGTGACACTTTCAACAATGTTTCAGTTATATCACGTCGTTAACTGGGTAGGTTACAAGTACTACTGGTCCATTTATCCACACCAGCCAGTCAGTCATAATTCAAATCCCGCAAACATGAGCGCCAAGGCGGGCAGCCATTTGTACTTTTTTTTACAGTCATTTGTATGACCCGACCGGGGATATCTTTTATTGAAATTTGATATTTATTGTCCCTTTTTTGAAGGTACTCACTCACGCTTTTTATGTCTATCATCAAAAATTACCCAGATTAAAGAGACCGATCGCGCCTATAAGTTTTTCACAATTAGAAGACAAAAGGTAATTACTCGCGGGCTTTGGGTCTATCAACAGTAATGCACCTCTATTAAAGGGACTAAATGGCGATTTTGGATTTATCACTAGTTAGGTGTCTTAAACGAAATGACAGTCTCGAGGTGTTTTGGTCTATAATCAGTAATGTACCTTACACAAAGGGACAGTCTTGCATTGTTTTGGTCTATCAGCAGTAATGTAGCTTACACAAAGGGACGGACTCGCTTGTTTTGGTATATCATCAGTAATGTACCTTACAAATAGGGGACA